>JAODJU010000039.1:16424663-16460190 GCA_026776725.1 Gnathonemus echidnorhynchus | reverse complement strand
AACAAACTGAAACGCGGACTTAATACAGAGGACTAATGACAACAACCAGAAACAGCTGATCACATAGGGATCCCACACGAGGTTAATGAGGGGGCGTGGCACACGGAAGGAGCGGACGATCGGGGCAGGACAGGGGTAATGTTGGGGTAAGATCTTTATTGTTTTGGGAGCCATTAAGAAAAAAATGCTCCTTTTGTTTCATTTTGTGTTTAAATGCTAAAAAAAAAACATATTTAGGTGTAATTTTAGGGGGCCGGGAACCAATTAATTGGTTTTCCATTATTTTTTATGGGAAAAATTCGATCAGAACTCGAACATTTTGGGAATCGATCCGGAGTCCGGAACGGATTAAGTTCGAGAACCGAGGTACCACTGTACTTTGTTTGATCGTACATCCATTTTCTATGCGCACTTGTAATTCTGTGCAGGGTCGTGGGGTCTGGAGCCTATCCTTGAAGCAACAGGCACAAGGCAGGGAATAAATAAATATAGATAAGAACGTCCTCTGAATAACGGCAATAATAAAACTCATGACTGAGACAATTTGACGGTGAAATAATCAGATTCTTTTTTGATGTTTTTCAGTTTAACGCTGAGGGCGCAACATAAAACAATGGCTGTTGTCTGACAGAGGTTTTCAGTATTTTCACTGAATCGCTGCATTGTTTTGAGAGCTGGAAAAAACACAGTTTGCAGTAACAATAATCTACTGCATTTTAATGGAGACAAAAATGTACCGAAAAACTACTGACATCAATATTACATATCTGGTACAAGAACATTTAGTAAACATTGACATTTAGGTTTTTCTCTTCCTGAGACGTTAATTACCAGAATAGAATACAAAATAATCTTTTTTTGACCAGTAACCAGCTATAATTTATTTGATGTGTCTCCCTGCTGGTTATTAATAATATGGCAATTAGTAGCAGTATTTGAAAAGTTTTCAAATACAGCAGGATTTTTTGTTTATTGGTTAATTAACAATAGAAACCAGCAACACGGTTTCGAACATGAGATCAGTATTACTTATGTATATTTATATTCAGCACACTTAAAAACAAAGTTGAACGAACTTTAATGTAGGCTAAGTGCAGACGGTGAAGTCACTCTGTGACTTACAGCTGAGCGAGGCGCCGCTCCACGCGCTGGACACCCTTCTGACCGTTACTCAGATAGTTCGTTGTAAAAAAGAAAGAGTTGCTGTTGTGGTTAACTCTACAGTAAGTGAACTGTACCTTCATTCTTTCTTAAATTGTAGTGGTTTATTAAAATTAATTTTATTCCATAAGAAAATTGTCGTTAAATCGTATTAATATGCGCAATGTGCTAAACAACTTTTACCTCAGATTTATGACACTTAGCAATTAAAATGATACCCATTTCTGTCGACTTATTTAAAATACTGCCGACTTAAACTGAGTAGCCTCACACAACATTGACGGTGTAACCAGATTCTTTATCCTACAGTGAAGTATTAGTTATTTACATCGTAGTAGTATATCGATCGTCGCTGTCCGATGAAAAACACGTAGATCTATCTCAAAATATTAATTATTTTGGGAGCTTGGAAAAAACGCCTTTTCTCTGGAACTACTTTACAAAATAAATCCAGAACAACGTGATGAGTCGCCCATATTAGCACCACAAAAACAAACTTAGAGTAATTAGCCTATCTTTACATAGCCGTCTATGAATGGTTTATCGTTTTAAATGGACTTTCGTGGACCGTTGTCATCGAGGTAAATATGTCAGTGTCAACAAGATACAAACTAATCTCGCTTTATATTCATAGTTAACAATTATGATTTAGTTAGCTAACTATAGGTATCAACGTTAAGTTGTTCAAATTAGCGATATAAATTTGTAATACATATAAACCATCATGGTCAGTTAGACGTCAAACGCTAGCAGTAGACAGAGGAATATGGACGTATTGCATAGTAAAAAACTACAGTTGTCAAAGATAAGCTATTATATACTACCTGCCTGACTTCATATAAATGAATGAAATAATTTGTTTTTCATTCTGTGACTACATGACTACAGCTAACATCATATCTGGGTTTACCATATTAAACCCACCTAAGTCAGCTCCTCTCTCCCCATGTGTTTGTCATCTTCGCCATCCATTCCCTCACCTATTCAGCCAGCGTATCAGCAGAAAGTCCCATACTGCCCTAGAAAGGCATACTATGCTGACACTGAAGCTGAGAGATGTTCAAAGTTTTGTGACTTTACCCCCGTATGTGTAGTAGGTGGGTAAATTACAGTGCTGTTATTTTATTTTTCAAAACTGAGCATAGTTGAGTGAAGATATTTTGTCACGACATAAAACAACGCTTAACATCCGATTTTGGTCATAGCCTCATTTTGATGAAATATGCAGTTATGGTATTTTGCCTTTAGGCAGTGTAACTCTCGCATGTAGCCTATAGTGTGTGCATTTGTTATATAAATATTAATATAAGATTTATACATACGAATAAAAAACGTATTGGACTTGACTTATTGATTTAATGAGTAATCAATTAAATGTTTTGTGATGTCAGTGAACAGGAATATGTGAGTCTAAAGAATCAGAGTCGACCGGAGAACATCAGGCTTTGACAAATTGTGAAAATCATCTAGGTCTACTTGCTCACGGTCAAGCAAAGTATTCGCATTCAGGACTACACAACCTAGAGTGCATTGCGCCTGCGACTGACGTCATCCGTGTTTTCTCTCGTTCGGTTTTGCCAGCTGCTTGGACGCCGCATGAGTTCACTTCCTGTTTTCTGTGCGCATGTGCAGACGTCGATGGGTCGCACTGAGCTGCTGTGATTCACGCAGGAACTCTTTTTAGAGTCGGGATGCGTTAAAGTAAGGCATTCAAGGCAACGCTTTCATTATTCGTGTGTGTTCCACTGGTGTGCTTCGAATATTGTTTTATGCACAGAATGATGATTATAATGATCTGTAAATGGGAGTAATTCGTATCGTCAAGTGTGTCTTCTGTCTGCATTTTCTTTGAATAGAAAGAATCCGACTGTTGCGCATATCTGCGTAACTGCTGTTCAAGCAAAATTAACAGCAATATCACGACAAACGTTTGTATTTTAAAAGGCACTTTTCAGTTAATCACTTGTACTAATCGGGTTAACTGGTAGCTTGCTGGCTCCAGTAACGGTGTTATTTTGTTTTCTGATCTGGTTTAAATTAAAACCAGCTAACCCGCGTAATCGTGGATGTGAACATGCCCTTCGTCAACTAGATGTTTTATTTCTCTGATCACTTAATATACACTAGTTAGTGTTTTGTTTCACACATATGAAGCTATAGGCAAATATTTACCATGTGTGTTTGTGTTTAATGTTGTTATAACCAGCTATGGATAATCAGGCTGAAGTATCCTTTAGGGCAGAATTGTGCGTTTTTTTTAACCTGTTAAATATATGTGTGAATTAATTTTAATGATGAGTATAAGGACTTCAAACCATATACCCTGCAGAATGTTGCAGAATTACGCTACTTAAGTCTTCAATGACAATTCACTTATTGCCAAAACTAAACCTCATTTTCATTGTTTTGGGCTCTGAACTATGCAGCGGTTGAGTTTGGAGTTTGACTCTTTTTCTGTTCATCTCTGTCACGTTTAACCTTACTTTTTAAAAAACGATGACTTAATTATTTTTCCGGTATATTCTAAATCGCTTATTCAACATTTCACAATAGATGAAATTTCAGCGTCTTCAAGTGCTACTAATGGAAGTCAGTCCTACTTTAGTTTTTGCCCGTCTTTTTAATGATTCTGTCCCCTCCCAAGACTGAAAGTTTTTTTCCACTGGCACTCAGATCCCTGGCGGAGCTCCAGGTGCGCTGATTAAATCGGACACGTCCGATGCAGCAGCCGCTTTATTAGGAGGAATGGTCTTTTGTCTGGACCTGCTCTCTGTTTGGGTTTTCACCAGGGTGGAGGGGAAGGCTTGAAAGGACAACTTCTGTTTTGAAAGGAATTACTGCAGAGTTTAATTACAGATAGATGCTGCGACAGATGAAGGCAACTCTTTTTATAATGTATGAGCTCATGTATAATTTTATAGACCGTTACTGCCTTTGCAGCTGTAAGAGTAGAAGGGAGATGTATAAGGGCGACAAGCTCCTCATGTTGAAGTGTTTGTGATAATGCCAGGAGCCTTTAGAGGACAGCCTGGCATTGATGTCATTGTGAAAGGAGAACATAGAGAGACTTTGCATACCGTCCAGCTGTTGTGCAGTTTTACCTTATTGTATGTCAAACACCATCAGCATTTTCTACACAGGATCGTGACTATGGCTGAATCTGAGGGTTTATGATAGTGGAAAAATAGATTGCGCTTTTACAAAATCCCCTCTGGCCATTGTTCCTTTGTGAAATGTAGGTGGCTTATAGTTTAGGTATTTAATATTCTAAATAATATATATTTTTGACATTTTAAGTGAAACAATTACGTAAGAAATAATTACGTCAAGTAGCAACAGTTGTAAAAACACTGGCCTGGTTGTGAAAGCTGCCTCCAGCCCCAGAGTCCTGTGAGAGATTGATGGGCAATGAGCAGCGTATGGTCTCTGCTGTTGTACTCATATTTTCAGCTCTTATATATGGAGAAGTTCATGTAGGTTAATGGTGAAAAGAATTCCAGTCAGCTTATTTTTTACATTGGTGACCATTTATCCCATGTTTAATATACAGCAAGATTAAGTTCATTAATGTTTCTTGGTAATGAAAACAGATTAATGTTAAGTTCAATCTCAGCAGATGGCAAAATGGAGAATGCTAATGGCCGGTTCAGGTAACTGGAGGTTTCTATCGCTGGGGAAATGACCTGAAATTCACCCAAAATGACTCCACTGAAATATCCAGCTGTTTTTCCGCATAAAAATTGAAAGTTGATATGTACAGCTGTGTAGGTTGCTATCTGTGGAAATGATAAACTGTTTGAGATGTGCTCTCCAGCCTCCTGGCCATGGAAAGTGCGGGAATTTCACATTCCTTTGTTTCCAACCTCGTCCTGTAGACACTCTTCTCCAATCACTGGGACCTACCTGTGATTAATTGCTCCCCTGCGCCCAGATTTGTTTTTCTTATCAGTTATTCAACTCACAGGTAGAATGGAATTATCAATTTTTTTGACAATGAGCTATTTTTAAGATATTGAAACTACTCATTTTAAGTGTTTAGAGTCGGTACCGTAATGAGAAGTCAACTAAAAATCCGTTAAGGATTTAAGTGTTACTTTTGTGATCTTAATTAATATTGCAAGAGATTTTAGGGGAATATCCGTTTCTATCGATGTTTGCATAGGCGCAGCTCTTGGTTCTGTCTCCACTAGAGTGTGCTGTGGTGCCGGTGCTCCTGTTTCTCAGACAAGCAGTATATTTGGCGCAGGTCATTTCTCCACGCCCTCGGTAATTAACAGTGATAACCGTTAAATATGGATTTTCAAGGCTGCTGTTGTAGGACAGATGACTGTTTAGATATCTAAAGTAATTGAGGTTTTTGGTTTATTACCACATGCATTGGTACATTTCAGAATTCTCTGGGACTTTATTGGTAAATGATATTAATGTGAGTGTATAATCCCTTATAATTAAGCTTGTGTCACGCTTGGTCTTTGGGCTAATGGTTAGCTATTATGGTTCCAGTTTTTCCAGTGGGTGGGATTGTTTTCTGCTGTCAGTCGCAGAGTGCTCAGTCTAACTGCTGTCCCATTGGTTTATTAATTACTTCATGTCCTGATAAACAAGGCAGTGATTGTACCCTGTACAAACTGGGTTCACCAGCCACATCACTTCTTGAGAATTATAATGGAGTTGTGTAAAGATTATTTCCTTATGGATCAGTAGGTTTATATTCAATCTTTAAAACTTTGTGGATTGTTGTCAGTGGTTTTATTTAGGGGAAATTACTGTTCTTTAGAAACTAAAACTCAGATTTAAATGATTGCATTCAATTCAGTTCTTTTTACCATCTGTTCTGCAGTGAGCCTTTAATTAATGAAGTGGATTAAAGAGACAGATGCCCGATGTCGTCATTGGCCATAAAGGCAGTCTGAAATACTAATGTGTACTTCATATTTACCCCAAAGGAAAGGCAGACAAAAGCAATCTACTGTTTTGTGTATCATCAGATGGGTAGCTGCCTGCTGCGGCAACCAGCAGGTGATTTTATTCATTAATCAGAATAACAGTGGTCCAAGCAGATGGAGTAACTATGGTAAAAGGAGGACAGAATGAATGGAGGATGGGAATATCATCCTTCCTGGTCAGTCCTGTAAAGGCCATGACCCCTTCTCACTGGTTTAATGTAATTTTACATTTAAATGTGGACTAACCTTCTGTCAGCTATTAGCATGTGGTTTTAACCTGAAACATGGTTTTATTATCCATAAATATTTTAAACGTTGTTCTCCTCAGGAATGCTTTCCCCAGTTTTCCATATATTTGTATTCTCATTTATTTTCCACCTGCATGATCTTTAATATGAGAAATCACTATTCCAATTGGCAGTCTACCGTCTGCCCAAATTCCCGACTACAGGTGTAGCGTTTATCCTGATGTGTAAATCTTCCAAAAAGTATTTCATATGTTTTCAGAAAAAGTTTATTGCTATCATAAATTTAGGATTTGAACTTAACAGGTAACAGCACTCCCCCTATATGATAGTTTTTTGGTAATTTTTTCAAAGTGGATTCATCTTTGTCATTTTTGAGTTTATCACCTCCTTTAATTAAAGCTGGTACCAGAAAAGCAGACGTTTTCCTTTAATTTGCCTTTTTGATGATGGAACCCAGCGCTCTAGCCTTGAATACTGATTAGTCTTTTGATGAGTGCAGCCAGTTGACTACCCAAGAAAGTTATTATATCACTCTAGTGCAAGTGTCACTTTGTCTTCCTGAAATACCCAACTTTTCAATCGTTTAATTGGAATGGGAGAGCTTTCTGCATGAAGACAATGCCGACTGAGGTTTAGTACCCGGGAAGGCTGCTGTTCTCCAGAGTACATCTGTGTCTGTGTCCATCTGTGATTTCTTTGCAGAGGATTGCCATTTTCGTGTTTTTTAGTTTTAATGATGGCACAGGATTCCTTTTGTCTGTCTTTTCATTAGAAAAGGACTGTTTACTGTTGTCTGGACAGTTAGGAGTCGGGTGCACAGGAAAAAATGTAAGTGGGTCATTCCATATGAAATCACCCAGTGGGTCCCAGGTCATCCTCTCAGATTCCCCTGAAAAAAATCAATACCATACAATGAAACCCACTGATAGTGGTTATATAGATCAAAAAGCTTTGGACAGAATCATTCCTGTACAAATACTGTTTACATTATTCGCTTATCGTAATCAAGTAGTCCGCTGTAAACTTTGGTCTTTTTATACCTGACAATGTATGGGAAAAATTAAAACTATGGTAATTCTTTTTCTTTCTTTTTTTGATAAGCCTACTTTGCTATGCGGTAACCCGTCTGCTTCTGGCTATCTACCTGAGGCTAATGTTGCACACTCAGAAAACATGACGGGAAAAAGAAAGTCATTTTCTTTCAATGACAAATATCGACTAATCGAACCTTATGGTAAACTGCCAAAAACAAGCCACTGAGATGCAACAGCGAAACTACAATAAACTATATTTTATGTACAATATTGTACTGTATTGAAGCGCTGAGCAGACAGTGGCGAATGAAAACAACGAGAGGCGGACTGACACGAAGTTGTTCTTTATGGTACTCCTTAGAGGGCCCACACAACAAGCAACAATAACACGAAAGCCATGAACAACAGGGAAACACGGGGAAGTTGCACTAAGGATGGCAAGACACGCACACGGCGGGTAATTACATGGCTAAGGCACACTGGGATCAGGCAGGAACTATGTGTAACCACAGTTAAAGGCACACGTTTCAACGGGATAAACAGCACAACAAGAACCTGCACTAAAAAATACAAACACGGGGTTACACAAAAGACATACACGGGGCTGTATACACACGCTCGCGAGGCATGCCGGGACATGCAAATGCTGCCGCGCTACAGTATTATAGCGTATTTGAATTATACATACATTTTTACAGTACTGTGAGTTGAAGTGTTTGAAACAGCTGTACTTAATTTTGAAATTGTCAAAAAATTCTGTAAATAACTACACTATCCATTTTATTACCTTATATTCATGTAATAAAATACAATATGTCAATTAGATGGTAATCTACCTAAAAAGAATGAAAAACATAAAGAAAAAGGAAAAAAATAAGTTATAATTATCATCCGCTTATAGTTATTAATTTCACCCAAACAGAAGTGATCACTATAAGTGGGTTACACTGTATTAGGTCTGTATCTCTAATAGGTATGTAATTACAGCTCTTTGAAATTATAATTTTATGTATTTTACCGAGTGAGCTTTTTCGTTGAACTTCCAACTTTCATAGTTCATTGTGGCAATTCTGAAACTGTGTAAACTCTTTAAGTTCTGAAACTGAACTCTATGTAATATTTGTGTTTAGGTTGAATTTGCATGGCAACAAGAGAATGTCAGCTCATTCCTAAAAAAAAATTGTCACTCCAGAAGGAAGCTTAGCAGCAACATTAATTTTTTTTTCCAGATCATATTCAGATATTTAAGCATATGATAATTTATTGATATTTATGATAAAAATGTGAAAATAATGTCCACATGGTCAATGAGGACATGAATCTAGGCAATTATGAAAATCAGACACATTTAAAAACATTACTCTGACACTCCAGTAACAGTGATACATATGGTTACTGCATAACCATGGCTTAGTATGTCATAAACGACGGGAGAAAAAACTTTATTTAGCGTACTGTTTGAGTGAGAAGCTCTCAAGGGGGGCATCGTTTTGAATTTTCAGTCACATTCAGAGCCTTGTAGGTGGAAAAGTATATAAGATATAGCTGATGCATTTTTGAATTCTACAGAAAAAGTTAGCGCAAGTCACAGACTTTCAAAGCGGTACATTCCATATTAAAGGAGCTATGAATGTTGGAAGTTTGACAGAAAGGCTTCTTTGGCAAAATGCTTGAAATTAATAAAAATTTTAACGGACTTAAGTTTCAAAACTATTAGAGATGCATACCTAATATTCAGGATTTCGCTGTAAGTTTGGTATAGGAGCACTTGTGAATTTTTTTCAGGGGAATATGAGTGTGTGATCTGGGAATTTTTTTCTCAAATTGGCTGATTTGACGTTGAATTCCATAAATGGAATAATAGATAAAATGTTTTTTAAAGCCTGTAGCTCTATTTGTATGAATGAGAAGAAAACAAGCTGTGAGTTACTAAATTACAGTTTTTTTTTGTTCGTTTTCACATAAAATACTAAGTCTGGCACAAAAATATAACTAGTTCTTTATAGTGATATGCTAACCTAACACTTTCCTCATCAGGGAAGACGTGAAGGTTAGAACACATCCGGTGGGTGATGTATGTGGGTTCACGGGGATCTGCGACTTGGTGTGGCTAATTGGAGTGCTGATTGATGCGAGGCCTCTGGCTTTTTCTGCAGCACGAGAAACACGCGGTGTCTTTGTGACTCCACATGCCGGCTGTGTGACCGCAGCTCTGTCCTTGGCTGTACCGTCTCTTAAAGTCTTTCTTTGCAAACGTTTCCGTTTTGTAGCCACAGCTGGGACCAGACAGCTGCTAATGGCCTGTAAGCCTCACTTCCTGCTGGTGCACTTGAACCGGTGCCACGCAATCCGGCAAATGTTTGCATTGTGAAGTGTTAGTTTAGTGCAAGTTTGCAGTTAAATACAAATGTATTATTTTTTACTTTTCTGCTGTCTTGTGGCTTTATGGGGTACCTTAATTCTTGCTGTCAGTTTTTCTGTTTGAAAACAGTCTTACTTTCTTTGTAATGTCTGTCACACTCACCTGCCAAAAACAGGTACATTTCATCTTTTAGCAGGCAGGAACATTAGCTTGAACAATGGAGACTCTTCATCTGTTCTGTTTATTGGATTTTTTAAGGCCTTGTTTTGCTAGGACTCTAATGACACCCTGCTGGACCTACTGTGAATTTTTATCCCCCGCTGAGCTAATGTTCTTAATTTTATCAATTTTCTGTATGTGTTCCTGATTGAAATTTGATTTTTCCCAAGTATGTTCGCAGTTCATTCTTCTTGGAAACTGAGTTTAGCCCGAATCCCCTGAGGAAAGAGAGAAACTTATAAAATTTCATAAGTACATTTCAGTTTACTTCGGAAGCCTAACTAGCTGTTAACTAGTTGTGAGTACCTTTTTGAAAATGCCATCTTGTTACTGTTGCTCTTTATTTCCCTTCTTATGTTGCTTTAAGGCAGCTGTTGTTTCTCAGGCAGTTTGTATCACTGTAGTTCAATTATTCATTGCTTTATAATTGTTTATGATGTTTGGGGAGTTATTGCTCAACACACTTAGCATAGTAACTCTTGACAGAGATGATGTCCATATTTTCATTTCATCAGGATAAGGGGACATCAGTTTAGCTAGAATACTGTTGAGTATAAAAAATTTTTCTGTGTGTTTTACCAGAATGTAATGTCTAGAGTCAATCTGGAGTCATTTCAAACTCTATATAAAGTATATTATTACCTAAAAATTAGTTTCCTAAGCAGAATTTAAATATATATATATATATTAGGAATTCATAGTAACCATGTGTACAATTTACTACTCAACATTATTGTATTTTTTTTTTCTTGGCTAGGAAATGTTGCGTTTCTAATCTGTCAATTCCTAGAAGGTGGTGAATGATGGATGGCCTCAGAAATAAAGCTCCCAATTGGATTAGTTCACCAGCATCTGCTGTGCGGAACTATTTTCACATCGATCACTTAACAACCGGCCATAGGATCCAGATTTGTTTTCTTAACCGGATGTATGAAGCCTGAGCTAGACGAAAGGAACATGCGAGATTCTTCAAAGAGAGACCCTAGCGTGTGTGCCAGTGTCCCTGTGCCGTTTTCTGAAGGCGAGCCTCCGTGGCTCCGGTTGCCCTGCAGCTGTTACTGTTTGTATATTCGATATAGCGTTGATGCCGACAGAAAACAGGTGCAAAGTATTAGTTCCACTGTTTATTTGCCAAATATGTGGACTGGACTCAATAGAGTTGTCAGAGTAGGTTATGATAATATATTGCAGTTTGACTTGGAAATTGACCTTTGCGATCAAGTGCTGCACACTTCTTAGAGACAGAAATATGGGGGAGGGTTCAGGTGCACTGACCTCCAAAGACATCTGAAAAACATCTCATGTAGAACCTGCCAGGATTCAATTTCCAGCATCTGCCAAGCAAATGTGACATTCACCCGGAATTATTATTTTGCAAATAATGACGACATTTAAAAATACTTTGCTTTGATTTTTCTGAGAAAATCCTCTTCAGAAGGAATTAATGACTTTGTTAGCTGTTGACTTGGTTCTGGAATGGATGGATGTATTACATCAGAAACTATTGACTGCTGTGAACAAAGTGATGGTTATAAGCAGAGATGGCACCGATCCGATACCTACTATTGGTATCAGGCCGAAACTGGCAGAAAAATTCTTGAGGGGGTGGGAGAGTAAAACAATACAATTTTTCATCAGAGGTAGGTCTAGCTTGGAAAATCATGAAAATTTTTTAGCCATAGCGTGACATACTGTAAATGGAAGTCAGGGTCACGTGATGGCTAGTTGTTCAGCAATGCCTGTGTGTTGGAGCTGTCATGTTGGCTGTGTGACAATGCAGTAACCCCTTCATATTCACTCATTTGACATTATTTTGGTTATTCTCAAATTGGCTGTGAACAGTTAACACGAATATTTTTGGAGCTTGCCGAAAGATAGAAGAAACTCACAAATGCCACATAAGATAAAAACAATATTGAAAATTATTTGGATTTTACAACAGCAGAAAAAATTGAGATCAAAAAAATTGCTTTATGGGACTTCAGTCCTGCTTCTTGAAGCCTGGTATAAACTGTCCTAGCAGTGCACTTCACACCTGCACTTAATGTTTGCCATTCCTTTTGAAGATCAATTGATAACATTCTACGATTCATGAGAAACTGTTGAATAAGTTAGCAGTCATCTCTGGCATTAGAAAGTTGCTTTCTTTTTTTATTTATAAATAATAATAATAAAAAAGTTGCTTTTGCCCTTTACCTGACTGGTTTCTGGTCATTCCCAGTGTCTCCTGCTTCACCTTATTCTTGTGTGCTGTCTTAGAAATTTTGAACCTGGAAGCAACCTGCTGTTCAGCGTAGCCTTCTGCCGGCAGAACAAGGATTAAACCAGGATTTAAAAATGCAGATTTGTTTAAAAATAGTGATCTTTTAATTTTTTTCTGTGGCTGTATAAAATCATATAATGTATAAATATTAATACATATTTGTTTACATGAGTTCATAATATATCTTTGTTATAATTATTATAATTGTTATTATAATTATATAATTCTTTACCTTTAATTTTTTTAAGTCTTGTTTGTCTCTGCAACCAGCCTTACTCACATGTTAGCTATGTTGGCGTTTCTCACAGTAACTTTTAAACTTTTCAGTGTCGTTAATTTCGCATTCCGCAACTCCAAAACAGCACTCCAAAGTGCGTATAGTAGTAACTTTGTACATACATGGGGTCATAATTTAGATGATTTGTAAATTATCTAGAAAGGTCTTGATAGAAAATGTCAAAGTAATTTTACATACTAAATAGACTTTTTATGTTATTTAGGGTAACAGACCTCTGGGTTCAGGTTAGGGGTGACCAAGTATTTTCTGCCCTTAACCCTTGCAAATGCAAAGGGGTTACTGTATTTTACTCTGAAGGAAGAAAAAGCAAAGCTGCGGAGTGCAGATTTTTCTTACGCCTGAACAGTAAAATTTATACAAACTAGATATCTTTATACTTGTATTCTTTCTAAAGTTTGGTTAATTAATGCTTAAAAGTTTTATCTGTGCTCCTCCTAATATTTTGTAATGGACACTTGTGTACCTTTGGACTAGAAGTTAGTTAGTTGTGGTATACCATGGTATTTTCACGATTGACTTCTTCATTATAGTTAATTTGGCAACAGATTAACCAATTTGCACTTTAAGATACATTTCTATTTTTGTGAAAGTTGTTACTGAATGAAACAAAGCAGACTTGTGTAAATCATATTGGCCATGGAATTCTCCCTGTAGCATAGGGGCATAGCTCTTGTTTGAGCAACATGACCATTACATTTTCCTTGACATACTCAAACAATGTTGCTATAGCACTAAATGCAGAAAATTTGCCATTAGTTGAAATGTATTGATACAAATCTCATTTAATGCTTAGTAGTTGACATAAGGGGGAAAAGATATTGTATTGGTATCAGTATTGGCAGATACTCAAAACTTTAACATCAAGATTGGACCGGGAAAAATATGACATCCCATAGTTGTAAGTAATTCTTCAATTAATTAATCAATAAGTACCACCCATTTAACACCCCCCCAAAAATAGTCAGATTCATTGTCTAAACTGTCAATTTTGTCTCTGGGGTAGTTACTGAGTTTTATTTTACCATTTATTTCTGTAATTAAAGTATTTAATCAAATCCAGGCCAAGAGTACTCAAATGAGAAAAAAATGGCAAAACAAAAGAAATGAGTGAAAATACACATCTTGTCACAGGGATTGATTGTCTGTTGTGGGTTACATGATATAAAGTTGAAAGATTTAAAAGTAGTGTAAGTATCTTTGTCTTACTGGTTTTTGGCTAACTATTTGGGGAAAATGGTTTTAAATCTAATTATAGCAACAAATGCCAATTTTAATATTATACCTAAAAAGGTAATGTCAACTGCTCTATACAACATTTTTGAAAACGATTCTGAGGCTACTCCACAAAGCAAGTTGAGACAGGTATCCAGATTACTTTAATAATTTCTTCAAAATATATTGTCAGGAAACCTGATTTGTGGCCACATATCAATATCAAGGTCCACTGGTCCATGGATAAGTTGTAGGGATCCCTGTCATGTCCAACTGCGTTTAATTTAAGCAGATAATTGCTTGTTTCACAGTTTACCCAACCAAAATAAGCCACGTTTCACTATATTTTCCCACTTGGTCCGTCTGAGGGGGGCACCTTGTGACAGGAAAGTGACGTTAATACATACCTTCTATACTGAACTAACCTGTGGGGTACCTGGCACCCCAGTCTGTAGATGGCTTGGCCAACCACCCTTTGATAAACTCTTCTTTACGTCTGTCATCCTGCCCAACTTCGACCTAATAGCCTCTGTTGTTTTTTCATCTTCCCTGAATAGGCCTTTGGCGCAAAGTTGTAAGCATGGGTCAGATAGAGAGCATTGATAAGGAGTCTACTGTAGTCTCTTCCTTTTGCCTTGATTGTCGAGTTTGGCATGCTTGGGTAGTGATGGATGATGATAGCTTATCCTGAACGGTTGCAGTTGTATCCATGATAAGTGATTCACCATTATCGTACGAATTGCGATACAGCACTACTTAACACTATTATGAAACGACAGAACAAGCAAGCTTCTGTCATGCAATTCCTGCATGTTTGGAGGTTGCAACAGTACTACAGCAAAAACAGACTGATGTGAAATAAAGCAATTTCAGCTTGCATAACAAAGCAGCGTTGTCTGTATCTCTCGCCTCTTTGTCAATTATGTCTCAGTGAGTTTCAACTAATGAGTACATCTTGAACTAAAGATTTAACTAATATTTTCTAACCAGTTAGCTAACTTGATTAATAAAAAAGAAAAAAAAAATCCAAACAAATTTTATATACCTTCTGACTGCTAAAAATCGTTGCACTGTAAACAACAAATGGTCCTTTAATGGGTCAGCTACACTGTCGATTAAACTGTATGGCGTAGCTGATGAGGAATAAGGTTAAACTTAATTTGTACTCTAAACTATTGAAACTTCAGTATAAAAGTGATTTTATTGTAATGAGTTAGTTCCTTTACTGTGCTCTCTATCTTGGGGCACCAGCTTAATTACTTTACTGCATATTTATTGGTGTTACAACAAAAATCATTATTTACTTGTTTGCAAAAAAGTATGTATCACATTTGAAACAACCAGTAGTTAAAAGTAAAACATTCATTTCAGGTAGTAATAAATAGAAACTCAAATTATAGTTCTAAAAGAGCTCTTAAAAAGTTCATTGACATGGTCTCATTGGATGCTTTTTAATTAGCAACACCTTTGCCATAACATAAAACACCAAACATTTGTGTTTAATATCCCTTTGGGACCCTGTAACCACAATTGCAATTAATAGCAAAATGGAAAGAAGTGAACTGAATGAGTCAGTCAAAAAAAAATGACACTTAAAACGTAACTGTGAACAATATGTGCAGATATGTTAAACATTGTTTTTCAGTGGACTTTTGTTATGAAACCAATAAATTTGCAACATTTTTACAGAATTAAGGAAGTGTCCTAAGACTTTCTGTGAAAACTGTTTATGTTTAAATTTATTATAATACTACAGGAAATGTTTTCTTGTAAGGATAGAATTGCTGAATAAGTATTGAAATGGTCAGTTGTCATTGCTACATGCATTCCAGTGTGTTTGGTTTGTAACCAAACAAAAGATAAATCATGATCTATATTGTGGATCATGATTCTAACCAAAAATATTCAGATGACATTTTGACCATATCGCTGTCTATCCAAGAGAAATGTCCTTTTGTGCAGGTCTTATTGCTCAGCTTCCTGGATACATTCCGTCCTCAGCAGATCGCTAATACAGCAATGCTTGTGGCCATGCCTTTCTGCAGACTGTGCAGGGTTAGCTGTAGCCTGCTGTCAGGCTGTGAGATCACCTCTTCTCCACAACAGTTTCTCATGGATTTCTGCAACACGAGGTTGATGTTCTGTGGTTTCTCAAGAGTGTTGGCTTCTTAGGCCATCTCTGTAAAGACCTCGTTAAACCAGCGTTCCAGTATGGCTTCCAGGTGGCCCATTTCTGTGTTCTTAGTCCTCAGATGTTACTCAGTCAGATTCACATGGAAAAACTTCTGCAAATTGCGTTTACTATTCATTTTTAAAGGGCTTTTGGCCCTTCATCCAATGTTCATCCTGAAGTAAAACTTCTACTTCAACACTCACTTGGTTCCTGCTCTTTGTTTGGTTGGTAACGCCCTGAGACATAACAAAGTTTAATGGGGACACAGAGGCTGACAATGATGGACTGGGTACAACTAATATGTGAAAATTTATCGTGGGTTTAAAATGAGATTGTTACGCGTCCCACAGACAGACAGAGCCCCTAGAGCACTGATATAATTTATGGTGTGTATAATGCAGTAATGTATGACTCTCTAAAACCCCCAAAGTAAAAAGTGACTTGTAATGAAATGGATTAGCACAGCTGAATGGTGAAACATTCCCGTTTATGATGGGGGTGACCTCGGCTGGGGAAGGCTGCTTGGTAGCCAGCTCGCGAAGTACAGATGTTTGTGGTAGTTGCTTTCTCTTGACCGATCTCTCATATCCACTGCATGTTGGTGAAACTTCAAAATCATGTTAATGTTTCTTGTAGAAAAGAGATGTAAGAACTCATTTACTGGTAGTATGCATCTTCAGATGGACCCACTCTCCCCTAGTGCTCAAGCGTGCCTGCTTTGCTCACTTAACTTTCAAAGCACGTATTGAACAGGTGTGTGGTCGCAATTTCAAAATGACGAATCTGGGTTTTCTGCCAAAGTGGAAATGTTCTCAGTCCAGAGACGCGCCCAGCATTTGGTCTGGCACATGGTGCTTACATGTCATTTTGAAAAAGTCTTGTCAGGATTGTTTAACCCCTTCCTTGCTGTAAACTGTCATTTTAAATGTTTAACTTTTTAAGAGTTAAGAAGCTTGTCCCTGAAGGTCTTTTGTAAGATGCTGATGCAGATTTGGGAATAGACACATTTTTGATGTTTTGATGCAGCTGTTGCCAAAATATGGAAAAACTGAGAGTTTGGTAAGGAATAGCACTGAAGTCCATGTATTATGTTAGCTTTGTCTGTCATTTTTGCCTTCAGCTAATTCAGTCTAATCTGTGACTTGACTTTTTATCATGTTTTAGTGATAGCTTAGTTTAGAAGACTTGAACCATTAATTCCATAATGTAGAAGCTGGCAGAATTTAATGTGTGTGTATTGATTGTATTGATTGGTGCGTTTGATGGTGCATCCTGGGAGAGCATCTCAGACTGACACCCACAAGCCCTGTGACCATATCTGCTGTCTCTGTTCTGGACCATTAGTAGCCGCTTGAATGAAACGTGAACCCAGTCAGGGCACAAACCAGTGCAGCAACAGCAACTCTGCTCATATGGGTTCAGTCAATGCAGAATCAGCCACACGCTGTGAGGACTTTGTCATTGTCACCTTGTTTCTGAAAGGTGCTTAAGGAGGTTGAGCCTTGAGTGTGAGCAGATGAAATGGTTTAGCAGTTTTTTTTTCCTAGGTGTGTTCTGTGTTCGCTTTCTGATGAACAGATTTGTCTGTCTCCTATGACACACATTTTACTGAACTCCCTATGTGCTATGTTAAAGTTTTTAGTTAAAGTTGCCCGCAGCCATACCACCTGCAGTTCAGACCAGGTAATCCACCTAAAGCTAAGCATGCTTGGGCCTGGTTAGTACTTGGATGGGAGACCACCTAGGAAAGCTGGGTTGCTGCTGGAAGATGTGTTGGTGTAGCCAGCAGGTTAGCCCATCCTGTGGTCAGTGTGGATTCCAATGTCCCAGTGCAGTGACAGGGACACTGTGCTGTAGAAATGATGTCGTCTTTCAGATGATACGTAAAACTGAGGTCCTGACTTTTAGTCCTTTCACACCAAGCCCTGCCTGGCGCCAGTGCTGATCCCGGTTCTCGGATGGAGCTCATATCAGCCCCACCAAAAACCGTCTCGCATTCACGATGCATTTGGTGCCGAAAGGATAGAATGATGACGTCAATGTGAGGTTGTAACTGTGGAGGGGGTACCGTTTCGGAAGTTCACTTTGGCCCCATTAAAAACCGTCTCGCATTCACACTGCACTTGGTGGTGAAACAATAGAACGATGACATTAGTGTGTGCATGTTATTGTAGGAAGGGTACTGTTTCGGAAGTGAAGACAAAAATGGAGGACTGTGCGAGATGTGATGAACGCAAGACTTTTTTGAATTTACTGCAAATGCTTAACTTATTTTTTAGCTTTATATGTTATCGTTCCTATGGATAACCCAACACAGTTCATTCAAAATACCTGAGTGTCCCACATTCACCTTTAAAATCGATACCTGCAGCAATCAATTGTTGTAACAGTAGAAATGCGTATTTATTTTATGTGCTTTTTTGCTGCTATGATAAGAAATTACCATGCATTTCAATATTTATATTGCAACTTAAGTATGAATTAGCATATAAAGGTTACAATCCATATTAATTTGTCATCAAATCAGTGCAAATGCACATAAAATAAGTACGCAATATCCTCGAGGTCCCCTGGTGCTGTCTGACGTGCCACAGTGGAGGAGCCCCAATTAAATGCCGCCATCACGCACACCCCCACCCAGGCGAATGGGTAGCATCCATATTATCTCCTTGTAATTTTCATGATCTGTCTGAGGGTTCATATTAATCACAATAAGTGTGATTTATGTTTGACTGCCTCAAATTAAAGGGGGACAAACATTGATTTTGTTTGTTGACTGACTAGCCTGTGGGCTATGTAGGCCATTGCTATTCTCTGTTTTGTCCAGCTGCCTTTGACATCCCTTCAATATCAGCAAGTTGTTACTAATTTGATCATTTCTATGAGTTGGGTGGTAGGGGGAGTTTGGACAGAAAAATAAAAAAAATTTAGTCTGCCAGTGGAGCGGCGGTTAGTCCTGCTAGGTGGGGGCCAAGGAGGAAGCCATGGCTTTCGAAACCTTGGGCAAACACCGTATTTGCTTTTCTCAGATTAAAGGCAGCCTCCTCGTATAAAGCCGAGGCAGAGTTTGTTCCGGAAGCTTCTTATTCGCGTCTGCTGGGAATACAAACAGGATCACACAGCAGGAACAGCTGCCTGATCTGCCGCTAATACCTTCAGTCGGCCTGTTCCTGATGGGCTCGCCTGGCTGTGAAGCAGACCGGGAAATGTATAGAAGCTGTTTAGAAGGCTCCAGAACAACAACAATGGCAAGGGCTTGTCTGTTGAATATTTAACCGTAGGGGTTGGAGTTACAGGAGAATTGATACAAAAATGTGTGTGTGACTTTGTTTTAACTAGGATTGGTGCAACATAACAGGTGTGTTTGTTTGCATTGATTTGGACTTTGGTCAGCATGTTTTTGAATCCGTTATACAGCCCTTCCCCAGGTGAGGTGGGAGGCAGGCTTACTGCCGTGTGTGATAATGTGTTACGGGGTATATATGGATTGGCCCTTCCCGAATATTCTCTCTCTCTCTCTCTCTCTCTCGCTCTCTCTCACACACACACACACACACAAATATATACATACATACATGCATACATACCTCTATATATAGGGGTGTAGCGGTACACAAAAATCACAGTTCGGTACGTACCTTGGTTTAAAATTTACTTAAATGTAAATCAAAATAAAAATTATTTCAAGAAAATAAAAATGAAATAAATATCCATTAAGGTACGCATTTAGAAAATGAACTGT
Source organism: Gnathonemus echidnorhynchus (assembly GCA_026776725.1). Classification (NCBI taxonomy): domain Eukaryota; kingdom Metazoa; phylum Chordata; class Actinopteri; order Osteoglossiformes; family Mormyridae; genus Gnathonemus; species Gnathonemus echidnorhynchus. The sequence continues at coordinate 16,440,532 of JAODJU010000039.1, read as the reverse complement.
ACCTGACCTTTATTGCATCCACATTAGCTGCGTTCATCTTCATATTAGAACTGTACAACACAAGTATAACAAAATAAATATCCATTATAGTGTATCATTTAAAAAAACAATACCTATACTGTGCTAGTGATAGTAGAGGGGCTTCATATGTTGGTTTACTTGTGTTTGCCATAAATATACGCTCATGCTTCATGGCACGGTTTCAAGCACCCCTTTCCAAATGTCGTTCAGGGGAAACACATAGAGGTTCCCCCTGTGCTGCATTCGCTTCATACATATGCGTACCAAAGCGAAAGGCCATACCAAAAATTTTCTATACGAATACGTGTACTGTTATACTCTTACACACACACATATATATACATACATACTACACACACACACTCCCCAGCACCCTGTTCTTGTTCTGCACAGATGGTGTGCCATCACAGAGAAGACCGTTTTGCTGAAATGGGGGCTGTGTAAAGCGGAACAGTTCAAATAAGGCAGCGGACATTAGCTGGCAGACCTTCACAATGGGCGCAGTTGGTCATGTGTTTTATGTGCCTGCCCTCCAAATGTCCTTGGCTGCTTAAAAATTTTTGGAACGTTCCTCTCTTTGCCATTTTAATTTTCAACAAAAGAGATGCCAAAATAGACTAGGTGAACAAAGGAATAAAAGTGCAGCATTTTTTAAAAAGACTTCTGGAGGAAGGCAGAGCTGCTCCAATTCACCTGCTACAGACCTCAGATTGATGGGTAGACTTTCACATGTCTCAGATGTCATTTTATTGCCCTTTGGGACCTAAGGGAAGTGGAAATGCCCTACTTGCAGGAAAATGCAAAAACAATGAGCAAAAAATGGTGTGAGTAGTCTGCCCTGCTTCTGAGGTTCATGACCGCTGCCATTTTGTGATAGAGAGCCAAGCTGTCAGTCAGGAAGCGAGTCCCAGTAATTTTAGGCCGTTCTTAAGAATGTTGAGTTGGTGTACATCCCACCCTTGCTCCCTGTGTTTTACACAGTGGGTGAATTATTCTGCTTAAAATGCACAAATTCTGAATCATCTAGAGTTTGATGCAACCAGTTTGTGGTTAATAAGTGAGTGGTTCTGGATTTTTCAGTGTGTGGGGCTGTGTTCTCCAACCATTGATTTTTATCTGAAGGGATTTGGTTACCATGGCAAGAGGGCAGAAATGCTTGGATTCAGGATGTTATGGAGAAGATCTCCATGTTCTCTCACTCAGGAATTCAGCTGTTTGCTGGGTGGTGAATCCTGTTAGTCTCCAAATACTTTAGATCCGTGACACTTCACACATAAATGGAGATTAAACCCGGAAGTTAGCTGGAAGTGTCAGTGGGGCTTTCGCTGGCATGCCAGCCAAAGCGTGGCCTTGTTGAATGCATGCTGATTTAACGGCCGTCAAGTTTCACTGTTGATCTGTGAGTGTAAATCTCTCTGAACGCCGCCTGTGTATCTGTATGTAACAGGCAGACGTGTACTTTGTGCGATGTGCATTTCAGTTGCTCACCATCAGCAGGCTGTCAGCTTGCTCGGGTGAGATAATTGACCTGCGCTCTGCTCTGGTGACTGTGTCCCCTGAGTCCTTGTAGATGAGGGGGGGGGGGGCAGTTTACCATGAGGGATGTGAGACAGGGCTACACGCTACACACACAGTTTCTGTGTTTGGAAGTCGTGCAAGGTTTTATCAGGCTTCTGCTTGTACAGATGCCTATCCTGTTATTATGGTCATTAAAGAATAACCTGATGCTGCAGAGGATGGTAATCACTGGCGGTGTAAAGATGCATCAATGCATCGTGATGAGTCGGTTACTAAGGTGGCGATTTAATGCATCGATTCGTAACATCAGAAAAATCACATTAGCTTTGGTCCAATGTGTCAGTCTTGACCGATATTGGCAGTTGATATTTAAACATTATCAGTATTCAGAGCTAGACACAACTACTAAAATAACGTGCACCAGCAAACTTCCCACGCCACACTGTCAGGTAGCGCTTCCTTTAATGTGATGGTTTTTTATGTGATTTTATTTCTGTATAGTTCAGTACTTGGCCTTTTGAGAATTTATACTGGTGTGGTGTGTTCTCCCTGTTTAATAATAACAATAAAAACATTTTGAGATTCTACTTTCTTTGTATTCCATAAATATTTTGTAATTAAGTTCCCATGGTAATATTTGTGATTTTTTTTAAGTGCTGTTAAACAAAGTTTGAATTTAAGTTGTCAAATGATTGAATAATCAGTTAATTGAATTGAACCGTGATAGAAATGAAAAGATTTCCAATGTGTGGAATCTCAGCAATCCTCATTGAATGTGGGATACTGCCCAGTCAATCAATGATGGCTAACTGTCTGTTTGGCAGCTTTGATCATTCATAAGTTAAAGCAAGCTGTGATTAGTGGTACATAATTCCACCCACTGTGGCCCCTCCCACCTTTTGTAGCAGGGTATATATCGGCCGACTGGCATATGACTTTGGTTTGTTTATGTATTGACTGCCCGGGTCCAGAAGTTTCCTACCCAGAGGCCTGTTTCCAGTGAGATGATGCATTAACATCTTAGTTCATGGTGTGACACTCCCTGCAGTAAACAATGCTACCCCCCTCCCCCCACCCCACACACACACACGTGTTAATGTGGCTTTCTTTTAGCTTTTGATCTGAATTGATATGTAATTTAATCTGGTTCACTTCAAGCACCATTGCCCTCAAAAGAGCCAAACTTGTTCAAGCAGGTACTCGAAAATATCACTGGTCTAAGATATTCCTGCTTTTCTCAATTAATGTAGCTGTTTTAAATTTCCTGAAATCCCCAAGCTGGTTGGTTTCCTTCTGACAAACATATGGAAATAACTGATGTACCTGATTATATTCTAATTGTGTTATTTAGAGCTGGCTTGTCATTCAACACATTTCTGGCACTATATATATAACCTACCATTAACTAAAGAAGCGGTGTGGCATCAATAGATGAAGAATAGGCTGATTGATGGTTCAATTTCAGTTTTAGGTTATTTTTCTTGATGTTTTGCTGTAATGAAAACTTAAGAAGAAAATGTTGGGCTGGTTCCCGAATAAATTATGGAATTACTTATCAATGATATTCATTTAAATGGGTTATTGAGGTAACTTACTTTGGCCCCATTGTCTGTGAGTGTGAGATTGTGTGTGTTCTGAAAGGTATTAAACAGTTTTAATCATCCTGTTTTTTTTAGTGCAATGTACCTAAGGACATAAACTCAAATAACTGGAACACATATCCTCAAACTTCTAGATGCTACAGGTGGCTCTGTTTTAAAAACAACTGTGCTATCCGCTGTTCATATCATTTGTGATATGCTGGTGTAGGGGGTTCTGTGCGTGGGGCTCAGTTGTGACGCATCAGAGCCTGTCTAGGCTGACTGCCCAGTTGGTTTGCCGTAACAGGACCTCCTGTCCCCTGTATGGCCCCTGAGCCAGCCCACTTGTGTGTCAAGCTTCCAGTGCTGGTAATCTTCACTTTGACCTTGTGACCTTATTAACAGGCCATGACAGCATGGGTTTGTCTGAATTTTGGGTTTAAGCAATAGGTGGCCATTAGAATGGAGGCATACTGGACCACTGTATTGAAACATCAGGATTCCTGTCCTGGGTCTACATTCCTCCTAATTAACATGATTTCTCTATGGTTCATCTTGCTCACAGTAAATATTTGTGACGTCTGCACGATTCTGAATATAAAGTGAATCGCGATTCTTTTGCTTCTAATTGAGATTATGATTCTCTAATGATTTTTTTCTTTTTCTTTTTAAATGTTTATTGCACTCATTAAACTGCAAAAAGAAACACAACAAAAATAACTGTGCCAAGCATATGAATGATCCAGAACTGGCATATCAACTACTGACAACAGAAAGGAAATGCTCATTTGGCCATTCAGTTAGGGCAGGGGTGGGGAACCTGTTCCATGGAGGCCTGGTGTGGGTGCAGGTTTTTGAGATGAACTCTCAATCAGCCAATAATAAAGCAGTGGTTCTCAACTCCAGTCCTGGGGACCCACTGTTATTGGCTGATTGAGAGGCCATCCCAAAAACCTGCACCCACACCGGCCCTCCATGGATCAGGTTCCCCACCCCTGAGTTACCAGTACCAAAAGTGCCAGTGCATGTATTGCAATGTGATCTTGTTCTAAGAAATATTGGGATATTTACAAAACAAAAAAAAGAGTTCAGCATAAATTCCTCAAAAATCCATCTAGGGGTGATTTAAACAGCATGGATGAAATTAATTGATATTCTCGGAGAATGCATGCAGCAGTCATACGAAAGCTGATTTTTAAACATAGGAATCCATAAAAGTAATAATAATAAAAATTGCAAAACTTTATTTATTTATTTTTTCGTATGACAGAGTAAAATGTTTCAGCAAAACTTAAACTCCCTGCATGATAATGTCTGTCTACAGAATTGAAAGTAAGAAAAAGTCTGATCTTAATCTAGCTGCCTGGCAATATAAGAATTGCTCATGCACAACATGCGATGTTGGTATTAATATTGTACATTGGCCAGCCCTATAATATACAGCTATTTTTGGAATTCAGTACAAAATACCCCACCTCACAGTTCTGTGATGTCACTCAGTGCCGGTACCAGTTTTTACTCCAGTGGAAAACCAACACCTTGAAGTACCATGCTTTTGGTACTTTCTTGAAGTACCAAAAGTAAGATACCTGATGTGGTGGGGAAGCATCCTTTAAAGAAAATGCAGGAACGGTTGAGACATTCTGGGTAAAAGTAGGAGCGCTTGTTTTGATCCAGCTGATGTAATACAATACAGAAGAACCGTTGTAATTTAGAAATGAGAAATCTTGCATTAGAGGTGTGAATCTTTTTTTTCACTACTGATTGTGCAGCTGTACTTTCAGCAGCCATTGGTTTATAATATGCATGACTGACTTGCCTTCTGCAGTCATGCATTGTTTGCATGTTACCTCTGTTTGCGGGCCAGACCTGTCATTTTCACACATTTTATCTGTTGTGGCTTGTTAAATACAGTGTAGCAGAATGTTACATGTGTCCTTGCTGTTCAGGCTCGTACTATGTGTGCTACCCTGGTAAGGTATGCGAGCTGTTCTACTGAAATGGCCTCCGATTTGATTTATTATAAAATGAATCAGAGTAAGTTGTTAAGACATAAAGGAGTGTTTCTTGTTGGGTCTTGTGTTCGATGAGGACTCTCCTTTTGGTGAACTGAGAAAGGTTATAGATCAGGGGTTATCACAGTTTTTAAAAAAGGTACACACTAGATTTTTGATCAAAGTCAAGTCCGGAACAATTTTCAATAACAAAACAGCATTTCATGATCTTTAATGAACTAACAATAATAACTGTCTATATTGACATCATTACAGTATATAAGAATAATGGGAACTTAGCAAAAAGACTGGTTTAATGTTCCACTGATCATTTCAACTAATTTTTGTACTTTTGACTTTTTTACTTAAGCCTTTTGACATTAACCATATTGATACATAAGGTGCATTTTCGGCTGGGTCCGGATTAACTTATGGTTCGGTACGGATCTAGACCATGATCCGGACTTTGAGAACCCCTATTACAGGTGTTTAATATCTGGTCTGTAAGGTGTTCCTGTCTCTGAGTTATAGCTCTGGGAAATTACCATGTTATGGTTTCTCTGCGTATGGTAACTTTATGAAGTGTTTTTAAGGTCCTCTCTATAATGAGGTCACTTATGTTATCTTCTCTCCAGTTGCAAGTCGGTGGATGTTCCAGCTGAACGTATGAGCAGCATCACGGCCCAGTCTTCAGACATTCCCTCGGTAAGGCGTCCCGTCATTTTTCCAACCTGATGTATTGTGGGTGTCGAAACGGTGTTTGGAGGCCTTTGAGTTGACACATGCTGCCCTCTGTCCAGGCCCCCCCATGTTATCTGCGTGGCCTCTGCTGGCCTCCTGAAAATACTTGTTTCACCTGGTTTGTCATGCGTAATTTTTTGGAAGTGAATTTTGTTTGAAAAAAAAATCATCCAGCCTTTTTCATAGGATTGTAAACAACAAAAAGAACATCAAACAAAAAGTATGCCTTTTTCATATTTTACGCACAATCAGAGGTTCAGTAAAAAGTCAGAGTCAAAATATCTCCTGATCGAGAACAGGCTTCTAGTTTAATCTGAATGAACTTCACTTTCCAGAACATCACACTTTGTGCAGGATCCATGTTCATAAAGTGGGAACCTGCTTAGTGTAAAATCATGGTGCATTTGACAGTTAGAATTTCACATGCAGCTTCCCAGCAGATAAGCGGAGGAGTGGGGCAGTGGGGACATAATGCAGGTGGGAGCGGCAGCGGAAAGGGGAGGGGCTCTGCGTCAGTGGTGAGGTCACGCTTGGCAGGAGGGCCGCATGAGCAGAGACGGCCAGGTGTCCACTGACGTATAATCGAGTTTATTTGGCAAAGTGCATATTTGCAAAGTGCCTTGGACAGTTTTTGCAGCAAGTCACACCCCCCAATGGAAACCTTTACAGAAGTACTCCTGGTGAGCCATAGAGGATGTAACATAATGAGATACTAGGACTCTAGGCTGAGAAACAGTGGACCATCGGGTCAGTGTGATGAATGTCCGGGTCCCTGGAAGGTGTGAGCCAAGGTGCCGACAAAACCAAGGACTTTGATATGGACACACCTCTAAGTCCCCAACTGTTCTGAAATTGACCCAGAAATCTAATTCACTGTATATTTATTTCCAGGACGGTGCAGCTGATGAATGACTGTGGGTGATGATGGTAAAAACTGCACAGATGTTCATAAACCGAGTGTCCTAATCACAGAAGGGGCCAAAGCATTCATTAGTGGTTTTGAGCCTGATAGAAGGGCGGCTTATTTTGCAAACCCGCTGGTGTAGCAGCCTGCTGTGAGGGATGCTTTGCTTGTAGAGATAAAAACGAGGCCTGTAGCTAAAGCGGCTTTAGTTTTGTAGATCAGCCCCCGCATTTGACTGAAATGATTCATAAGTGTGATCTGAGATCCTGATTTGGGAAGCTCCTTTCTCAGCAGGGGGTAGACCATGGAGCTCCGGTTTCTGCCTGCCTGCAGATGCCATTCATGAGAGTCTGTCTAGCAGCTTGGTGTGTTTTATAGCAGCCAGTCAGGTTAATTACTTTCTGACAGGAGGGAAGCCTTGGGGTGTATTTACTGTCCCACAGGGTGTTACAGTCAGGCTTTCCAGAGCAGTCAAGTGAACCCAATTCTTCCTGGGTTACCCAGTGAACCTAGTTTGTCATGGTATACCCAGACTGAGCTAAATCCAGGGAACCTGGATCTTGGTTCCAGGCCAAGCTGAATGCAGTGATGATAAGGTCCCTGCTCTTTGTGTGACTGTTTCTCCTTTGAAATGGCAGTGTGGCACCTCCTTGCTGGTTCTGTCTCCTGCAAAGGGCCCCCTAACAGGGCCAGATTCATTGTATGTCCTACTGCTTGATTTCCTTTGTTGCTTAGCTTCGGATCACATGATCTACCTTCGTGCAGGCAGGCCTGTTTGTGCAGGAGAACAGCAGGAAGGCCAGTACAGGTGCGTGTTCCGTGCCCACTTGGGCCCGCGCTGCCGACGAGGGCGGGGGGGCTCATTTGGGCTGGAAGGAACGCCGCCGCTCCATGGGAGCGCAGCAGCTGTGTTGACCGTGGAGTCGGAGGCGTTGATTATAAACAGAGCTCTGGCTCGCTGGCAGCTCGTGGAAGCATGCTCCTTTGATCGTTCCCATTTTAAACCCCGTAAGCGCTTACGAGCTTAAGCGGCCGGCTGCTTTGTCTGCTTAATGAACGCTCCAGCTTGTTTACGCACGGCAGAATGTGGGCTTTGAAGCTGATTTATAGATATCTCCTAGTTTGGCGCTTGATGGCCCCCCTTTGATGAAGCCGTGGAGGTAGATAAGTGTAACTAGAAAAACATCATCTTGTTGGCACGAGAGCACAGCCAGATGCAGCCGGCGTGTCGCGGTTGCCTCTGTCAATTAGGGACATGGAGATGCATGCATACTTGAGCCGTTTTAGTGGAATGTGGTGTATCAGAAATAAGGTGTTGAAATATCCTCAAATGGCTGTTTGTGTATTAGTAGTTTTGGGATGGTATTTTGGAAATATCACTGTGAATAGAAGGGCCTGAAGATCCTCGCAGTGTGGGCTGTCAGAAAGCTATCGTCCTCGCTTTCCTGTTCGAAAGGCTCACAGATGATCTTCCAGCTGCTGTATGTACTCTTTGAAAATCTAGATGAAGAGGCTTTTATGTTGGGGGCGGGGGGGGGGGTTATGTTAAATTTAATTATGGTAATGGATCATATTACATGGGTAAATACTGTACTGGATATAGGATGCACATCTTCAGAGTATAATTTACCATGTAATGCCTTCTCATTTTATTAATTATATATAACCTAAAACTTTGCTAAATATAAAAGTAATAATTCTTTTATGTCTACCTGCCCTCTGTCACTTTTTTTCCTATAAAAATTCAGTTCAGACTTTAATCAGCAGAAACATTATCTGTTAATGAATGCAAAAGCATTTAAAATGAGTAGAGAACCGCTGATTTCAAGGCTGCTTGTAAGACTGGAGAAGCTTTCCTTTTTTTATCATTTAATGGATGAGTCCCTGAAATCTGTGGTTCTCTTCAGAAAACCACATTCGTTCTCCATAAGCCAGGGGGTGGGGGGCATGCCTCTCTCTTTTGGCAACTTTTCTATGGCTTGCTGTAAATGACAGCAGAAGCTGTACTTTTGGGAGGCAGCCGGATGGTGATTATCCTGTACCTCTGTTTTTGGTTTTTCTTGTTTGTTTATTGATCTTAATCTATTGCTTTTAAATGCAGGCCCTCGGGTCACGTGAATGTGCCTAGGGGTGTTGTTGGGGGTCTGCAAAGAGACTCCCATACCTAACAATCCTTTCTTTTAAATGGCATAATTGATGGTGGTGCTCACTTGGCCTGAGTGTTTGGTGCCAGGAAGGAGGTGAATTTCCAGGCCTAGCAGTACAAAGGAAGGTCCCGTTTCCCTCCTTCACAGAGCTGGGAAGACTAAATATTTAGTGAAGCTCCACAACAATGGCAAAGCGGAGAGGGATCCCAAGTGAGGAGACATCTGTCACTGCAGAGCTTTGCTTTGACCAGCTTCATTCATTTTCCTCTATATAATCTCAAATTTTTTCTGAATGGATCAAGGCTCCCTGGGGCAATTTTGAACTTTCCTTCTGTAAAATGTTATTTTGGTCACCTTGTAGGGATCAGTCAGTGCTTCGGGGGCTGCAGATCATCTGGTTTGTCATCTGTACCAGTGGGAATGGAACGATTTGAATCACCACAAGTGAATTTAAGGCATCTTCTGAACAACTTTTTTTCTTTTGACCCATTTAATTCCAAAATTTTTCCCTGCCGTGAGAATGTGAAAGAATTAACCTGCCCTGGTCATTTGACCATCGACACTAGTGACATAGCATTGCTTGGATGCCATCAAGACAGCCTCTACTTTCATTTGTCTTTTTGGCATACAGACAATAACCACTCTTTTAAAGCTTAAAAATGTACAAAATTTGATCACAGATGTGACCAGTGGGATTAATCAGGTTAAATTGTGACATTAACTAGGCACAGCGCTGCTCGTTCCCCGGGTCATTTGAGCAAGCCTGTTACTGCAGAAACAAACACTGATGTGTAAGCCTGGAGAATTCATGGCTGTAATCTCTCTAAGCGTGCAAATGTACGTTGGCGGATCACCGGGGAACCGTCTGTATGGCTGATCATACTTTGCGGTTTCGGTGACCTGTGTGCGTCAAACCAAAAAAGTGAAATCTCTGTTACACTCTATAATCTGCAAAAACGCAGTCCTGAGTGTTTTCCTAAGAACTGTGATAATGGCTGTTTTTAACCTAGTGTCCTAAGATGGCCACTGCAGGGAGCACTAGGACCTCCTTGTTCTTTTGTGACCAGTCACAGTTTTTACAAGTCATAACAAACTTGTCACTAAGGCACCACATCCTGCTCTGGGGGAAAGAAGCATTTGCCTCAATTAAATGAAAGAAAAACGTCCTCGTTATGATTTTTGGAGGGTGCCTTCTGGGAAGGGCTTGGTGACCTGCTCTATGATGTCATTTAATAAGCTTGTCACTAATAATTTGCCTCTACTGCTAATGGCCAGGAGGTTAATTCCAGCCCTTAAAGGGGCCCCATCATTTTGCTGTCAGGAATTTTCCGTCTAAATTACAACCCATTTATAGCCTCTGTACATATGCCCATAAATACAAATCAGACTAAGGGGCTGTTTGATTGCAAACCTGATGTTAAATCTGAGCTTTGACTCTTAAATGTGGGACACAGTGAAAATGGAATTTAACATTCTTAGTAAATAGGTTGGGGTTTTGCCATTACAGTGTTTAGTTGACCATGTGTTCAGTGGTTGTCCTTCAATACTGTCCCAGCGCAGCCTTAACAGACTTTAGTTTTGCCCCCCTCTGTTTCCTTATTGGTTTCCTGGTGATGTGTGGGTCTATCAGCAATGGGCAGCAGCATGGAGCTTGTAACTGATCAGGCGCTCGACTCATTCTCTCTGGGACCTTGTCTGTTAAGGTCAAATGGAGATGTTCCTCTGTGGCAGCAAGTTTGCCTGCCCCCACCGGGGGCAACAGCATGATGGAGAGCACAGCCATCATTCCCAGGGGCAGCTTCTCGCCAGCTCCCCCCCGATTGTCACTGGCCTGGCATGTCAGGTTAATAAATGCAGCCTGAATGAATGTGCGCGAGGTGTGTGAGGTCAGAGCGGGCGCTGCACTCCTCTGTCTCCCTTTCTGACCATTTTTACTTGTCCTTGTTCCTTTTTTCCACCCTCAAGCTGATTGAAAGGACGTTTCCTGTGAAATGAAAGGTTTTGAGTGCTACTTAGTTTGTTTCATTTCACCTTTTCTTCCTTGGATGGAAGGTGGCTGTACCTGGTTGTTTAATTGCTATGACAACTGAACAGACAGAGCCAGTGATGTTCCAGTTGTTTTGATGGGACGCTGGTTTAGAAATGCTTTGGAGGAAGGAGGGTGGTGTGTCATCTGGGAATCACCATGTTGTCTTTCTTAAAGGCTTGGGATCTGAATAACCAAGAGTACTTTACTAATTATTATTTCTTTTTCTTTTTTTTTATATTCCCTCTGCCACCCCTCTCTGCAGAGGACTGCCTTATTTTTAATTTCCAGTTAAAAAAAAAGAGAACACAAAACAAAGAAACAGAACTAAAACAATAATAATAATTATTACTATTAATAATAATAATGTTAAATATTATTATTATTAATATTATTGTTATTATTATTATTATTACTATTATTGATAGGGCTATAGAAGTAAGACAATGAGTGCAACTACAACAGCACTTTAATGGACAGTGGTGCTGTTGATTTACTGTGCTGGAATAAGTTAAGATTGGGAACAAAATGGTGATCGGTTTCATGGTAAAATCCCCAACAGTTATTATTACTGTTTCAAATTTTAATTGTAATTAAAACCGTGATTAATTACTGCATTTTGAACAACTCATGTTAAATGCTGCCCAGCATCAACCAAACTTCAGTCTCCTAGATGCAGGCAGGTGGACACAGCATGCGACGTAGGTTTATTTTTCCTTCAGTGAAAACATGGCAGAAGGCGGTGACAGCACCCCGGTGATTTTTACAGTTAATGCACATTTTATGCGGCTTTTCTGTGTTTACATAAGCTATTGGTATGGTGTTGCTATGATACTATAATGTTTATGCAAACAAAAAGTGTATAGTGCTGCTAATTGTATTTGTGGTTTTTAATATAAAACTTGGTGAAATAATTTCAGTTTTCAGTACATTTTAACAATATTGCACTAATACAGATTGTAATCAATTTGGTCACTATTGTGATATAAAATTTTCATCTCTACTCAAGACATGAGCGATCTAAGCCCTTCAGAAATTAAAAAAATTAGTTCTACTAAAAATAGTTGCAAACGGAGGTAAGCCAGGCCCCTGGGGGACCATGCCCCTCATTAAAGTCTCCAGGGGATATGAAGGGTTACCAGCGTGGTTGGTCACAGCTCTTTGCTTAATGGGATACTGCTTTACAACTTGGCTGTTCTGTGAAGCAGTGAGTTGGATTCACTTCATTGTTTTAGCTTTCTCTTCCTAACCCTAACCCTGCCTTACTAGGCTAAGCAGCTGGTTTCTATAACACCCAGGTTGGGAAACATGTCCCCCCCATTCCTTAATGAGGCCTAGAGGCCAGTTTCCGTAACACCCCAGTCGGGAATTACATCCCATCTGCTCCAAACAAGGAACGGTTGGGAATCGTGTCCTGCCTGTTCCAAATATGGCTGAGCAGCAGCTTTCCTTAATGCCCTGGTTGGGAATTTGCATCCCGCCTCCTCCTTAATGAGGTGTAGGGGCAGATTCCGTACCACCCCGGTCAGAAATTGCATCCCACTTGCCTAGCTTTGGGACTCGCACAAAGCTCCCTTATTTCCCCCTCTGTTCTCTGCCGCATGCAGTTAGGGAGCGGAGAGACCTGGTGTCAGGCCAGTCTTAGCCCTGCCGGTGTAGGTCCACTAACGACAGCACTGCTCAGGGGAGCAGGTCTGAGATGTCGAAGCCCCTGTGTGTTGCGGAGCAGCTGTGAGTTGCTGGCGCATTTCTCTCTGTGGGGAGTGTCACGCACTTGAGTGCCAGCTCTGTCCCATTAGTGCAAGCCTGCCCCCTCCACCCCCCCGGCCCCTTGGCAGTGGAGCTGGTGAGTGAGATGGTCTGGAGTGAGGTCACCCTGTTGCAGCTGATACTTCTCTAGCCAAACTCTCCGCTGCGTCTCCTTGTAAAACTCACTCTGGGTGAATAAGAGAATGGCCTCAATCCACCAGCACAGCTCAGTGGGGTATTAATGACTGTCATACATGGCCCTTTACCCAGAATGCCCTGTATGGGCTAGCCAATCGGTGAAGTCACGGCTGCTTAAGATTAAACTGATAAATCAGTGTTTTTCTTTCCTAACTTTTATTTGGCACAAAGTTTATGCTGGGACCCACTTGCCGCCTACCCGTGTTCACATGTGTCAGAGGGGCTCTGCGTGTGTAAGGTGGGCCTGGGTCTCAGCCTCATAGTCGTGTTTTGTGCATGGTGGCAGCTGCAGGCTTTGGCGTGTACTCTCCATGTGTTCTCATCAGCCGTGCGGTTCAGCTTCCCAGACGGGGAGTGCCGGTACCTTCGCGAGACGCGTTAATGTTTCCCCCACCTTTCCGGGATGGAATCAGAGCATTCCGGAGACATTTAGCATCCCCCTTCCAGACGTTCTGACCCCCGAGGTCTGTCAGGATGTGGGAGGAATTTCTGAGCTTCCCAGTGTTTGCCGGGAAGGCCTCACTCTGGATGGCAGGCACTGTGTGCAGTAGCTGCTCAAAGCCACACTGACCTGTTGAGCAAACGTAATAGTTAGTCTAGGAACACTTCTGCCCCCGTGCACCACCCGCCCCCCACTGTCCGTTTGCTGCTCCTTCCCACTTCTTCTCCTGAAGGCCATTTGTGTCCATGGATCTATGTGGCGATCCTGTGCAGATCAGCTTTCGTCCAGACCCTGCTGTAAACTTCAGACACCATGGGAGATGAGCAGTAATTAGGAGCAGCACCTTCCTTTCTCTTCCAAGAGTTCATCAGAGCCCACAACAGGTCCATGTGACCCTCAAACACATGTTCGGCTTCTGCTGTCCATCTTTTTTTTTTCTCACTTCAAGTTTCTTTCTCTGGGTTTTATGGTTCCCTTGATTCTTTTGGACATTAAAATAGTTTGTTTTAAGTTTTTTAAATGTGTTCTCTGGTGGCCTTGTACCAGCAAGTTAACATGCAGCTTAGGTGAAGTGGTGTGATTCTGCTTATTTCACACGTTTGTTGTGAGGGACACCCAGAACCTGCTCTGATAATTCAGACCGCCTGGGTTTTGAGGAGATTCTGGCATACAGAAGGGGATACGTCCAAGCTGCTATGTGTCACCCACGCGACAAAACGTTCCTCTCGATACACTGACGCAAGACACTAGACGCCAGGACATCTTTTCCTGCTTTTCTTCCTCGCAGAAGCACTTCAATGTGAAACGCGTCGGGTCATGTTGAGTTTTGGCAGGAAACCTGTATTTTTTTTTCTTTTTTACTCTGTTTGAAGTTGTGTGCTCAGAATGTGTCAGTCAGTGTGGTTTTGGTTTGTTTCCTTTCCTTGGTGTTTGTACTGGGATCCTTTAAACACAAACGTGTCCCCTTGTAGGTATGGCCACAAGTGCAGATCATTATCCTGGACAGTTTTGACTTTTGAGGGAAACTATGAAGCAGTCTGTGAAACAGGATACATTATACCCCCTGCCCCATTCATACCTGTGAGTTGCAGACTTTACTTGCCTTTGGATTTGGTTTTTATCTCTCATGTCCTCCACCCTGCGGCATGTATGGGGCGTCTCGGTTCGGCTGCACTGTCTGGTGGGCCTGACCCTGGGGGACTGTCCTCAGCAGCATTGAGCATATCTTGAGCATATCTTCCTCTGTGTTAATGACCTTTTATAAGTCCTCTATACATCACTTTGTCATGCCTCATTTCACTAGTCTTATTTCTGTCACTAACTTTTATCAGGCAATATCAGAATCGGAGTCTTATTAGTCTCCTAGTATAAGGAATTTGTTTTGGTGCAGGTGGTGAAATGTAGTATACAACTAAATGTGCATTCACAACATAAGTACAAAAACGATGCAAATAACAGCAGTAGAAATAGAAAATGTGCAAATGAAAAACAGATGTACAAATAAAGGTGACAACCAGATGATATTGAGATGCTGAGCAAGGAAGGGTAGAGAGATTTTATCATTTTGTTGGTTTTAGAATTTAGTCCTGTGTAGCTGTTATGTGTAATGTAAACCAGTGTTCCTTGTTGGAAGAGATTAAACGCTGAATACAAGATAGAAGTAGTTATGATTTTATTAATATTAATAATCAAATATGTCAACAATAATTAGTGTATGTTTAGAATATACACATTTTGATGTAACATTCAAATTTGCTGTTGTGAACACATCGTGAAACCCATCACCACAAACACCATCCTGATGATCAGGATACAAGCTGATAGCTGACCTTGCGTTTCTCAGTGACCTGGCCCTGTGCACTTTGGAAGGGGGGATTTCACTGTGATGGTTTTGAGAAGGGAATGCATCCCTGCGTCCAAGCCTAGCAAGATTTTAATGACAGATTTAGAAGTCACTCTCAGTGAAGAGGGGCCGCGCCTTGCTTTGTGTAACATGTCCAGAGCATCTGAAATAAATTAAGTGGACACAATGGTGTATGGACTGTAGTGTGCACACAGCAATAACTCCCATATGCTCAGAGTGAAAGGAAAGAGAATGTGAAATAATTAGGACATATTTCTGTGGCGAAAAAAATATAAAAACCATTAAAAACTAATATGACTGTGTGATTTTGGGAACATATAATGAGCAAAAGATTTATTGTTTTAGAGAATCCATTGTTGGCTTTTCCCAAAATGCAAGGGGCACTTGAACTTTGAACTTGTCTGTAATGTTCAGTACTACACTATGAGTAAAAATTTAATTGATTTTACCAGCCGCCTGCAACAAAAATCTGTTCAGACACAATACAGTCTAGACTGTGATCGCAAGAGAAATGAGATTACAGCCACACACATCCCCACACAGCCTTTCTCCCTGAGCGATCGCGGCCACGCGCTGCCTTTCTCCCTGAGAGATCACGGCTATGCACAGCCTTTATCCCCCAGAGATCGCGGCCATGCACGGCCTTTATCCCCCAGAGATCGCGGCCATGCACGGCCTTTATCCC
>JAODJU010000039.1:16391165-16407836 GCA_026776725.1 Gnathonemus echidnorhynchus | reverse complement strand
GGCCAGGTCATCTGCCGCAGCACTCCATCACTCTCCTTCTTGGTCAAATAGCCCTTACACAGCTGATGACCTGGCCTGAACCCAGTCGAGATGGTTTGGGGTGAGTAGTAATCAGAGCAAAGGGTGGCTACCAATCTACCAAAATAATAATGGTCATGAAAATAAAGAAAACACATTGAATGAGAAGGTGTGTCCAAACTTTTTGCCTGTACTGTATGTGTATGTATATATATATGTGTGTGTATATATATCACCCTTCTCAACACTGTGACCCCCATCTATATAAAGGTTTGACTATAAGAACAGCGTCATAGGTGGACATGTTAAATTTACATAGCATTGAAGGCGTGTTGAGAGAGGAGAAAGTAACCCTCTGGGGTAAAGTCACAGCTGTCCTCTCAGTGTCAGAATTGAAGTCAAAGTTAGCATTTATCAGCAATGGAAAAATGATAGTTGAGTTGTCGTTGAGGGTCAGCTTGCCTTCCCGGAGCACTGTCTAAATAAAATAATTGTCTGAATAGAAAGGCATTAATTATGCAGCAGTAATTAACATACAGCGACTGCCCATGTTGATACCATATCCATTGACACCTGTCTCCTACAGGTTCGGTCACACCCCCAGTACTGGAACCTTTGCCAGCGAACCTCTGACGTGTCCTGCTGCCCCAGCTGGACCCTGGGAAACTACATTGCCCTACTGAACAACAGGTCATCCTGTCAGAAGATCACGGAACGCGATGTTTCTCACACACTGAAAATCTTGCGCTCCTGCACCAAGTACTACCACAACGGCACCTTGGGGCCCGAGTGCTGGGACATGGCCACGCGCAGGAAGGACCAGCTCAAGTGCGCCAACATCCCCCGCAAGTGTACCAAGTACAATGCTGTCTACCAGATTCTGCATTTCCTGGTGGACAAAGACTTCCTGAGTCCAAAGGCCTCGGAGCATCCTGCTCCTGCCTTGAAGTACAGCATGCTCTTTTCTCCAACAGAGAAAGGGGAGACCATGATGGACATCTACCTGGACAACTTTGAGAAGTGGAACTCCTCGGATGGCATCACAACCATCACAGGCATCGAGTTTGGGATCAAGCATAACTTATTCCAGGACTACCTACTAACGGATACTGTGTATCCCGCCATCGCCATAGTGATTGTGCTCGTCGTAATGTGTGTCTACACAAAGTCCATATTCATCACGCTGATGACGATGTTCGCCATCATCAGCTCGTTGATAGTGTCCTACTTCCTGTACAGAGTCGTCTTCAATTTCGAGTTCTTCCCCTTCATGAACCTGACTGCACTCATCATCCTAGTGGGCATCGGCGCTGATGACGCGTTTGTGCTGTGCGACGTGTGGAACTACACAAAGGGTGACAAACCAAACTGGGAGCTCTCTCAGACTGTGGGTGTCACCCTCCAGCACGCTGCCCTCTCCATGTTTGTGACCAGCTTCACCACCGCCGCTGCCTTCTACGCCAACTATGTCAGTAACATCACGGCAATCCGCTGCTTCGGTGTCTATGCGGGCACTGCCATACTCGTCAACTATGTCCTGATGGTCACTTGGCTCCCAGCTGTGGTCGTCCTGCATGAGCGCTACCTGCTCAACGTTTTCACCTGCTTCAGGGGTCCACAGCAGAGGGCCTATGATACCAAAAACATATGGACATTTATGTGCCAGAAAATGGACAAGTGTCTGTTTACCATCTCAAAAATCTCAAGGATATTTTTTGAGAAGATCCTACCCTGCCTTGTTATAAAATTCCGGTATGCCTGGCTACTTCTGTTCTTTGGCCTCACCGTAGGTGGTGCTTATGTTGTGTGTGTTCACCCCAAAATGAAGCTCCCTTCCCTGGAGCTATCGGAGTTCCAGGTCTTCAGGTCCTCTCACCCATTCGAGCGCTATGACGCAGAGTACAAGAAACTCTTCATGTTCGAGCGCGTCCACCATGGAGAGGAACTTCACATGCCAGTCATTATCATATGGGGGGTTACACCAGTTGACAACGGTGATCCTCTTAACCCCAAAAACAAAGGGAAACTGACACTGGATAGCACCTTCAACATAGCCAGCCCAACCTCTCAGATGTGGATCTTGAACTTCTGCCAGAAACTGAGAAACCAGAGTTTCATCCACCAGTCAGACAAGCAGGACTTCACCAGTTGTTTCATGGAGACCTTCAAGCAATGGATGGAGAACCAGGACTGTGATGAAGCCCCGGTTTACCCATGCTGCAGCCAGTCAACCTTCCCCTACAAGCAGGATGTGTTTGAGCTGTGTATTAAAAGAGCCATCATGGAGCTGGACCGAAGTACCATTTACCACTTGGACAGCAAGACGCCAGGTCCAAGGTTTGACATTAATGACACCATTAGGGCTGTTGTTCTGGAGTTCCAGAGCAACTACCTCTTCACACTGGCCTATGAGAAGATGCACCAGTTTTACCGCGAAGTGGACTCCTGGATAAAGGAGGAGCTCAAGACAGCCCCTGTGGGTCTCAGCTATGGGTGGTTCGTCAGCAACCTGGAGTTTTACGACTTGCAGGACAGCCTGTCAGATGGCACTCTTATCGCCATGGCTCTGTCAGTGGTTGTTGCCTTCAGCGTGATGCTCCTCACCACCTGGAACATTGTAATAAGCCTCTATGCCATCATATCCATAGCCGGAACCATCTTTGTGACAGTGGGGTCCTTGGTGCTCCTTGGGTGGGAGCTAAACGTGTTAGAGTCTGTTACCATCTCCGTGGCCGTGGGCCTCTCCGTCGACTTCGCTGTTCACTATGGCGTGGCCTACCGCCTTTCACCTGAGTCGGATAGAGAGGGCAAGGTGGTGTTTTCCTTGAGCAGGATGGGCTCAGCCATTGCAATGGCGGCCCTCACCACATTTGTGGCGGGCGCCATGATGATGCCGTCCACGGTGCTGGCCTACACTCAGCTGGGTACCTTCATGATGCTGATCATGTGCATTAGCTGGGCCTTTGCCACCTTCTTCTTCCAGTGCTTGTGCAGGTGCCTTGGACCCCAGGGTGCGTGTGGCCAGATTCCCCTCCCTAAGAAGCTCCGTTGCCACGCTTTCTCTGACCAGTTGGTGGGGGCTCCCGGAGTTTGGGGCCAGGGCAAGCTATGCCATGGCGGTAAGTACCAACTTGACAGCCGAGGGGGGGACGTGGCACATGAGCATTACGAGCTTGAACCACTGGCCTCCAACGTGGGGGGTGGTGAGAAGGGTGGGGCTGAGTACACGAACGTCTGCTCACGGCTTTGCAACGGAGCACCCCCCCGAAGCTCCTGCATCCATACGCATTTCCAAAGCAAAGAGGAGCCTGGTAGTACTGGGGGCTCGGAGAATGTAGTGGGGACAACTGCTGAGCTTACCCAAGGCGACCAGTACAACCCCCACAGGAACTGCAGCTGTGGGGATGCCCACCAGTGTGTAGGCATGCAATGGACCCCCCATCCCTGCCCCCAGGCTGGGGAAGGTATCTGCATGCAGTGCACCCCACGTCACACTAGTGCCCCGAAGGGTCAGTCTGCACTCTCCGCCCTGGAGGCCACATACAAATTGGCAGAGTGTCGCACACACCATGTACACCATGCCCCCCCACACTACCGGACCAACAGACTGTGCCCCCACAGCTGCCCCCTCCGAAATTACTGCACCCCCGTGGGCCAGGAGCAGGTCCAGCAGCAGCCAGTGGTTGCTCTACCCAACAACTCCCCCGAGGCCCACGGTGAGGAGGTGGGCCGTCACCACGCCGGGCCCTGCTGCATGAGCCCGGCCACAGACACCAGACAGGAGAAACCGGTCACCTGTGCGGAGGGGGGAGACATAGAGGCTGAGAGCTCAGAGCACACAGGAACATTACAGGAGATGCACGGAGAGCGGGACCGGGCCGAGTCGGCGTCAGGCGCAATAGAGGAGGACGGCAAGAAGGGCAAGCAGGCGCGAAAGGACAAGAAAGACAGGACCTTACCTGCCTTCCCTAAGAAACTCTGTTTTAACAGAACTTTTAAAGCTAAGTGCAATTCTGTCAACTCTCAGAAACCAAAAGCGGAAGCCAACGTGCCTGTTCTCGTGACAGACCCGAAAGCCCCAGCAGAGAGTTTGTGTTAGTATCAGATGGAGAAATTACCCCTTTCCCACCCCGTCTCGCGTCGAGCGTCTGTGTGCAATGTCCCTTTCCAATTAAACATTTGGGATTTCACAGACCAGCGTGCCTCCTGTCTTTCATACAAGCTCCATGTGCTTGTGTCCTTTTCAATGGGTTAGATGTCCCTACTACTACACAAAGAATACCTGCAGAAGTTTAATTGCATTAAATGCCTGCTTTTTTTACTTTCATGTAATTAAAATGCAATAAACTCTTTAATTTTTTTTTTTTGAAGAAAAAGGAATATCTCCCCTGCTACGTCCCTTAGGTGGGGCTTCAAATAGTTTAACTTCTACTTCTGAAAGGCTTTCTGTCTGGTTGTCTGTTGGCTCCCATCAAACGCCATGAGTGAGTGTCAAGCAGAAATGAGTGAAAGTGTGAATTGGTTTTGGCAGAACTGGACACTATTCATCTGTATGCCTATGATTAATGGCTAAGCGCCACCATTCTTTGGATATATATATATATATATATATATATATATCCAAAGATATATATTCTCATGCATGTAATGCCATCATGTATAACCAAGAAAATGTAAATGTTTTGATAATTATGATGCATTGAAGCTTAATTATACATAGTAATTATGCATACAGTCTACCTACCATATCAGAGTGTTTATTAATCAGCTGAACACTAGACATTTTAACTTGGGTTTGGTTTACATGGGTTATTTTCAGTACTAGATACTAGTTAGTTACACATACTGGTTCAAAATCACTTAGGGCCTCTGGGTGATGCTAAAATAAGTCTCCCTGGCTGCTGTTACTAATATTAACCTAATATATATTTTTAATATACTGTTGTTGTGGCCTTTTTGTTTATACAGCGTTTGTATAGGATTTTGTATTGAGATGAGTGATTTTGACACGGTAGGTCAGACTAGACCAACCCTCTTGATCTGCGTAGGGTGAAGGCAGCTAGGAGCAGCGACTGACTTGCTGTCACACTGTACTAAAATGTTGAACCCGTGTTATTGTGTGGAATGAAGCAGGGTTAAAAATGATCTTATCTGTTATCTTTTTTACATCCAATTTTTTTAATGGAGATTTTATATACTAGCAGGCAGACATCAGTCTTTCACCTGAGCTGCTTCAGTATTACTTGTGGCTTTGTGGTGAACTGAAGGGTCAGTTGTTAGGTGAATCTGTTCTAAGGTTATACATCTTTTCGTCTCATTGTTCTGAGAGTTTGGAATACCATGCAAACCAAACCCCGTTTTAATAGGGGGATATGGCCAGCAGGCAGCGTAGTGGCTAAGGACATGGAGTCATAACCCTGAAGCTTGCTGGTTCAAGTCCCGGGAAAGCTGCTGTTGTAATAACATAATAAAGTGGCTTGTAATTGCAACACATGGGTCTTTCTTCCTTGTTCACGGTTACACTCCCCTGAGAGGAGGTCGTGTCCTCACGGTGATGTATGGACAGTGAGGGAAAGGGCAGAGCTTGTGCCCGCAGCCTGCTGAGCATGCACTTCAGGGGCAAAGGTTCCGGAAGGTTCCCTCACGTGGATAGGCCCAATGCCAACGTTTTGGGACTGGACCGTGCTCTTCTTACTTTCTAGAGAGGTAAGTGAAATCAGTATTTCATGATGCATCACAAGGTCTTACTTTGTTATAGGGATCTGCTGACATGAATGAACATCCATTCAGCTGTGCAGACATGAGTTCTACAGGAAGCATTTGACCAAGTTACATGGCTTTGATGGTCCTAAAACATTGTGGCTTATGTAGCTTTTAAAATCACAAACTGAATTATTGCATTGAATTACTGAATTAAAGACTAGATTATTAGCCTCAAAACCGGAACTCCTCACATCTGCCACCTATAATCTCAAACGGTGCTCTATCTGAGCCATTTGCATTAGAGATCAACTCATTTGGATCCTCATGCCCTTTAAGCCCCATGAACATCTTGGTGGAGAATGCATTGAGGAACCATGTAGCTTCGAGTCACTTGGTGTCCCACTTCTACTTCCGCAGGTCTCAGTGCAAACCATGTGATGAGCACTTGGCACCCCAAAGGACCTGATCCAGAAGGTACCTGTCTATCCAAGGCTATGGGGGACATTGAGGGTGATGTCGTGGCTCTGTCGTTGCTATGTTGGCATGAGACATAGGTCATTTTGCAGGCTTGTCCCACTAAAAGGCTCAGGTCTCCTGCACTGCCTGCTGCAGACTTATAACTGTCCCATATCACCATCTGAAGCAGTGTCTTTGACCTTTTCAGAGAGTGAAGGACACACCAGCTTCTTTAACCATTATGAGCTCCCACCTTATATTTCTCTGACACAGTCTGACTGTCCTGCAAGGGCTTAAAATGTGTCCTCACTTGGTGGAACAAGGTGGGAAAAAATGTCACTTTAAAATCCAACCTGCTTGTATTTTTAGCTGGATCCTTCCTCTGCTGTCCTACTTGCTAGTCCAGCTTGAGAGCCACCTTAGCAAATAGTCTGTAATCCTCAAGTGAACTGAATCATGCAGCCAAAACGACACTGTTGGTAATCATATCTAATTGGTTGTTAGAAATGCCTTGCCGAATGAGTTTCATTGCAGTAGCAGCATATAATTACCCCCGGTGAAATGTGCTCTGGCGTATTGCAATCCGGCTTTACAGCAGTGTCAGCAATGCAGGGTGAACGCTGATGATCAGCACTCGGTGGTGTGGAAGATGTTGAAATGTTTATGGCGGTGGTGTGATGTCATCAGGACGACCTTTGCGATTGCTGCTGTCTCCGTGTCTGACGATGGATTTATGGTGCTCTGGTAAAGAGCTTCTGCTCTAAACTTAGTTTTATGGGAGCTCAAAGAAGTTGGCTTGAACTTTGCAAGTTTGGTCACAGATCTGTCTTTCTTTTACCAAAGTTCTGGATCCGGATGTGCCTTGTTCACCCAAAGTACTTGTTTCATTCTTGCCGACCGGTATCAACTAATCGGTAATGCTAAACTGAGCAGGTAATTGCTTCATTCTGTGTGCAAAAAATAAAACTCAGACTCCCCTGAATTATTCAAAAGATGTGGCCGTAAGTGTATGAATGGTACTTGGAGTGTTTTTTTTTTCTCCTCAACTTGAGTCATTTTTGCAAAGAGTGTGCATCTTTGTTCAGAACAGAATACGAGACTGGCTGGGCCCTGAGGGAGCAGTTTCACTGCTGTCGTGAAATGGGTTGTGTTCCTCTCCCTGTGCTGTGCGGACCGATATAGTGTCGGGTCTTCAGGAAGTGCCCACATTTTGTAAAAACTTCCTTCCACGTCATTGTTAATATCAGTTCTCGCCATTTCAGGAGATTGTGTCACAGAGCCACTCCACAAGGCCATCGCTGAGTTTCTGCAGTCCTCCTCTCAGATATTTCCTGCGGATTTCTTCTGTAATCTAATCTGTCTTCCAGCAATATCAAGACTTCATTGTGCTTTCACAGAAAGGGCAGCCTTGTAAACCAACACTATTGTGTCTTTCCTTGTTACTGTTTTTTGGCTCCTGCTTTTACAGTTTCATTCAAGATTTACTTACTGCCGCCTCAGTGCGTGACTGGACAATTTCATGAAAATGTTTATATTTACAATATGAATCAATTGACAATTGATTCTTAGGGTTGTGGTGATAAGGAGCTTATCCTGGATAGGCAAACTACTAAGAGTAATAGTCACATGTTTATCAGCAGCTTGATGACTTTCCCACTGTGTTTGATTGTGAGTGAATGTGCTTATGTGTGTCCTGAGATGGACTGGCAGTCCTGCCCAGAATGCACTCTTGTGCCCTTTGTTTTCCGGAATAGGCTCAGGGTTTCCCCTTCTGTCCAGGAAAATGTACACAGAGCACTATCTGGTCTTCTGCAGTTTGGGTGGGGCCCATATGACCCCAGGAACAATGTGGCATGTGTGTCTCCAACATAGCTCACACAGCATCCGCAGGCATGGATTGATTCTGCAGGCCCCTCTCTTCACCAGGCACTCCTAGTGCATTGGATATCCCGTAAGGCAGGCCAGCAGGACCTCTGAACTCCACCAAACATTATGCTGGAGCCCCCTGCAACCTTCCCTATTCACCTCCCCATTTAGCAAAGGAAAAATGAGTGAGTTTCACCGGGAGGATCACCTCACTCCTCAGAGCGAGAGGCAAAGCCAAGGGGAGGCCTCCGAATATCCGGCCTGCATCCCGGCAGGAAGCACTTCACTGTGCAGGAATATTACTCTGTGCTGTGCATGTAATTCACAGTGAGGCGCACGCTCATTTTTCCCCATAATTAAATGCAATGTTTTCTTGAATTAAATATGTTATGAGTTAAGATGATTTTTTAAAAATGTAGGTCATGGGAGTACTTTATTTTTCCATTTCCTGTTAATTAAAGCTGTCCTCAGTGAAGTAATATATTATTGACTGTAACACAAAGTTGCATATTAATACTCCCACAAGCCATATCAACTGTGTTCGTCATCTTTAAACACTAGATGATGGTTAATTCTAACCTTTCATACTGTTTCGTTCTTAAACATCATGAATACAAGTTATTCTTCATCCAACCTAGTGCATGAATGCTAGATGTAATACAGTACTGTGCAAAAGTCTTAGGCAGTCCAAAGAAATGTTTAAAGCTGTTTATCTGGGTAGCAAGTGTACTTTGGCTTAGAACAAAAAAACACTAACATTAGAACATGTGCAAATTAAGAATAACACAATAAAAACTATTAATAATTTCTTCTGTTTTCCTAAAAGTTACTGATATCTAGTTGGATGGCTAGATGAACACCGCTTCATGCAGTTCCTTCTCCTCAGGGGCACCTTTGCTGTTCCATGAATTTAAATGTCACCAACAGCTCGATTAAATAATTAAATAAATTGGTTTAAAAAGTCAGTGACACATTGACTAGCTGTATGAGGTGTGCTAGTGACCAAGTCAAAAAATACATGGCTGCACTGGACGGTCACTGCGAATACTGGGGTGATTTTAGCAGAGGTTCTGAAATGGCTAAGCTGACACACTTTGACAGGCATAATATCATAGTTTTATACCAACATGAGGATAATCTCCCCAAGGAAAGGAAGGAATTAACAAGTACAGCTAAAAGCAACAAGTGATGTATAGGTTTAGGTTTAGAGTATAGGTTTAGGTTTAGAGTATAAGTTTAGGTTTAGGGTATAGGTTTAGGTTTAGGTTATGGGTTTAGGTTTAGTATGTGGGTTTGAAAGAAAGCAACAGATGAGAATGGCACCCCCCCCCGGTGAGTTTCTCGGAGTGTCAGCTGACCAGCGCTCAGCCTGCTGCCTGTTGTGTGCTAGATGGTGGGTCGCAAACAGAACATAGCGATCTCTTTAATGATTTGTATTAAATGAAATGACTAGTTAGTGAAACCAAAGCCCTGTGTTTCAGACAGGATGGGCGTTTGTATCCTGTGGCCGTCCACTAGGATATGAATCGATTTGAAGAAACACAAACATGTCAATCATGGAGCTGACTTTTTCTAAATAATAATGTGAAACACAGGGTAGAAAAAAATATCTGTTTACAATACATTATCTCTGCGTTTCGAATAATGTACCCCACACACACACACACACACATTTATACATATGTGTATATAAATTAAGCACCTACAATAATGTTATGAGGTGTATTATATGATGCAGGGCCTCTTACTTGTCAACGCAGAGGAATTTCCTCTTTTCCTGATGCACCTACATCTGACACTATCCATTGTACACCATACTAGTTATTGTATACACTACTAGCCATTGCAGAACTTCTTTGACTCCCATAGGAAAATGTCCGGTAAATGAAAGCGAACATTGCCCTTGTTCCAGTAGCTTTGCTGTGTCCTTTCTTTGTCTTACTCAACTCCTGAAAAACATTACATTTTAAGTTTAAATCCAAAGTAAAAATTCGTAATTAATATCATGTAATTAATCCCACTCTCTTTTAAAGTCCCTAAGATCTGTCACAGAAGACTGCATTCTGTTGCAGTAGTTAATTGTTTCCAGGTGTATTTAAAAGGGATAAGCCTTGCAATAGCTGCTATTAATGCTTATAAGAAGCATCCTTCTAATACCTTTTAATACAATGGTTAACTGCACCTCCTGCTGGCATATGGCCTTAATCACTTAGCTGGCACCAAGACAGCCCCCCACCAGGAAAAGCAACATAACTAAGTCTCGCGCCAGACTTACTTGCGGCTCCAGCCTTTCTTAGAAGAGCTGTTTGTTTTCACTGTTGCACAGAGGGAGATGTCGTGATGACAAAATAAGCCCACTGATTGGCATGTTTCTGGAACGGCCGTGGGCAGCCATGCACCAGGGTGCCAGGCAACAGCCCAGCCACCATCATGACTGTCGGGAATGTTCCGTACTTATGTCAGCCTGAGCTGAGGGAGCCAGGTGTTGGCCATTACCTGATAACTGCCTTTCCTGCCTCGTTGCTGTTACAGCCTCACTTATTTGTGGCACTTTCTGAAAGGGTAACGGAAAAGGCTTCACTACAGCACGAGCCTGACCAGGAGTGGTTAGGAGATGGATGGGTGGATGGATGGATGGATGGATGGATGTAAAAGGCCCCATAATAATTTAACAGAAGATTTCTCTACAGTAATTATATATGTGGTTATATACATACTAACTTAGAAAACAGAAAGTGAACCTAGTCCATTAACTCAGGCATATTCAAAACAATTAACTCAATTATGTAACTAGCATTCTTGTTATTGATAACACTCTTTTATTTTACTGTATGCAATTTAAATCAGGCCAATGCACAAAACAATGAAACGAGAAACAGAAGCATTTCACGTCATCCATTGAAAAGCGACGTCCCATGCACATCACATCAAAGAGCACTGACAGCACAGAAACAGTCTATTATCCCTGGATCTGAGTGGGGAAAGTGCGTCATTAAAGTCAGTACTTTCTGAATGAGGTCCTGGGAAGAGAGAAGACAGAGCCGTGGGTGACGGTCCAACTGATGTTCCTGGGGTTGGGAGGACAGAACTCTGGAATGTGAGGATTAAGGAGACGTCATACCTAAACTGCAACCATCAAGACAGCCCTGTTTGATGTACAGGCAGGTCTTATTCATGAGATGCTTTTTGATTATATATCCTCTGCTCTCTCGGTGCTCTTATCAATTCAGAAAAAGCTGGAAAATCTCTCTCTCTCTCTGTCATATATGTGGGGACATTTGGTATACCTGCACACACACACAGACACACACACACACACACACACACACATATGAGATGACTGGGAATCAATAAAAAAAAAAAAACTAATTAATCATACAGTTTTCTGCCATTAATCTTGATTAATCATACCTAATATTAGAACTCATTACCATAAATATTTATACATTGAATTCCCATATTAATGTAGAATTAACACAAAGGGGAGTACATGGGTCGTTGTCATGAACTCATTACTACAACATATTAATTTTCTCTAATTAAAGTTAGTTTGAAGTGAGAGTAAAATTATACAACTTTATTGTCTAAATTGCCAATTCTGACTCTAGGGTAGTTAATCAGTTTCAAATCAGTTTCAGCATCAAAAATAAGCATCATACTAAGTGATTGTTTATTATAGGATACATACAATAAAGAAAATTATTTTATGCAGTGATGGGGAAGCTACTTATAAATGGTAGCTTTTCAAGATACAAGCTACTTGTAATTAAAAGTAGGTAAGCAATAGCTACGGTATTATTTTAATATAGTAGTTAGCTACACTACAAGCTACAGAGAAAAAGCAGATAACTACTTCGAAACTGTTTCATCTGGTAATACTTAATACTTGTGCTGTAGGACGCTCTGAAAGCAAATTAATTAAAAAATATATGAAACATCATGTTAAAAGAAAGATGAAAATCTGTATTTTTTAACTATGCACTGTCAAATCACAATAAGGTTTCAAAAAAGTGTTTTTATTTGGTGTAAACTAAGAGTACCTCATAATTTCTTTGTGAAAATTAGAAGGGTTGCAACAAAAAAGAAAAGAGATTTTGATAATCGGTCCAAGAACCAAAGCGCTCCTATGCATTTTAATGAAAGTGCCTAAAATATTGGTTGCTGTAAAGTATGTCAGCCCTTTAACATCCACCCACAGAGTAATCAAGCAAAACACACCAATCAGAAACCTGGTAGTTGAAAGTACCCGTCTTTGTAAAGAGGGAAAAATAATAAACCTGAAAACCCGCATACACACCGGCCCTTTGCGGATAAGACTGGCCACCCCTGGTCTATGACAAACTAGTATTTTTTTTAACAATGGAACGTTATTCCACGCTGCATCAGTATTTGTAAAAAACTGTTACCGGAAAAGCTATAGTGTTTCAAAGTAGCTGCGCTGCTGATAAACTTCTAAAAAAGTAAAGTTAGTAGCGTGTTGCTAATTTTAGTTAATTAACACTGTTTTTATGGATTTTTGTGTTACTGATTTTTGGCTACCTATTTAAGGAAAATGGTTAATTTTCACATTAAAATCAAATCAGAGCACAAGTGTCACACCCTGCATTCCTTTCCCCTCGTTCTCTCAGTTGTGTGGCTCTAATGAGCCAGATCTATTCCTTGTTTAATCTTACCTCTCGCTACAGCCCTTGTGCCCCACGTGCCTCTCGTCTGCATTTTCGTCAGTGATGTATATAGTGCCTCCCTGTCTCGAGCTCCCCATTTGTTGCTGCCTGCGCATGCTCCCCAGTGTGCTTTTTGTCCTGTGCTCTCGTCTGATCCTTCATACCCTGTTTTGACCCCTTGTGGTCTGTTTTCCTTTTGCCCTGCCTGCACGTTCATTTAATAAAGCCCTCTTTGGTTTTCCCCATGCCTGCCTTCGCCTCCATCTTTGCCCGTGATGTGACAAGTCGCATAATTTTAATACACTTAAAAAGTTAAGGAAATGTGTTTTGTCCCCATTTGGCCAGCAGGTGTCACTGGCCATCCTATTCCCTCCTCTGTCTTGTAGCCCCTTAATCCCTAGTGTGTTTACCTGCTTCCCAGGCTGCTGCATGGCTTAATGGGCTAGGTGGCTAGCCACCGTTCACAACTTCCCTTTTTGCTGTACTATTTTTTTTGATTTGTTGTTTTATGTTCTCTTGGTGTCTTAAGTGTATGCATTCCAGTTACGATCCCTTATGTTTGAACCTTTTGTATCTGTTAATTGACAGCACCTGCTCCTCATTGCCCCTATTTCTTTATAGCCCACACCTGCCCCTTGTTAGTCCTGATTATTTGTGTATTTAAGTGCCTGCCTTTGTTCTGTTCTTCAGTCAGTCATTCTAGCGGTTACTTTGTGTTTGTAGCTGTGGTGGTTTTCCTGTTTTGCTCCCAGTTTTGCTATGTTCCCTGGTTGTGTTCAATTGTGGTTACTTATAGTTAGTTCTTATTTTTCTGTTTTCTTTTTGACCCCTCATGGTCCCTTTCTTTTCTGGTTCTCCCTTTGTGTTCTTTTGTGAGTTTAATAAAGTGTTCTGCTCAATGTGAGCTGCTCCGTGGATTGTTCCTCTTTCCCTTCACCATGTTCCAACATAGCATAATTCAGTTCCAACAAAAATACTACTTACAAGCAAGTACAAGCTGAATTGCAGTCCGGTCCACCTGCTCCAATTCGGATCTTCCTGCATACGCAGGATCAGCAATCATCTTGATTACTAACACCTGGCCAGCTCCTTACTTAAACACCTATCCTCATGCTCGGTGAGAACCTTTGTTGACTCATGTGACGTACTGAGCGATTCTCCCTTGTTTCTTGTGTTACCCTGACATGTTCTCCCTACCCTTCCCCGGTGTACTTACCTTTCACTCCTCGTGTCTTCATAGGACTGATTCCCCTAGCTAACGACTTCTCTGTCTCCATCACCCTGACCATGATAGCCCACTCGCCGAGTCCACATCTGTCTACATTTGCTGCTAATAAATCCCCCGTGTTCTGCATTTGGGTCCTCGGGTCTCTATTTGTTACTCAAACCCTGGCGATCAATGGCGTATACCACATGTACATATGATCGCACGTACTCAACAAGCAGACCGAGACACTATTTAATCCCGGCAGCATGATTGATCGAAAATCTTAAACGTATTTGGTACATGGCTCTAAAAAGAGAAGCCTGACAACTGCTGAAAGGCTTTATAATGTAAAATATCTTACACATCTTACATACCCTACATAAATATTTTACGGTATAAGCCTTCAATAAAATAAAACATATAAAAATAGCAAATTACAATAATCATATCCTATGTATTTCTCCATCTGTTGATTTTTAAAAACGAAATAAGCAAAGTAATGTCAGCTTCCTTGTGAGACACTAACTGAATATTTTAATTTTAGCTCTGAATACTGTTCAGTGTGACGACCTAAACTCCCCTGTTGTTTACAACCAGGAATATTATATGTTTGTATTAAAATCTATGCTCATACTGTTTTCCCATTAGGGTAACAAAATGCTGCACATGATCAAAGAAATAATAACTTTAGACTTTAAAAGTAATGTAGTTTGTTAAGGCATTTCCCATATATTTATTTCCATATACACACACACCTGAGAAGGAGAATACTATATATACACACTTATGTCAGTCATATTGTTACATGCTACTATCATATAATGTTTTTCTTTACTTCAGACTTACACAGATATCCTCCTAACCGAAATAATCAATTTGTTACTTTGTTTCTATGCACGATTGCCTATATATTTTATATATATAGTTTTGGGCACAATGCAACACACAATACACAAAAGAAACAAAAGCACCACTTTGGAAAAAAAAGACTTTTTGTGCTTCCGTTAGTAATTACTGTGTTGAGGGCACCTGAAAGTTGTGTTCTCGTGCTGGCATTTGGCTATGCAAACAAGCCTCTCCAATCTGAGTAGATTTGGATGTAAAGTATTAGTGATTGCCTTGCTTGAGGAGTTTCCTTCAGTCTGGCTCAGCCTACTGCAAGCATGGAATGCAGATGTAATGATCTTTGACACATTTGCCATTGAAAGAATGAATAAATAACCGCAGTCTTTAAAAGATCAGAAACAAAATATTCAATAGTGGAACGTGTTCTGGAAGCATAGCTAATCTTGGGTTAATATCAGAAATACTGAAATTTCATACATCTCTAAAGTTACCCATTGGAGGTGGGTTGATCCTTACAAATTTTCCTTTATGTGAAATGTTAGCTTCAGTCAGCAAATGAGAGAAACATATTTTTACTGTAAGTGTGTTACAGTAGGATAATAGGCGTCATATATTGGAAGACATATACTTCTGTTTCTCAGGTTCAGCTAATCTCCTTTAGTATCTTCAAAATTCTCTACATAACATGGGAGATTTACTCTCAAGTCAATGTACAGCTGGAAACATAGAATTTAAGTGTAGAAAAGCAGCATTACTTCTCATCCCGGCCTCACAACCGACAGAAGTCTGATTTTTTTTCTGTAAATGTACTTTTTTTGGTGACTTGTGGGAACAGCGTAATTTCTCTGAAATCTAGAAGTCATGCAAGTAGCTGACCAGAGATGTGTCTCTTAATGCAGTAATAGCCTCCCTTTTGAAGCCAGTCATTTTTCCTGGTGATACATCCAGACATCAAAGAGAAGCATTTAAATGATTTGTCTAATGTGGGCTCCAGCAGATTGACAGGAGAGGGCTTGTTGAGTGAAGGTGTTGCTGCTACACTGGTCCATAAGACACCCTGCCTGGTTTACTGAGGCTTTTTTGCACATTATGGCCTCTCTTTGAACATCACTTTGTCGCTCCTAAAATAATCACATAAAATTACACGTATTCTCAGTACACGAATCTTCTTCCCTGGCTGTGGTTACCACTGGGATGTGATGATATGTTACTATATAGCAACGCTGTGTGCTCAACACAGTTGTGATCATGTGTTGCTGTATAGTAACGTTATATATTCAATATGGATATGCTGATATGTAAAGAGTTGATGTGTATTCCACAGAACTGTGCTGATGTGTTACTACGCAGTAACCCTGTGTGCTACCCAGAGCTGTGCTGATGTGTTACTACACAGTAACCCTGTGTACTCTGTAGAGCTGTGCTGATGTCTTACTACACATACCACAAAGCTGAGATGGTACATTACTACATGTTAGCCTTGTGTAGGTAGCAGACAGGATAACAAAAACAAAAAAAAAACAGGGTCTCTGGCTTCAAGCCAAGAACAATTACATTTTATTAAACAAAAGATCTGACAGCAATGGTGCTGAAACTGACATTTTATCATCAGGTTGCATTTTAAGCCCGAAACAAAATTAGGAGCGGGTGGCATGTTGGGGCGGTATAATTAATGTGGAGGAACTGCAGTTAAATCATCAGTGTCTAAGAACCTTCAAAGATTTCCCTAGACCATTCAGTTTGTTCATGATGTTATTCTGCCATGCACAGTGTGTCCTCTCTGTAAGTGGTTGCTACTGGCAAATTTTTTTATTGCCAGTGAACTGCAAGACTAAACGACCTCCCAGTAAGGCTGTCCAGTGATGAGTGATACATCAAGAATCGGGGGGGGGGGGGGGGGGGGGGGTTCTT
>JAODJU010000039.1:16336209-16383509 GCA_026776725.1 Gnathonemus echidnorhynchus | reverse complement strand
GCCCCCCCCCCCCCCCCCCCCCGTAGGGTGCAGCCGGTGAGGAGCTGGGGACACACCCCGGTTATACATGACCTCCCGATCCACCCCCCCCACCCCAGTTTTGAATTTAAAAATATCAAAACATTGACAATGAAGATTATTTAGGGATGCTTAATGAATAGAGTTGGATATTTAAATGTTTTAACTCAACGTGCGTTGACCATCATGAACTGGTCACAGGATATGGTTCCTGCAGGGAGTCCACACACACACACACACCCATGCCTGTACACATGCGTTCCCTCTGTCTCCCTTGAACTCCATTTGTAGTGGACACGTATTAGCCTGCACATTTCATTTTCCACTTCCACGACGACCTACCCATTTAACGAAGGATAAGTAACTCAGACACTGATTTCTGTTTTATTCAAAAACATCTATACTTGCCGCAATTCTGTTTGTGTTTCGCCGCTGCGGGTTTTAGGGCCTGAACAAGTTGAGAACTGATCTGCCCAAGTTGTGCTGGATGCAGTTTTGGTCACAAAGTGGTTTGTAATACTGAAAAAAATAAATATCTATCGCAGCTTTTTTTTTTTTCTCCAAATAGCAAGCAATGTAAGTAGACGAATTCAATTTAACCGATACCAAGCCTATGTTGAATGTGATTATCAAAGTAATTTTTCTGATATATTAAGTAGGCCATTTTATGTTACTGCACCAAAGCTAACGACATCATCTAAGTTTGACCTAACATGAAATTATGCCTGTTAAAGCAATTAATCCACGAAAGTGTGCTTACATAATTACAGTATGCTGGGACTCAGTACATTTAAACCTGCAACACATTATAGAGAAGGCTATCTGTTGTTTAGGCTAATGTCCAATAAGCCATTTATGGTTGGTTGGTAACTCCATACCAGACAATAAGGTAACAGTGTATGTATGTTGGCCAGTGTCAATCAAATTGTTTTGTGTATAAAACCATTACCCCAAATCACGCCAAATGCCTCATCAAGCATGGCTGGTTAAACTTAATATCTCCGGCAGCCCTGTGCGTAGATGTATGTGCGTAGATGTTTATAAATACACATACAAAGTACTGTATATCCTACCACAATGGATATTAAGTTGCGTTCACATGTCAAACTCCTTTAGCAATCCTGGGGCGCTATTAATCAGGCGGGGCACGGTATGGGATCCTGCACAGCGTCGGCTCTGCTGGAGCTTTCCGTGTCGCATTGATTTACTACATCGCCAGTAAACTGTCTTTCTGTTCCACCTAATCGCGCAGTTAAACATTAACCCACAGAGCGACTGCTGATCTTACACAGGTGACAGTACGGAGTCGTGGGAATGGCAGCGACGTGCGGCGAAAAGGCACGTAATTAATGGCAAATCACATTTGTTAAAATTAGTCGTAAACACAGAGACTCATATTACACAACATCATTCACGCTGCTCATAGGCTGATATGAAGCTTACTTACCGAAAGTAAAAAAAAGATTAAAAATCAGATTCGTTCATTTCCATTTCAAGCATGCGCATCCTAAAGTCTTCTAAAGTTATTTTTCAGCGAGCTACGAGGCTCCGCACACCCCCTCCCCGGGCTGTCCGCCTCTGCTCTTATTCACTGGAGGGAGCTCCTCCCCGGGTTGTGTAACTATACAGCATCTTAATGAAGCTGCGTTATTAACGTGCCGATTTTTACGTGGCCCTTCGCAAAAGCGTCTAAGCTTCCGGATTCCGCAGCTCTGTTGCAAAACTGCGGTTCTCAGTTTTGTAGAGGGATTTAAGTGAATAGGCCTGCGTCTCCACCGGAGCTACCCCACGTCACACGCCCAAGAATGACTTTAAATACTAGATAAATATCAAGTGTTCATTTAAGTACCGATAATTACGTGCATTTTTTTTTTACCTTTAAATCACTTAAAATCGTTTCTGTACTCACAGCAACATTTTATAGAACATTTGCTGTTTGCTGTGAAGTGTATGAAGTATTTAAATGATATGTAACCTGGCTGGGCACAGCCCATGCTATAGATTTGCATTTCTGTAGTGCATTTCACAAACCCAAGGTCAATTTACAAGGAGGAGAAAAAAAGCAACTAAGCAGTTTAAGAAAGCAATGTTCATTAAACAGGAAGGCATTTAAGTCAGCTTTAAAAGTGGAGAATGAAGAATAGTAACAGAGGTTGAGAAGAGAATTCCAGAATTTGGGAGTAATGGCACTGAATAACCTACCACCAAAGGTGGATAGTTCAGGTCCAGAAGAGGAAAACTTTACATCAAGATTTTGTTTCAACCAACTAGTTGAGTACTCTGTGACAGTGACTCTTTGTACTTGGTTGGTTGAAACAAAATCTTGGTCTGGACTTTTACTCTCTGGACCTGAACTTCTCAACTCTGCCTGCCACCCACCTTGAGAGGCCTGGTGCAGGGGACAAGGAGCAGATTACAGCTAGATGACAGGAGTGAGCGAGGGGGGAGTAAGGGGGTGTGAGGCCATGTAGTGTTTTGAAGGTGAGCAGCAAGAGTTTGCGCATCATAACTAGTGAGAAATGACTAAAGGTGAGTGATATGGAGGTGTTAGAATCCAGTGTGGTTGAGGGACTTAATACACTGTCCAAAATTTAGTGAGGTCAGGTGGTACTCTTACATCTTTGATAAGAGGATCAGGCCTAACACACAGTCTGCAGCTTCACTGCAAGGTACATACACACACACGCACACACCATCCTACTATTTCTGATTAATAACTTAATTAAATGGGCAGTATGGCCACTCGGACTAGCTCAGGGTTACCGGGGGTTGATTCAGCTTTATTTACAGTTTATTCATTTTTTTTTGCAACTGATTTTCTCCCAGAGAGTACAAGTCTACACATCTTGTTTTGTTTGCTGGCCCCCTGTGCAAGTGCATTATGGGATGGGCTAAGTCCGAGTGGACAAGCACTGATGGAAAAATATGTCATATATTACACCACATTGAATTAACCTGTTTTTTGTAGTCATTTGGAAAGTAATATTCCACAGCGTGGAAGGGATAAGGAACCAGCCTGTTCACCTCTGAGGAACCAATAGCTGGGTCTTAAGTGGAAAACGACCAGTCAGAGATGTCAGCAGAAGGACAAGGATGTGGAGATCTTCCCTGTGTGTAACGGTCAGCGGGGTAGCCTCTGATACCGGATGAGTAGCGACTTCCTTCCTCTTGAAAAACTTCCAGAATGCTAACATTAATTCTTCTGGGGTTGTGCAGTGTAACATGGTGCAGTGTCCTCAGAGACAGTTTGAGTCAGACAGATGGATCGCAGTGGCTCAGAAACAGGGCCCAAGAATCACAGCGTGGTATTTCCCAGAATTCACTTTAATATTGCTTTTAATAAACAGCAAAGATGACCACTGATAATTTTGGTTTTTTGTCTCTATTAACCTTCTCTCCATTTCTAACTGGAAATCAGGTGACTTGCACAGCTTAGATTTTTTTAACATTCACAAACTTCTTTTTTCTGGATACTTTTTCCTTATTCATACCAGGATCTTAGTCCATCAACCCATGTATAGTACAATAATAAATCATAGTTCTTTTCTCAATCCCTTCTTAGTAATATTATATTGTATTATATTGTTTTTCATTATTAAATGAAGATTTTGCAATAGTCAGCGTCCTACATCTTAGCTGCAGTTTTCAAAACACTTACTTGGTATCCAAAATGTGACAGGAAGCGGTTGCAGTGACATCCTGAGCCAGGAAGGATTATACAAGATTATATAACATTGGTCATGTGGACCCGTTCCCACCTGTTGAACGTTCAACATTCTCGTCCACAATGTGATTAAAAAATCCAATTCAAAACATTAAATCATATTTCCTGGGTCAAATACACACAGAATGAATCCCCAAATTAAACACAAGCCCCTTAATCCTGCCCTAAACTGATGTACATGTACAGAGGGCTCTGTCTGAAATAACATTTAACTTAACTGTGAATTGCTTGAGATGTTTTTGGTGATGCCTTATTCCACCTGTGTGCATCCCAATCACGTTCTCAGTGCTATTTGGAGTGACACTGGAAGTAGCCTGGCGATTCATAAGATTCTCCTGCCTCTCTGTCACCTTAATCCATCAGCTCATTGTAATTCAGTGAATGCAGGCCTAGCTAAATATATACAGAGCATAAAAAACACTCCAACCGCGATAGGTGAGATTAACCCATTCAGACATTGGAAACCACCTGGAAAACAACTGAGTGACTTGGCTGATAAAGTGAATGTTCCTCCCTTTAACATGCACACACCTGTTTGACTTACCAGCATACCTGTGGGGGTGGGAACTGGCTCCCAGTTAGCCGTGGACACCCAGCATTTTTCCCTTGTACACCCAACTCAGGACATCGTTTTTCACCCAGAGTTTTAAGATCAGCCATTCAGATGAACTGCCAGTATGTTTGCCGATGGTGTTTCTCCAGTTGTGTAACGTGTATGTGGGGGAAGGTGCTATATCAGAAACTCTGGATGTTGTTTGAAGAGTCTACAAAGGACTGACAAAAATGAAAGACGACTCTCAGTTAGCACACAGCTCACAAGGAGAGTAATTAACAACAAGGATCACAATGGACATTCTGTCCTGAATCAGCAGGACCGTCCTCTCCCTTTCGTCTTGTTTTCCCAGTTCTTTTGGATGATCCTTTACCCCTGTAGACTTTTATCATCTCCTTATTTACTTATTGCTTAGACCCCCACACAATGTCTGCCATTCACTGGCAAACCACTGGCAGGTAACCGGTTAATCACCCGCTGGTATCAAGATCATATCCCTGTTCAGTCTCTGCTGAACAGGTTAGTTCTCTCACCTAAGTTAATTTGGATAATGAGCCAGAATGTATGACCAGAGATCTGAGGACTGGAGACCAGTCAGAGACAAGCACAGAAAATGTCAGCTGGGTCTCTGTCTGCATAAGATAGAGTCCGATTTTCCCGGTGTCGCTTTAGATTTGACGAGAACAGAAACAAACAAACAAGATAGAGATGCTGACTGGAGACGTGTACAGCCATGCACACTCAAAAAGAAAGAGATCCACCTCTCCTTTTTTTAAAAAAAAGAGAGATTTCCCGGGATTTTAATGAGTGGTAATGCAAAGGAACAGTATCTTCAATTCATCTTCCATATGTAAAAATCCTTCTCATATGTATTTTTTCTACCAAGGGGAAGATTTCATCAGCAGTCTTCACATCCATCCTCTACCAGAGGCATTCCTGAAAAGTAAAAACAAAATAAGCATTATCAGGACAATGGAAATACAGTCCATGCTGAGAGACTCAAGCTGGGGACTAGTTATTTAGAACTATATAGATTAGGGTACATATAAAAAATTTACTGTCTCTCTCGAATGATCATAACCAGCACTTGATTGTAATATTTCCATCATGTATTTGTAGTTGCACAATGTATTTGTAGTTGCACAATGTACCGTCAGCTATATCGATACTGGGGCTCGTGGAGGTCGTGTCCCCCGACGGTGAGACCACAGGGTTGGTCCTGTCTGACAAGTTGCTCTGCCCCCCTGTGAACACGGACGAGGGGCACACACTTTGGAGATATTCTGTGGAATCTGAAAGGCTCTCGCACGTCTCATATTCAGTGGTGTCCCGGCCTGTCACTCTGTGTCCCAGGCCATGGCCGGGATACGCTGGAGGTCCTTGTTCCTGGGGGTGCAAGTAGGGGGCGTGGCCAGCACGGCCAGGGGGCTCGAAGTTAGGAGGCAGATTGGCATCGCCGCCGACCGCTTCATCATACGTGGGGAGCAGCACAGGAACGCCATCCACCACCAGGAAGTCGGGGCAGCCAGAATTCCGACGCTGATCCCTGAGGATGCAGAGCAGCAGCATTGAGCGCCGTCCGGTGCCACCAGGCACCGACGGAAATGTGGGTCGTCATACCTCAACTGCCGGTGCGTCTTGCACTTGAACTGGAAAGCCTTCACTAAGACGACCAGCAACAGGGCCAGCAACACACTGGAGGCTGTGATAGAGATCAGCTTCCACGTCGTCAGAGTCTCCGGTGTGTTCGGCCAGGAGGTTTCTGCGGTGTGGGGGGAACAGAGGGGGTGACCGGCCCTTCCCAGTTACAACACAGACATAGCAGTGTGGCCACACTCCGTACACCTACCTGTTTTGACGCAGTAAACCTGAATGTGAGGGAACCACTGTCCAAACTGGCAGGTTATATACCTGTAGTCATTCGCAAGGGTGTAGCCTGGGTCACAGAAAAACTCGACTACGGTTCCGTGGATGTAGCCATCACAGGGTTGAGGGTGGCACACATAGTCTCCATGCTCCACCATGGGGGGCAGACTACACACTGGAAACAAAACCGTTTTAAAGGATTGCTGGTTTTAGAATCTTTCTGCATTGCAAGTTAAGGTAAAGCCATCCTGCTTTTATAATGATATTTTTAAATCTGACCTGGCATTTCAAACAACGCACCTGAGTAACACATCTCTAGCTCAAAGGACTTTTTTTTTTGTTGTAAAAATAACCCCCATCCTGGCTTGCTGTTCAAGGCTTCCTGAAATGGCTCAGAGCCCCACAATCTTTTGTGGCTTTTGCAACACCTGCCTCACCCAACATTCACGGCTGCAATATGTTTGTTAGATTTCCAAACCACCTTGGGGACACTTGCAACAAGCTAAGTGCAACGCAAGCAGAAATCTTTCCATATTTTTAGAACTGTGTCCTTTTCGTAGTCACATGTTCCTGTAGTTGGATATTCTTGCAAGCAACACCCAGCCATCATCTTTTCATAGTATCATATCTCGTGTTTAATAAACATGTCAACTTTAAACTGCAAATAGTACCACCACAACATCGACGTCTTTCTTTTCATCTTGTATATCCACAATATCTCCTCTTTTAAAAGATGTTGTGGCTGTTGAACTGTCCCCTTCTTCACCATGACTTCAGTGCTTATCACTAAAACATAATTATGTGGCATGCTCCACTAACCGAATTTAATAACATAAGGAGCATGATGACAGAGGGAAGAGGAATGATCCACAGAGTGGCTCACAACAAACAAGGTTTATTAGCAAAACAGAACACAAAAGGGGGGGACCAGAAAATAACGGTCCCATGAGACGTCAAGAACAAAACAGGAAGAATAATAACTAACTAAAAGTAACCACAAACAAATACAACTAGGGAAGAGAACAAAACAGGGAACTAGCTTGAGAATCAACCACAGCTATAAACACGAAGTAACAGCTAAAATGACTAACTGAAGAACAGAACAAAAGCAGGAATATTAAATACACAGATAACAAGGACTAACAAGGGGCAGGTGAGAACAATAACAAATAATCAATCACCAAGGACTTGAGGCAACAATGGACAAATGGGTAGCATTTGCAATCAACAGGCACGAGAGAGGGGTCCATTGACAGATACAGAAAAGGACCAAACACTAAGGAAAACCAAAACTAGGAAAACGGAATGAACAAGGAACATAGAGTAAAAAACAAGGAACTGTAACTGAGATACCTATACCAACGTTAAACCAGGAGAACACAAAACCAGCAAACTATGATTAGTTGAGACTGGCCTCTGGCCATAACTTAGAAAGGGGAATAAGGAATGGTGGCCAACCACTTAGTCTGTTACGCCACAAGGTAGCGCAGGGAGCAGGTAAACACACTAGGGACTAAGGGCTACAAGACAGAGGAGAGAACAGGATGGCCAGCAACACCTGCTGGCTAAACATAGACAAGAGCACCAATTCAAAAGATATGCCGAATTTATATAGATTACTAACTTTTAGGCGTCACAACACGCCTCTCATTAATATTTTAGGCGTACTCATAATCTACTTAAGAAATTCTAGGCATTCATAATCGTCCATATAGTACCGAAAAGCCAGGGTCTGGACAAATGTTTACACTGAAGTTATTGCGCATGCGTCATATAATCGCAATTATATCGCTAGTCATACCCTAATCATATCCCAAGCACCATGCAGCACGAGACATGGGTAATGATTTTAAAAAGCCAGTTTACATAACTATATGTCTTGGTGCTGCAGGAGATACTCAGCAACAACACAGGGAGAACAGGCTAAATCTACAAACTCAAAATACGGTTGGGATGCAAACCCACAATCCTCAGGATGTGAGTCAACAGTGCTAATCACTGCACCGCCTTGAAGAAGAAACCGCCTGTCAACACATGAAGAACATGCAAACTCCACACATATGGGGCCAGGGCAGAGACCTCAGTCCCAGAGACAATAGAGCTAACCACTGTGTCACCCGCAGCTCAAACCATATAAGGCAAAAGAGTTTATTATATGCTTTATTCATATATACCATTTACTATGAAACTAACTCATACATAGCATCTTGAAACTGCATAGATGGAAAGACGTAAAGGTGTGTCGATGAAAAGGTGTATACATGTGAAGAGTTAAATGTGTGTCAATGTGAAGGTCTGTAGATGAGATATGAAAATATGTAGGTTTGTAAATGTGTAGCATTTTTTAGGAGCCTAAAGCTTAGCCCTGAGGCCTACAGTAAATGTGCTGGACGACCTGAGAGGCAGACAGGACTGTGGCTACGTCACCTTCCACCTCCAGGCAGCGGGGTGGTGGACTGGACCACATGAGGCTGTACATGCACTCCAGCAGGTCAGCGCCATCCAGCTTGTAGCCTGGGAAACACTGGTAGTGAACCACCTTCCCCACCGGGATGGAGAACTCCGTCTCGGTGAGGTTCACGTAGCTGTGAGGAGGAATCATGGGCCGCAGACAGCCTGAGGGCGAGGAGGAGGCAGCGAGAGTCATCGACGATGATGATGATGTGAGATTGCTCATGTAGACTTCACAAAGTGAACAGAAAAATCCCAGAGTGGGAAAAAATAAGAAGTCTGTGAAGGTTAAGGACATATAGGATAACTGTACCTTGACAGACTGGTAGGTTAGCCCAGCTTCCATCATCCTGACAGACTGACTGTACAGTGTCTGCATCCGGGTAACGAATCTGATATCCTCCATGGCAACTAACAACCAGCTGGTCCCCAGGTCTGTAGGTCTTATTTACAACATCAGCATCATCCACATATGGAACCATACAATCTAAAATGGACATAAGAAGAACAGGAACCATGAAAAAGAAGAAAAACAGCGGCCAATTGCTTCTCCCAGAACTGAAAAATGCAAGGTGTGCTAAAGAAATCAGAAGGGAGCAGAAGAGCAATAATTCGTCTCAGAAAATCTTCATTTCGGGAGTGAAAAGATTTGCTCAGCTGAGGGACATCCGGTTAGATGGATGTTTCCAGAGAAAAATCTACAAAAACATGAAGGTAAAGATTAGAGTCGTCAGATGTCTGGTAAAGAAAGACGACCAATGCACCTCGGGCTAAATTCCCACAAGAAGCCATGAACTATTCAGTCAAAACCTGCCTCCTGTATGTTTGTGGTCTGCATTTCAGGCATCAGTAAGGTAAAGTACCTGATCTTGTTAGTTGATTACACACCCTAATATTCTCTT
Source organism: Gnathonemus echidnorhynchus (assembly GCA_026776725.1). Lineage (NCBI taxonomy): Eukaryota > Metazoa > Chordata > Actinopteri > Osteoglossiformes > Mormyridae > Gnathonemus > Gnathonemus echidnorhynchus. The sequence goes on along the minus strand of JAODJU010000039.1, from coordinate 16,373,995 downwards.
CATCACCATTAAGCATAAGTATCATTTATCTGTGTTTCAGGTGAAAATTTCTGGGGTCATGAAGCTGAATATTTGGAGTGTCAATGTCATAAATCTGCCTTGACCTTTTACAGTGTTTATAAACATCGTGTATCATAATGATAATATCACATGATTATGAGAAAATATGAAAAAATAACATAATTATAAAATCTAAGCAGGGATGACATAGTGCCTAAGAAGGCATCACTGTTGCTTTACACCAGTATTTCCCAGTCTGGTCCTATGGGATCCACAGTCCACGTTTTTGCTCAGAGCTGGGAGGGATGTGCCCTGTATTGGAAGAGCATCTTATTTCGCGTGCATGGCAGCCTTGCATCCTATGCTGTCTGGGATAGCCCCGCCCCCAGGTGAATGTATAGAAAATTTTAAGGATGAATATTATCGTACGTTTTAGCAGCGTTATAAGTACACATTCGGAAAATCACACTAACAGGGATGGGCACCTGTTTTCTGCTCTAAACACAGAGGAACAGAAATATTTTTACACGGGTTTGTACGTAGGAAGATAAATACGGGTACCTTCAGGGAGACACACCGGCTTCACGTTTGGCTTCCAGCCAATGGAGCCATTAGAAAGCCTCGTACAGGCCATCTTAGCCGGGCCCTTGAGTCGAAAGCCCTCTTCGCAAGAGAACCGGGCCACGTCATTCTCGAAAAAGACCCCCGAGGCTGGCAGTCGGCTGCCGTGATCAGGGTAACCGGGATCCACGCAGAACTGTTGATCTGAGAGCCACAGAGATCAGGCGAAAGTAGGCAAGGTAAGAAAAGGAGAACAGCGCTATCTGACAGAATAACTACTGACAGCTTTTTTAAATAATATTTTCGGCAGCCAACCTCACAGACCACAGTCTACTTTAAAATGCTATTCTCCGGTTTCTAATTTTGTTTCCAAGCTCCTGTCGTTAGGAGCTGCATTCATGTGATTCAGTATATGCATGCAATAACCAAAGGTAACATTCACAGGCACTTTTACTAAAGTGCATTTATGGTACAGGTACATATTTTACATCACATTAACAAATACATATCCAGAAGCTGCACGATCTGAACAGCAGTAACTCAAACATGGCAAAATGCAGGGCTATCGGGCGTCTATTTATATAACTGAGATCTACGTCGGATGAAGGAGCGGAGATCGTACCTACGGTGAAGTCTGAGAAACCGGACTGCGGCTGTAGATTAAAGATTAAAAGCATCAGCAGTTTGCAGCAGACTGTAAAGCATCTGTACGATAACGGATCTCCACACCTAGATCTTATTACATGGTGATACATCTTCTACCGGCGCAATTCATGGAAGCACGGCGCTCTGGAAGAAAATGCGGGACGGTGTATTTTAAAATGAATAACCAGGACCATTTTCGCAAAGCGCGTCCCCCTATTTTCTTCTGGGCACCCCGACACGAAACAATGATGCCAGATTGAGACGCATTTCCTTTCGTCCCGTTATTATGTACGGCCTACTGAACCAGAGTGATCTTACGTTTCATCCTTTTACCACGGTAAATTGGGTGCCCGTCCCGAAATACGCCGCTGTGTCACATCGGATACAGGTTCAGCTTCACAGTGGCCTCCTACCAAACAATGCAGTGCTTCTAATGACAACGTTGCGCATCTACGCACACCTGCGGATAGTCTTGCGAGAATACGAAATTATAATTGTGAAACCCGCTCTTCTCTCTGAGCTGCGCTCTTCCACACGCCGTCTCTTATCCAACGAAACGCACCGGCGTCGACGGGAACGAGCGTAGGCGCGGGCATGACTATGGGGTGGAACGCGCATCGGAGGTGTTCACCACCGCGGCTTCAGCGTTTTCCGGTTTTATAAAAGGCGCATGGGGATCTATAAATGTGTCCAAGCTGTACACAAACGTGGAGAGTGTCGATGTGCAGGCCAATGAAATAAATATCGTACCATTGCATCTGTGGCACCCCAGGTAAATACGTATTGCGATCGAGTTGCTTATGTTGTTTCATATTGCATGTTGTACTTTACATTGGGTTTCAGGTCTTATTTGAAACATAATCCAAAATACAATGATACATCAAGACCGGAAGATATTTTACCCGTTATATTTGGGTAGGCCTAATTAGAGTTTCTTGTCAAGTGATTATTCGTGTAAGTAAACAAGTTTATTGGGGGCAGACTTAAAAACTTTTCAATCTCACAGCATCTGACAATAAAGAAATATTATTTAACTAATTGGTTTGGAAAATGGATGGATGCACCAAGGATGTGCACTAACAATGTTTGGTCTTAGGCAGCCTATTTTTTTTATTTTTTATTTTTTTATGGTGGGAGGTAGTTTGAGAGCGTACAATTAACAGCGAGACATAACTCCCGAAATTTTGCATGCCAGATATGTTTATCAATTGAAGCTGACGCAATTAAAATTTATATACTGGTTTGACTTCTCAGCAGAATTCATGGCACTGAAACTAAAACGATTACTAAACCAATCCAGATGAGTAGACTAATTCAAGATATCCTTTTTCTGCTGTGGTCGTTATTAAGCAATTTGTACCGACAGTATCTATCTTACGAAATGTGGAAGTAATATTTGGCGTCAGCGACGTTGTTACTTTTACAGGCTATATATACATTTCGCAAAAATACAAGAATTATATTTGAACCGAAATCAACCCTTTGCATTCGATAGCTGCAGCTTATCCATTCATTTATTAATAAAACATCCAGTAGCGATACTTAATTTGACTTAATTTCTCAAAATGTCATTTTCATTACATTCTGCTAAATTACTACTTATTTACTTAAAAATAGTGTAGATTAAGGAATTCCTTAAAGGTTTAGCGAAACCTGCAACGCAGTGTAAATGAATAGCAAGAAACGATGCCGTACGATGGGCTTTAGTGAAAAGCCTGCGTGCGTATCGCTCTCCGAAAGAACCTTTATTGTTGAGGAATATTGCCCCCTACCGGTCAATCGCTGAATCCTTTCGGCCTAAAAGAAGCGATGCGACAGTGGGAACAAGTGACCATCCGCGTGAAAAACTGGGTGAAACGAAATGTATGTCCTAGTTAGGCAGCTACTACAAATCCTACTGCTATGCTTTCATTTGTGATTCCAGCAGTAAAATGTATAATACATGCTGATTGGTGGAGACCAGGCTTGTCATCACGGCTGAGGGTCCACAGAGCAGGGGGTCTGCAAAACCAAGAACTGGTATAATAATGTGACACAAAGACAGCAAGTGACAAGGGAGGGTTTCAATATGCTAAAATTGCACAAACACAAAACAAGGGAGGCTGGACACAAGGGTTTATATACATGATGCATTGTGTATGTAAATAATAATAAATTATGCAGCGGCATAAAGGATGGAATAAATGTGGTAGCAGATGACTGACAATAAATATGAGAATGGTAATAAGGTAAAGTGACCGGTGCTGGGGTGATTTTTTGGAACTGGCTGTCAGTAAGGGAGTTACTGAGTGTCTTGACAGCCAGAAGGAGGAAGCTGTTGCTGAATCTTGCTGCACTGGATCAGTTGTTCCTGTAGTTTATCACACTGGCCTAAATACTTATTACCCTGAGGTGTGTGACATTGTATAGCTAAATAAGGAAACAATCATATTAGAGAAATGCAAAGCAAAGCTTCGAAAGCACAGACCCTTACTCATATACCATACTGACCCTCTGCAGTTTGCTTACTACGCACATATGGGTATGGATGATACAATGATCTATAGGCTGTACTCTGAATTACTTTATATGTTTCAGAAAGCTTCCTCTGACTTACTCTACCTTCAAAGACCACCCCCGGAGGAGCTCCATCGATGGCATGCAGCCAGTCTGCATCACCACAACCTTGGGTGGTTGTTTGGTTTTATTATGATTTTTCATTCTAGTTGTGATTAACATACATTGTACACATATGCATACATATCTACAAAATTTTGTTGAACCAAAAAAAAAGAATAGCAAAAAACTTTTTGACATCATTTATAATGTTACATTTCATCCAGGGCAGTGTTACAACTATCTTGAACTATGGGGTAAATTGTAACATTTCACTCCATGTGTTTGAGGCTAAACTATTCATTATCTGTTTGTGATACAGAGATAAAGCCTGTGCCGTTTAATAAAAGACACATGTAGGTAATTTGTATCAAACTTTGAATGTGATTCTATAAAAGAGCTCCGAGGTACAGGCGAAAATGTAAAAAAAAATGTTACAACCATCCTCAGTCTCCCCCTACTAATGGTTAAGCATGTGACTATACTGGCAGAATGCTAAAAACATGAATTTCCCAAAAATTATGAAATGTTTCCAGATAACAGTAAAACTCAATTATAATTCACCCATAAAGTAACCTGGAAAACCAAGCGTTGTGCTAGAGTAGTTATCAACTCAAAATGCCGAACCATTATCTCTTTACAGCAGAGATCGCCACTTTTCGTAGATGTTAATGAGATTCAGCACCATGGGCGTCATTAGGTCCAATCACTCGGGGCTATAGCCCTGAGCATTTTAGCCCCAGGTAAACTTCACTTAGCCCCTGATCTTTTCAACAGCTAAAAACTTCCCTGTTTAGCACACATAGCAAAAGGATTTGAAATGCAAAACTGATCAGTGTGCATCTCTCCCTGTGGACATCAAAGGTCTGTGATTAAAAACTGGCTAGCTTTCTTAAGCATTACAGCCAGAAGACAGATCGAATATAACTTGACCGCAGTCACAGGATTCTCATGGATAACCCATTTCGAAGGTTTAGGAAAGCCCATTTCTTACGTCAGGTAGAAACCAAGAATGTGCCAACTAATCCCAATCCAGGCACCGTTTGAGATCGGTGATCCTAAAAGGTAACCTCTCCCGGAGCAGTTTTGCTAATATAGTTACTGTGGTGATGTATCCCACTAAGAAGATAATCAGCATCGTTATATCGAAAAACCAGAGTTACTGCTACTTATCCTCAAAGTTATCCAGCTATGCAAGATATCTTGGGGGCTGGGTATTCTTTGTATGTGGATTCTGATTTAATTGTCGACTTCCCTTTTTAGGGGTGTATTTCTGTAGATTGAAAGTGGTAGTCCTAGTTGGGGGGGGGGGGGGGGGGCCAAGGTGACATTTGGTCAGGGGGGCATAATTTCTATCTACGCCTGTTACGGAAGGGAATCTCCGTGATAAACTAAGTTAAGTATAACTACTGGCCACCAGAGGTCGCTATAAGCTCACGAGTAGTTGTTAGAGGAGGTCCTCAACGGTGACAGCCAGACGTGACGTGGAATTGTTTTGTTTTTTTTAACACATATAGAGAATAAACCTACACATATTTTCAAATTTTAATATGATTCAAGCTTAATATGATTTTTGAAATTAATCGTATGTAATTTTAACATAGACCTTATAACACAAAAATGTAATTTACATCCCATCGACATGCAAATGATTAAATAAATGAACTTATGTAATACTTAGAATTTAAACTCATTCATCAAAGATGCAAAAAAAAATAAAATAATATAGGCTGAATATGGTATCCTTCAGTTCAGTCCTTAACAAACCTTGGTTTTCACATTTTTGTTGTGCTCTAACCTAAACTGCTGATGAATTCAGGCTTTTCCCCAACATCTTCATCTCCACAGCCTTGCCAATACTTGAATAACAGTGTTTTTTATTATTGCTGACTGAAGCCTGTAGATGTGAGTCTTGCCCAGGGCAAAGTGGCAATTTCGGTTTGTGGTAAGCCTTCCAGTGCCTTTGGTTTTGTGATAAATGCTGTGTCTCACATTTCCAATCAGATCGTCAATGTCAGTTACATAATGCCAATCAGTATCTGTCTCAGTATCATGTGGCCAATCAGAATCAGTAATTATTAAACTAACTACCCGGGAGAACTGAAAACAAATCCTGGATTTGGGATCAAGGGCCAGATCTGAAATGCCCTGGCTTATAGTATTGACCGGCTCTGCAGTGAGTGTTATTATGGTCTGAACTGTTAAACAATTAAAGTACGAAATAAAACTTTGTGAAATCGCCAGGAAAAAATCCAAGTAATCAACAGGCCAAAGAACAGTTTTTATTACAAATGGGCATAGTGAGGCACAACTGATGACATCTACAAGACCATCAGATGTTTATTTTACAGCATAAATGATACTTCTTCACAATGTCTCTGAACACTGGACATCCAAACCGTTTTGTGGCTTTCAGATGTAGCAGCAGCAGTACAATAGTTATACAGAATATAAACACTTGAATCTTTAAAATAGGCTATGTTTGGTTGGTGACATAACGGGAAATGCCTTTCTCTCCCACTAGTTCCCAACTCGCACATCAGAGTCGTGATCACACACAGGTGTGCATGGGAGGTGACCGGAGAGCTCGTCTACCAACCAAATAATTACATTCATTTCAAAGGACAGATAGCTTAGGTACCTCAAAGTCATGCTCATCGAACAGTCATTTTGACCAAAAACACCAAAAGTGCAAACATAATTTTACATTTTTTTATCATTTATATTACAAAATATTCAGATTCCTTTAAAGAGACCCTTCATCTGGCAAAAAGTAAACAAATAAGGTTAAGCCCCACGTGCTAGCACGTGTTCAGTGGTAAATGTCTGTCAGGTAGTGGCATATTGTCCTTCTCAGCTGTCACTTGCTGAAGGTTCTTCATGTCTTCGCTGTTGTTTTTACGGATACCTCTGAAAATCCATTTGGAGTTCATTTTAAGGTGCAAGAGTAATACCGCCAGCAAGACCATCACCACAACGCACACTATTATGGCAAACAAACCGCCGGGTGACACTGACGAAGTTTTATTTTCCGGATGCGGTGGAGTTGGAGTTGGAGTTGGAAAGTCGTACACCCCTACGTCTTGTTTCTTGCATTTAAATCCGTCCTCCAGATAATATCCATTCTCGCAAGAGCATATGTAGCTTCCGTAAGTGTTGACACAGTTCTGCTCGCACTCATTTTGCGAACACTCGTCGATGTCTACGCAGACGGTGCCTGTGTCTCTTGGCTCGGCGATAAATCCCTCCGGACAGTCACACTGCATTTCGTTGTTCGGATCGCACTTTGCAGGGCATTCCTCCTTCGGGCAGTGTAGTTTACAAGACAGCTCATCGACTTTTATATAGTCTTCATAGCACGAACAGCTGAAGCTACCATGTGTGTTTTGGCATATCTGATCGCACGGATCTGACAGACATTCATCAATGTCAACGCACTTATTACCGGACATCTTAAAACCGGAGTGGCAGGTGCAAGTAAAGGAGCCCTGTGTGTTGACGCACAGTCTGTCACTACAAAGCCTGCTGTCGCTGCACTCGTCAATGTCCCTGCATAGCTTCCCGTCCTCTGCAAGCTCGTATCCCTGTCGGCAGCCGCAGCCGGAGGTGGGGATGCAGTAGTGATCACACGATAAGGAAAAGCAGGGGTCTCGCGGGTCATCCACGCAGCTGACACCGTTTCCCCCGACCGCTTTTCCACTGGGGCAGACACACTGACTGCGTTCAAGTGAAACGCATTCAAAATCGCAGCCGCCCTTGTTAACTTCGCAGCTCCATGGTGCTTGAACCCAATCCTTGCCGTCGCAGATGTATTTATCCCCTGATGGGACGCTCACGGCGACGCTGCCCGCGTCGACAGAACAAAGCGCTTTATTTGCATGGTGACTGGTGTTGTACAGAGCAACCCCATTAGGCTGTTCCTCCAAACGGCCGCAGGTGCTACTCAGCCCGCCTTGGCATATATACCCATCTATCCTCCCGCTGCAAAGTCTCTCCGTCCACTTAAGGTCGCTGGAAACAGAGACGCACCGCGGCGCACACGTTCTGCGGCTGTCCCTCCAGTTCGTGAAGCCCGTGCTGTTGCCCCCTGTTGCCCAGTTGTAGCCCCTCATTTCGGACGATAGGTCGGAGCACACGGAGTCCTGTAACTTCAGGCCGATCCAAAACTCGCCCTTAACATTTTCTAAGAGATGAGCGATGACTTGGCTGGACTGCCGCGATCGCACCGCGGCCAAGACCGCACTCCTCTGTCTGCAGGCTTTCAGGGACGCCTCGTAGTCGGTCGGCTCGGCCACCGCGGAGAAGCAGACGTCCCCGTCGCAGGAACAGTTATACGTACCGGCAGCTTCAGCCAGGCACACACAGCTTGCGGCCAGCAGCAGTATAAGAAAAGCCTTCATGATCTTCTCTCAAGCTTATTTCTTCAGATCGATAGTTGCGACTTTGTTTTAATTAACAAGTCAGCTTGAGATCCAAGTCTGGGAAGTTCTCCTTGCTCGGACCGTGTTCCCGTTTTTATAAACGCCCAGCCCGGAGACAGAGATTTGGGAAAGGAAGGAAGTCCCTTAATCGCCTTCAACTTAAGTTTTTTTTTTTTTAAGGCTGCAGTGGAGAATAATGCGGTTTATATTTTAAACCACTTTGTGACACCCGTTCCCGTAGTGTACTTTGCTTTAAAAGAAAAACAATGATTGCATGGATAAAGTATGCATTATACATAAGCGTGTCACACTGGCGCGCGCGCATACAGATCTCCAGTTGTGATATTCGTTACACGTCAAATTTAGACCCAGCAGTTATAACTACAATTTGAGGGTAGAAAAGTTAGCAATAAAACCAACTGTTAAAGAATTATATGTTTCTTGTATTCGGCTTACATTCATCAGCGAAACTATGCTTCTCTTCCTACCAGAAAGTCGACCGTCCCTCTTCCTACGGCCGCAGTCCTCACCGAGGACACGGGACATTTCATCGTAGTCTTACTTATCAGTTAATATTTCGGATATTAATTACTTTCAGTGTCCTCCATAAAAGCACCGATTTATTCAACACCGTCCCTCCATGATAAATCATATGACATCTGACTGATCCCTCAACGACCGCGCGTACGTGTTTCCCGCGGTATTCCGGCGGGGGAGCTTGTGCCCATTTATAAACTGGGATTTTCAACATGCTGTTAATAGGATTTCTCACTGTTAATCTGTGAAAGTTTGACGATTTGTTAACTGTGTTATACACGCAATTATTCCAGTGTAGCGAGCATTGTATAGCTATATTGATATGATTCTTTAAAACGATATATAGGCCTAGTATTGTTTTCCGATTAATTACTCAGCAATAGTTTTCCCCTATTGTGTGCTTTAAAACAAAGTAGATGACTTTTCAGTAAATGTTTCTGATGAACAAATCAAATTTTAAAAAGACTTGAAAGACTTGTCCTCTGCTAGTAATAACAACTGCCATCAAGGTAATTGATTGCGCAGGATGGAAATATTCGGCAGGAAGACTTGGCACATGTGCTGTTCATGCGCATACAAATGGAATAAACTACCTGTACACGTAATTCTGTAATGCTTTAGGTTAATCTAAAATCTAGGAAGTAGAATAATATTTTATTTTTATAAATTCTAAACATTTGGAAGAGCTTTTAGATGATGGTTAGTATTTTGAATTTATTTATGGTAGTGTCATGTTATTGATAGTGCAAAATTGTTTCGGTATGGATCAAGAGACCACAGCACAATGTTCACTCATTTCCCAATTTATGGGTATGTGCCTGTGTAAAATATACAATTTTTGCAAACTCCAGCCTGGTTCTTCCCTATTTCTCTTTAATGAAGGGCTTCTTCCTTGCTTAATGGGACTACGGTCCTGCCTTATGAAGCCTGATAGAAACTGTCCTAGGATTTCACACCAACATTGTATGTTTCCATACTTTATGAAGGTCACTTGAGGTTATCTTCCGATTCATGAGGCACTGCCGGATAAGTTGATGGTCATCTCTGGTGTTTGTAAGTCGCTTCTGCCCTCTGCCTGGCTGGTTTTTGGTCGTTCCCAGTGTCTCTTGCTCTTGCGTAATGCTGTCTTAGAAGTTTTGAGCCTGGAAGCAGCCTGCATGTCACTGTGTAGTCTTCTGCCAGCAGATCCAGGATTCAAACATGCAGACTTTTGAAAAATATGAAGTAGTCTCTGGCTTTTTTCCCAAGCTTTGGATCCACAGGTGAAATGCACAAAAGGACTTTTTAATGTATTAGAATTTCAGGAAAATGAGCTGACATTAGGCAACAGGTTGAAAACATGCACCCTCATTATTATGAATGCTAGCATTAATGAAGAAAATACAGTTTCTGATTGCGATCAGTGTATTTAGCACTGTGCTTTCCAGTTAAAAGCAGTTTTGGGAAGTCCATGTCATTCCACTCCTGCTGCTTATTCTAGAACTTTCTGTCTCTGTAGCTCAGGTGTCACTCCATGGCCCTTCTTGTGCTATAAATAGGAGCCAAGACTCAGTAACCGAGCATTAAATTATATCATAGGGTGTCTGTTAGCTTCTCTCTGCGTTTATAAGAAGGTTCAGGAACCATAAAGAATGTGACATTTCTAGCATTTGCTGGCTCCATAATCCCATCTCATGGGCAACACAGTGCCTCATGTCTTAAGGATTTGGGGTGTGAATCCTGCCCCTGCTGTCTGTTTGATGTTTGCATGCATGCAGTTAAGATAATTGGTGTCTCCTAATTTCCCATGGTTTGTGGGTCCTTGCATCCCATCCAGGACGTTCCCCTGCTTCCTCAGATAGGCTGCCTGTGATCTTGTTTTGGATATGTTTTCAGTGTAATTTTATGGTTCATTCATTTTGTTTTGTGAAAGTGCGTTATAAATAAAGTTGCCATTGCCAAGTTGCCATTCTAACTACTTACCCAGGTCATGGCCATTGGAGGGGGGGGTGATTTTCAGCAAAAAAGTGATTTGCTGAAAATATTCTATCCATTCATCTGGGGTCAGGGCTGTCCAAGGAGACATGGGGATACACCTTGGACAGGATGCCAGGTCATCAGAGGAAACATTCACATGCACACGCATTAAAGGACATTTGCAGACACAACCCAGCCTAATTGCATGCTATTGTTCTACAGGAGAGCATGCAGACCCCACACACATAAAGAACAGGGGGGTTTATCAATGTTCCCTCCTCCAGGACTGAGAAGACCTGTTACACTTTTACTGCAGAGCTATTGGAGACTGGTGAGAGACCTTTTTCTGCTTTTGTCATGTTGCTGAATCTTTCAAAGATTCTCAAGAGAACCTACAGAGGGAAGTATATGAACTTTCAAAATATGTCCCTAAGGTTGCATGTTCAAATCCCATTGTTGGCTGAGTGATTTCACTGCTAGGGCTCTGATCAAGGAGGATGAGTTGCCGCTTTGAGTCTGGTTTCTTCCTACTAGGGAGTTTTTTCTTGCCGCTGTCACCTCTGGCTTGCTCACTGGGGGCTTTGGGCGGGATAATGTAAAGCGCTTTGAGACAATGTAATGTTGTGAAAATGTGCTCTTTAAAATAAACTGGGTTAAATGCTCTAGGGAGTGTCTGACTCTGCTTTCTCAAAAACAAAAATGTACGTCACTTTGGATAAAAGTGTCTGCTAGATAAATGTATATTGTATGCCCATTTGGCCGTGGATGTCTTGGATGCTACTTTATTTATAACATTTATTAGAATTTTATTAGAATCATTGAAAAAATGGCTTTGATTGGCCATTTTTCAATGTTTCCAAGGTCCCTTCTTATTGTTTTCTGGCCGTATTAAAGGTGCCATGCCACTCTGAGTGGGAGACCCCAGAGACAGGAAGCCAGACTAAGCTGGAGAAGGTGGAAGTGGAAAGGCGTACAGATCCAAAGTAAAAATACAGAGAACAGGAGCGAAAGACATCAATGCTTCAGTCATCGGGCAATTAACTCTGGATTTGGACCATTATTATGCTTTGTGTCTGAATAATCTGTACCTACAGCTAAATGACTAATCGCTTGCTAACAGTGCAAATATTATTACTAGCAGAGGACAAGATAAGGCTCTTTCATTATCAAAGCTTTTGGTGGGTGTCACCCCCGTAAAATACCGCAGTCCCGGGTGATTGGAAACATACCATGATGTAAATGGAGAAAACTCCCTTTCCCCTCGATGTTTTATGGCAAAGTGTTTGAATGTCTCAGGATAATGTTGTCCTGGTTACAGAAAGGGCGTTCAGAGCAATGACTGATGCTCCTCAAATAGATGCATGCATATATTATCAAATATATCATAGTTATTACATATTAGAGCAACATGGAGGCTAAAAGGGAAGCCTGATGATGTCAAGTAAAGGTTTATTGTCATCTCAGTCGTGTACAATGCAGAGTGAAGCAGCAAGAATCCCAGAATCTCAAGGGGAGGCAGATATTACCTGCTTAATTTCATTTTTTTAATTGCTAGACATAGGCGTACATAGAAGAAAATATCATAATTTGTAGTATTCGTTTTATTTTCATTAAAGACATATTATACCCCCCCGCGACCCAGTAGGATAAGCGGCTTGGAAAATGGATGGATGGATGGATGGATGGATGGATGGATGGACATATTATATAATCTTAAGATCTTTTATGTTATTAAGTCCGTTGTGAGGTTTCTGTGTTTAGATCCATTTGCCAAATAGGGTGTAGATTTTAGACTGATCATACAGTCGGGATTAAGTAGTGTTTACCTTTGATTATGCATGTGATATATAGTCGTTTAACATCTGTAATTATAATACAATGTCCTCCCTTTCATTATTATCTGTTCGTCTAGCCTTTTTAAAGTGTTGAAATTCAGCTTGTACTTGCTTGCAAGTAGTACTTTTTATGGAAATGAATAGTCTATAACAAGTTTAATTTAAACCATTAAATAAATATTAAAATATGGGCCAACTTGAGGTTTAAATAAATGTTACAATGAAATACAATGTTTTTGGCAGAGGTGGCAATTTCAGGTCCAGAAAGTAAAAATCCAGACCATGATTTACTTTCAACCAACCAGTTGAGCATAAAGAGTCACAGGAAATATATATATATAATTTGTGTTAAACTAATACAATTAATGTGCATGTCACTTGTGTTCATCTGAAATTAAGGTTTAACAACTGAAGGCAGTTCATTTTAATAGATTAGATGAAATATGTACTATAGTAAAAAATGCAAGATTTGAGGTTGATCAGGACCCAAACTCCTTGGACCAGACATACTTTAACTAGCCTTGCAGGATCACAATAATACCCAACATTTAACCTGAATCAGGAGGTTAGAAACCAACAAAAATGCACAAAGCCAGAAATAAGTTTCTTGTGGGGTCATTCATTCATTCATGCTTTCATTCAGAGACTCATATTGTTAAATACAGTTCATTTTTGTCCCTCAGGTCCGTTTGTTAAACCCCAAACCCAATAAAGTCTCCATTCTGTCCCCCATCTGTTTGACCAAATAATATTTTACACTTTGTCTTTTGACTTGGATGACTGAATGTGGTATATTGTTTATATTTTCTGACTATCCATAGAATAATTGTAGATTTTATCAAATTGTGTGTAAATAAATATAAGCCAGTTCCTCATCACGACTCTGGGCATTTTTTGTTGATTGTCTGTATCTTCTCAGTATTTTTAATATAGCAAAACTTGTAAAACATAAGTGTGGAAAAAGAAGTGATCAGGAACATGCCTCTGATATCCCCCAGGAACATGCCTCTGATATCCCCCAAGAACATGCCTCTGATAACCCCCAAGAACATGCCTCTGATATCCTCCAAGAACATGCCTCTGATATCCCCCAAGAACATGTCTCTGATATCCCCCAAGAATATGCCTCTGATATCCCCCAAGAATATGCCTCTGATATCCCCCAAGAACATGCCTCTGATATCCTCCAAGAACATGCCTCTGATATCCCCCAAGAACATGTCTCTGATATCCCCCAAGAATATGCCTCTGATATCCCCCAAGAATATGCCTCTGATATCCCCCAAGAACATGCCTCTGATATCCCCATCCCATCTCATTAATGTACTGCTTTTACAAAGAGGCTAAAATCTTCCTAACCTCATGCCTTAAACACTATCTTCCATATTTGTAGAAAAACCCAATTACATCAAACAGAAAGAAGACATTTTGTACAAATCTGAATTTATCTTCCTCAAAAATAATCAAAGGGTGCTTTCAAATGTAGAACAGATATTGTAAAAGGAAAAAATAATGTTTAGGTTTCTGGTCTGTCTTTTCCTTGGCAAAGGCTCCCTTTGAGTAATCCCTAGAGAAACATGGGCAATAGATTGGTTCCCAGGACAGTGAAGGACTGGGCCCTTGAGCAAGGCCCTTAACCCCCAAGTGCCCTAGAGACCAGGTGACCCTGCTTTCTCAGTTGCACAGTGCTCACAGAAAGTCTTGGGATGCTTGCTTAATTCTTTATTAATGTTGCATATTTTCTCGTTTCATAACAAATGTCCATTTACAAGTAATGTTTAACGTACTCCACATATATCCCACATAGAACGCATATACTCATTCAGTTCTGTTCTTGCCATTTTGCTATTAATTGCAATTGTAGTCATTGGCTCCCAAAGGGATACTAAACACAAATGATTGATGTTTTTATATTATTGTAAAGCTGTTACTAATTAAAAAGCACCCAATGAGATTGCTTGTCAATGAACTTTTTAACTATAATTTAGTTATAGAACTATAATTTGGGTTTCAGTTTCTTAAAACTATTGGTTGTAATATGGTATATATTATATGTAAACAAATGAAGTAATGTTTTTTGTTATAAAACCAATAATTCTGCAGCATTTTAACAGCTGTGGACCAGGGTGGGCAAGGGATTCGGGCACATTTTCAGGGCAAAAGAAAACTCATTTGATATAAAGACTAAAGACTGGGAAGAAAGAACTATGAACTGATATGGTATAGATTTCCTCTCCTTTTTATGAAATATTGCCTCTAGCTAATTAAGCTATACATGGATCTCAGCTGAACTGCTCTTACAAGAACATGGCCTTCAAACAAGTTCCTCAACCATGCTCCCTGACTTCCCCTGAAGCTATGGTCCAAACATCAGCGAGCATTGTGAGGAATTGCGGCCAACATAATCTCTGTCCAAGGTTAAATAAACAGAGCAAGGAGGGAAAACAGAACATCATCCTGTTTAGGTAAGTTTCTTTATTGTCGGTATAAATTCATACTCGTGGTTTGACTAGAAAGATTTCTCTAAATTACTAATTTGAATGATTAATTCTGTGAACTTTCGTCCTGCTGATCTTATCTCTTTCATTTGACCAGGCTGAATGGAACTGAGACCTAATTATGGAACATTCCCCCGGAAGGAAAAATACTACCTCACCTCCCCCTTATATTAGCCGCAGTGTCCATCCATCTTCCACAGTGCTTTTTCTGTGAAGGTTAAGAGGTTTTGAATAATAAAACAGTTACCAGGCATATTCAAAGCAAAACTGTACCAGACAATATTCATAGGAGAGAAAACATTGTACAGCTTGTATTAGTAACACAATCTGAATTAATGTTTTCTGCCCTTTTAAGATCCAGCAGACGAGAGGCTAATTTTCAATAGATGAAAATTACATAGCATACAGAACCCTGCTCTTTCCTTCCTCGCAAACATTCCTTTTCAAGCATGGAGAAATTTATCAGAATAAATCTTTTGAACCAAGAAGTCCAGTACGGGGACAAAAAAGGTTAACAAAACCTGGAAACTGGTGATTACAGGAGTCAGGACCCACACCAACACTGCCGAGTGGGTTGCTAGAGAGGGGAAACAAACAGAATGGTCAGTTACATCATAACCAGGAAGTTATCCTGGAATTGAGTACAATAGCTATGGTCCATTGCGTGAAAGGGTATGCGAAGATGAAAACATGGGAGAAAATGGCAGCAAAAATTAGCCAGAACTGATAGCTGCTGCCCGCTTCTTCTGATGTAGTACAGGCTGCGATCACTGTGGTTTTATTGATCCACAGTTGCACCTGTCTGGTCCCTAATAGGAACCTCCTCCTGTCTGACTGGACTCTGCAGGGGTAGTTATGAGACCAACCGCCTTCAGCAATCACAGGACCACTCACTGTAGCATAAACAGTGTGGGGATGCAGATTCCCTTATCTGCTGAAAAGTGTCCGTAGCTCCCTACAACCCGAATAGAACAATGTAATACTGGTTATGATTCTTGAGCACCGTATTTCTTTCTGTATTATTATTTTCACAGTTTCAAAGTTTTGTTTATTACATACCCAGTTATGTTGAGTAGAGTGTGCAGTGAGATGCATGGTTGGCAAACTGCAGACTGTGAGAAATGGGACATGAGAGACGAGACATAATGTATTACAATCAGTAAATCTTTTTGGTGGTGCTACAACCTTGATACCCATCGACTTAGATGCGATGGGTAGGCAAAAATGTAGTAGGTGTGTGTGTGTGGTCCAGGTATACCTTACATTGTGGGGACCAAATGTCCCCACAATGTGACAAATACCTGTTTTTTTTTTTCAGTTTCCTGGTCCCGATATGGGAAAACTGTATTTAATAAAAATCCGTGACTGCAATGAAAAAACTAAAACTGCAAAAAAAAACTTACATTTTGTTTGGCTACTTAATGGTTATGGTTAGGGCTGGGTAGAGGTTAAGGTTGTCATAGTTAGCATTAGCATTTTTCCCATAGAAATGAATGAGCGGTCCCCAAAAAGATATGATTACACGACTGTGTGTGTGTGTGTGTGTGTGGGTGAATGGGTGGGGGGGTGCATACCCTGAGATAAAATCCTGCAAGCACCTGTTGGTGACGATACAGGAATTTGCCAGTAGCCACTGGCCATAGAAGTCAAACTTATTTTCCATGTTTTTAGTGGGTTGACAAGGAATAATCTGAAGTTCATTCCCCCCGCCGGTCCACTCAGACTCATAGTCTGACCATACCGATTGGCCAGCAATTTGGCTGGAGATGTAGGCAGTAGTATGAATGCCTTTCCCTTAGTGTGAAAGTATGCAGTTTTACATTGTTTATTGTGCGCTCTCTGTTGTCATTCCTGTCATTCCATGCAATCATACATTACAATTTCGCTATATGATAATCCAGCACAAAAGGAAAAGTCATGCGGTGCAATAGCTAAGTTTGCAGAAGCAGCTCCTTAACTTTCAAACATCACCCTGGGACGACACATGGCAGGCAACCGATAGGACTTCTCAGGCTAAGAATAGCCTGATGATATGAGGAGCCAATCCTCTCAATGTCAGTGCAGGTCGGAATGAAGAGGAGCGGGGGAAATGAGCAGTGGCAGCGTTTACCACCACTCAAACCACTCATTTGCATAGGGCCCCTCAGGTTTTGGGGTCCTCTATTGGTCAGACACAGTCACTACACTAAATATTAAACAAATGCATTCTTCATTAAGGAGATACTGCATGTTTTACTAACCAGCTGGCTAGCTACAGTCTTCTGACTCTGCTTGCTTGTCATTAGTTTTAAAACGATTTGGGGTCAGTGGAGGGCCCCAAAATGACTTTTTGAGTGGGGCCCCATAAATAATAAACCTATCCCTGTGCATCTACAGAGTGACTAAACGGTGCCATTTATCTGGCTGAAGGTCTCCCCGACATCTGCATCCAGCGCCAGGCGATTGCACGGCTTCGGTGGAACAGCGACAGAAGCACGTGACGGGGGCGGATGGGCGGAGGGAACGGAGGCTCTGCTTGGCCGTGAGAGTGGAGACGGGTGTAACAAAACAGTGCAGGAGACTGAAAACAAAAGGACAGCAACTGGAAAACACTCAGAAAGATTAAATGGGCTGCCATCATAAAGAAAAGTGCAGTGACGTGTGGGCTTGTGGGTTTTTCTGCACTTGGGAGGAAAAAAAGAGATAAATCTTATACAACTGGTGAAAGTTTATTTAAAAGAAAGAAATAGGGTCGTCACCTGGGTGTCACATCCTCACACATAAAACGTGATTATTACTTTGTTTATTATTTTTATTATATAACTGACAATGAATAGGGGGTGCCATGCTGACCTGGGGGCAGTGCAGATACCTCACAACTCCAGGGCTGGGGTTTGATGAAACTCACTGCTCTGTGTGTGTGTGTGTGTGTGTGTGTTAGCTTTATATTATATTGTGGGGACTAAATGTCCCCCACAATGTGATAAAAACCTGTTAGTTTTCCTCAAGCACAAACAAAATTTCAGCAGTAAAATATGTTATAGATTTTATTATCATTCCTTTGGCAGTGGCTGCATGGATTGTCAGTGATTGTTTATTATATAGAGATGGTTTCCATTTGTTTCCACAAAGAGAGAGACAGCACTGGAGTACTGTGGCATATTCCACAAGGAACATCTTTGGAATTTCTCAGAAAGAATGGCAGGCATTTGGGAAATGGCGCGCTGCCATCTCCAGGCTGAGGAAGCCCCAGACAACTCGTACAGATGGATATTCCTTCATGTGTTCTGGAGAAACTCAAATGTTATGAATTTATACAACCGCTTCATTTTGGAAGCATGGGTGGATTCGATGGTGCGGAGGGAGACAATTTATGACTGAAACTCATGTTTACATAAGTTACTTCAAGTCTGACTTCCCCCGAAAGGTTTGCACTCAGAACCACACAGAAGGCCAGTGATTTACTGACATTTGTTTATTGTAAGTTTCATGTGTTTTTGGAACAGGCATTGTGTGAGCATTTTGCCCACGGTAACGGTTTGCTATGTTACACAGACACTTAAAGTCTCATTTAAATTTAAATGCATATTAATGAACAACACCTTTAGAAAATGAATTTTGTTTAAATCAATTAACTAGAAATTTCACACCACAGGGGTAAAAACACAGAAATCTGTCCTCATAGGTCCAACTTTTTAGGAACTATTGAAGTTAATAAAATGTAATGGGATTGGATTTTTGTGGTGGGAGGGATTTTGATTGTATGTTTACCTATCTTCTAGTCACTTGCAAACAAACCAAAAGTGGTACATTACTAATCACAGCACCACTCACCAATTCAGTAGTGTTTTCCTCCCATTGAGGCTTTTTTTTAACTGTTGATCAGTAAAACTGGAATATGCGCTGCCACCTGTTTGCAATTTCATCCTTTTTTTCTTTAATAGAAAGCATGCCTCGCCTGGGGAGTTCTTATGCTTAGAGTATTTTGCTATGTAATCCAGATGACATCACGATGGCTTGAAAATCTTATGCAGTCATTAGTTATGTTGCTAAGTAACATATATTGCACAAATAAAAGCTAATTACTCTTTGGTGGAGTGAACCATGCTGATGAAAGCTCAGAAAAAAAGAGGACAATACTTGATTTTTAATTTGCTATTAATCAAATAATATTAATAGCTGTGGAAATATTAGCTAGTGAGTAGGTTACCTGGCGCTTTAAAACACTTTCTATTATTGTTCTAGCTCGTTATGTGCCATTAACCATCCACTGGTAATAAATCTTGTGGTGAGCCCAGCACCTCATATGGAACAGTCTCATTTCAGCGTTTATTCAGTGTCTGGTGGAAATTCATTAAGGTACCTAAAATGTCGTGTGGCAAACCTCCAACCATGATGATAGTGACACGACACATCTGCCGCTATTGGGAGATCGGACTGAATTAACGTGATTCTGGATTTATTGTTAGGGCGATGCAGTGAGTAGAATTGTTGCTTCATGCTTCCATTCTGTGTGTCTATGTGGAGTGACCATGCTCTACCCCATAAGGGGTGGGAGGAATCCAGATTCTTCAGTCCATAGACATGCAGTGAGGCTACGTGATGTCTACATGATGTCTAGGATAAGCACAGGATGCCCAGGATATGCGGTTAAAATATGGAAGGGTACTTAAATTGTATTGACACATTCATTGACGTCTGTTACGCATCATCTACTCCATTGACTCACTGCCATTTTAGTGAGTAATAATGATTTAATGCTTAAGTGTGCAGTTATGAAGCGACCAAGATGCAGAAGCAGACGGAGGAGTCATCCCAGTTAAATCCCAGCATTATCATCCAACACTCACGTAACTGTTCACGTCAGAGTTACATCACAATGCAAGTCAAGGAACACGAAAATCTAATAAGCTACCAAGTAATGGGAATAATCATGCTGTCATCTCGAGCTACGAAAGTGTGCGGCATCACGCCACCCGAGTCAGACCCCTCTGGTCCAGCCCTGGTCCAGACTGCCCCATGCTTGAGTAATATAAAGAAAATAATGAAGGAAGATGCTGAAACGACTACTCACATTACAAAAGGAAGAAACACGGTGATGAACAGGATTTAGAGTCATTCAGAGTATTAACCGTATTTACAGCTCATACCACCACTGCCAAATTGATGATCATTGGGACTTAAGGGTGTAATTTAAGGGAAGAAAGGCTTCTATTCGCAGAACATTCAGTACATGCACAGTCACACCCTATGGGCAGTTTCGAGACGACGAGTAGCCAAATTAAATGCCTTTGGGCTGTGGGTGAAAACCCACACAACTGAGGGGAATATGTAATCTCTCCAGGAACAGTGTCTTGGTGGAAGTGTAAAGCAACAGTGGTAATCAATATGCCACTGCACACTGCCTTGTGGCTCCTTACATATATAACACTGAAAATGTTTAGAACTGTTCACCTATATATTTACAAAAAACAGAATGAGATGCCATTTAACAAATGAAAGTGAATACGAAAGTTCAAACAAGGAGACCTAATGAATGCAAGAGTGTCCAATCATATCGATCCAGGTTTTATATAAAGAGTAAGTCTAACCCACTTCTTTGCCGTTACAGCTATTTGGTTCGCCCGCCTCCTCCCCTCCACCACCTTCGGCTCCCCGTCCTGCTCCGGGGTTTGGCTCCTTCGCCTCCTGCCTGGTCGCCCCGCCAGATCTGTCGACTTCAGAGTCGATGGAACCAACGACCAATAGATGGGCTTCACCAAATCACTGTTCTCATACTCATTTAAATTGTGCAATCAAATAAATACTCATGTGAACTATCTATTGAGGTCTCCTTGCTTGAACTCCAGTTTGAAAAGTGAAGTGTGGAGGTTACAGAAATGTCTGTGTTCTTAAAAGCAGTTTCTGGAGTTAACTTTTAATTTTGCATGAAAATCTAGAATAATCAGAAAGACATGCTGGTTGTTATGTTCACCCTTAGTTCCTCATTCACTCCTTCAGGTCATAACCACCAAAATTATTAAACCAAGTTTCTTGTCTTGTTTCCAGGCATAATTAAAAGCACACTGCATGACTGTGGAGTGTTTATTTCCTGGGATTATTCTGCTTTATTTACCACAGTTCCATTGAATGGTCACCTAACTATTTGCACAGATTTTTGTGGGGATGGCAGAGCATAGTTAATAAGCCAAGGACATAAAAACCTGAGCTGGTGGCAAACATGGTTTGGGGTGAGAAGATCAGCTCTCAGAAATGCATGGAGAACTTTTTGGGATTGTGACTTAGCTGGTTGAGGTCAGAGAAGTGTATGGATTGGAAACTCTGGAGACTAGTTTAAACCTGGATGTCACTGAAAAACAATAGAAAATGTTTCTTTTTTTTCTTTTCTTGCTTTTCTTGCTTTCTTTCTGAGCCAACAAATACTTCCTGTCCAGATAATTAGCAATTGAAATTGACAACACACTATGTGCAGGAATTTCGGGGTTAAAAGTCTGTTATTTTTTTAACCTGGCAGAATGAATGCAAAATAAACTGATAACCTGCTTTCAAAATCATTCTTGTAATAAAAATAACAAAATAAGCCTTTTTTGTGATACGTAGTTTATGGTGTACAAATTTGGGCAAATCTTAGGAAGACTGCATGCGTACAAAGAAACAAAGAAAATGTATGTAAATTGTCCTTCATCCCTCTCAGACCAAGTAATATATCACAAAATTATTCTGCTGGTTAAATATGAAGGTATGATAACTCACAACACTTTCAATTCCCTCTGGGGTTTTCCAGTACTTTACTCATATGTAACGCTTAGTACTTTATTATAACTGAAATAAGGACAAAACATGATGACAGCAGAGAAAATCCTCAACCCCCGTCTTAGAAAGGGGAATCATGCACTATTTCAGGTCATAAAAAGTATTTCACAAACTGGTCACTCTCAAACTGAAACATGAGAGCTTTAATAGTACACATTACTCATACTTATTCATTCTGGCAATACACCCCTGCTGGAAAAAAAGTTAAATGTCCCATTCTTGCATACAAGATTACAGATTTTCAGCTGCTCAACAGTCCTGGATCTTCTTTGTCATATTTTTCATTTCATGATGCATCAGATGTTTTCAATGGGTGACAGGTCTGGACTGCAGGTAGGCCAGTCTAGCACACGGACTTGTCTACTATGGAGCCATGCTGTTGTAATGCACACAGAATGCAGTTTGGCATTGGTACCATAGATGATGAAATTCCCAAATACTTTGCAATATTATGTTGAGGAACATTATTCTTAAATTGTTGCACTATTTGCCCACACGGTCTTTCACAGAGTGGTGAACCTCTCTCCATCTTCACTGCACAGAGTGGTGAACCTCTCTCCATCTTCACTGCACAGAGTGGTGAACCTCTCCCAATTTTCACTGCACAGAGTGGTGATCCTCTCCCCATCTTCACTGCACAGACCCTGCCTTTTTATACCCAGTCATCTTACTGACCTGTTGCCAGTTAACCTAGTTAGTTGTGAGATATTCAACCCGGTGTTTTGTTTTAGCATCACACAAATTTTCCAGCCTTTTGTTGCTATCCACAGCCAGGGAAGCCGCGTTGCATAAATCAAAGAAGTGCATAACTTTCTTCTTAATGTATTTTGACATTGGGAAATATGACTGTGAAACGACGATGCAAGACGTGAAAACGTGACTTGGCAATGCAAAACAAAACAAATCATTTCTAGCATAATCCTGGAGATAATATTGTCATAGCAAATGACACATACTTTTACTGAGCATAACAAACTGAAGGCGCCTGCGCAGCTGAGCCGCAGACATCTGATGCTTCAGCAGCTGTTTGCGATCAACAGTTATTTGGGCTTTCATCAAAAATGTAGCTTTTACCTAAGTTATATACAGCTCCACGATAGCTATGTAAATAAAATTAGAATAATTTTTAAAAAATGTAATCTTTTGTGAATAAAATACTGTTTCTGGCTGTTTTCAGCCAGAATGTAACACTAAACTTCTTGTTCCAAGTAGCAAAAATGCAGTTTTTGTCCGTAAGTATTGGTATGGTCATGTGTGTTTATATGGTGGCTCAGTGGGTAGTGCTGAGGGTTTGAATACCCCCTCCACTCTGTGTGTATGGAGTTTGCATGTTCTCACCATGTTCTGTGGATCTGCTCTTCAAAGATGTACAGTCTTTGTGAACTGGTGTCTCCACATTGCCTCTAGTGTGCTTCCTGTGACGCACTCATTTTCTGTCCAGTCCTCAGCTTGACACTAATGGACGCTCTGTTCATCTCTCTCGGATGATATTTATTTGTAATCCCCCTTCTGATGTTAGGTCTGAAACAGTGTTTATAAGGCTCTCGTTCACTTCGCTATCTTGGACTTCTTCCTGCTCGCTCGTTGGAAGCTCAGCCAAGCAGCACTTCTTTTGACAACTGCATCCTTTTGATGTACAATTGGCCTCACGCGCACTTCAGTTTGGACAAAAGTGCCTGCCAAATAAATAAATGTAAATGTAACGTAAGGTCAGTGAATGTCAGGGAAGGTAAATATGTAAATGTCAGCTTTGAGGAGTCACTGCTTCCTAAGCTAATATCGATAAAACGTTTTTTTAAGGAGTGACTAGACCCCAATCATTTGGACCAGTCCCTCTGTGTCACTGCTTCCCATACGCCTTGTAACACAATGTCTGGCTGGTGAGTAAAATAAAAAAAATAATAAAATAATCCTAAAATAATCACTCACCATTATGAGGTGAGCCAGTCATATCCCTTATCAGGAAAAGTGGTTGGATCTTCATGATCTTATTAAGGCCCTCATTGTGTATGAAATGCATCCTTACACTTTGTGTACATAGTTTCCTAGATGTTTAGTCTGTGTTGCACCAATTGTACTAAAGCCACTGGCATTTGTTCTACAAAGACATAAACCACATCTTGCAAAAGATTACATCTCCGTAAAAGAAAAATAAGGCAGAGGGAACCAGACAGAGGGAAGGTGGTGGACACTGTTACGCGTGAATTTTACTGCTGTTACTGCTTTTCTGCAACACTTTCTAGTGTTGCCAGATTTGTGTGCCTTATAAATCCTGGCACATCCTCTACAGGCTCCTGTTTCCTGGAGATAAACTCCACATCCTGTTTTCTTACCTACCTCTCAATAAATAAACCTTCTCACTTTTTTAAAATTTATTTTTATATTTAAAGTCTTCAAAAAATATGTACAACAATGTAGAATTCCCCATTGTCTATTTAAACATTTTAATACGTTTGGTTCAATTGAGAAAACTAACTATTATCTATAAAGGCTGATTGTAAAACATGTTGTTTTTTTTTTTGAATTTCTCATTATTTGGGTCAAGTCCAGGGTAGAAACACCCTTCGCCAGTTACTAAGAGCTGCAAAGGGCCTTTAATAACTATGTATATATACATCAATATACATGCTCATCAGAACAGATAACTTCCTTGTGAAGGGCTACAGTAAAACAGGCCAATCTGAAAAGAGCAGTACAAACACTGACATTAGAGCTCACAGTGGTGGCTTAATGGTTAGGGAAGCGCACTTGTAATTGAAAAATTGCAAGTTCAAATTCCTAACCAGCAAGGCACCACCGAGGGACCCTGAGCAAAGTACTACCCCCAAGCACTGCTCCCTGGGTGCTGAATTAATTAATTAATCATTAAGTTCAAATGCAAAGCAAATGGGCTCTTGGTAAATAGACATGGGATTTCAATGTTGAACCAACTAACCAGAGTATGACAGGCAAAAGTCAGTTTTTGCAACACAAACACAGCATCATCTCCTACTTTAGAAATTCCCTTGGATTATTCTGACTCAGTAAGGAAATGTTTGATCTAACAGGAGAAAATCATTTTTGATTTTAGTGCTACCGCCTCCCAATTTCATATTCCCGCAGTACCCTATTTGACCACACTGAAATAGGATTTAGGAGGCGGGTCCACACGCTTGCACAAGGGCACATGCACATCTGCTTCTGCTTAAGCCTGTCAGGCTGACGTCAGCACTGCAGTTTATCATCATCACACGCAGAGCTGCTGAAACTCAAGGAAATTATTTTTCTTCATGTAATTTTCATCCTCAGATTCAGCTGCTGAAGCCACCTTCACTTATAAGAAACAATCTTTATTCTTCTCTGCCAGGTGAAGCAATGACACAAAAGGATTAAAACTGACTGTTATGTGCTTTTTCATAGTAAACAACCACTTATTGTGTGTTATTTTGGTGATACATACTTGTAATCCACAACTTCCTTTCTTACGGGAATTTTAAGAGGCATATTTTTAGTTATACATATTATCAATAGATTTCTGGAAATGTCATTCACTGCTTACATAGCCTCTTAACATAAATTAAACAGTATTAATAGAGCATTTACAGTAACTGTGAGTGATAGGATAGCTATTGTTACAATTCATAACTTAATAATAGATGATAAGTACTTCAAAAATGTGAAAGGAAGGAAAAGTTTTCATTTGTATAGGGCCAGGACAATAATACTGGTGCATTTAATGGAAATTCAATATGGATAAGGAGCTGCAAGGTGATGATGAATGGAAAATGATCCATGTAGCCTAATACTAACTTTATAAAAAGTCTCTCGAGGATTCTTTTCTATGACAGGATGTCAGATGTAAGGCCCGGCCCTACATATATATGAAAGTTCCATACACGGCGATGCCGGTTGTTGCACATGCAATGTGAAAATGAGTCGCAGAAGTGAATGGGATGGGCAATTTCCTGGGGAGGAAACAATGGCTGTGATCTGATCCTGTAAATGCCTCAGCAAGAATTCAGGAATTAGACCCCGGCAGAGGAAAACTAAAAAAAAGTGCAGGAGGGAAGAGCGGGAGGCCCAGGTGGGTATTCCTGTACCAGGCGGCGATGACAGGAATTAAACTGATGTGTTAACAGACCCACTGGTACTGTCACAGCTCTAACATGAGGGCAAGCCGCTTGGGTCTCTAGGATCTGCGTTTAGGGAAATACGGGATGCTTTTGGGTTCAATTTCCACCCCTGGTTGTGAGTTTGCATGAATTTCCTGCAAGGTCTCCAGTTTCCTCCCACAGAAGTGGCGTGTCTGAATCTCCATGACGTGTGGCTTTGAATGCCAGCATGAGCCCTGCGATGGCCTGGCATTCCGAGCAGGGTGTCCTCTGCCAAATGCCCAGTGCTTCCTGAGAGACTCCAGGTTCAATGCTCACCAAAACCTGGCACTGGAAAAGCGGGTGTATAATTATTATCCACAGGCAAACGAACACTTCATCTTTTGTGAAATGTATTAATATTGACAATGCGATTCAAAATAATTCTCGAGATATAAGTTCATATTCCACATTTTTAAATACTTAGACTGCGTCGGTTGGAGTTTACCACTGCCGTGAATAATCCTGTCTGCACGACAGAGTTAGATTAAATACATGGATAAATAAGCTCTTCGGGAATATTGATCATGTGGAGTGGAAATTAAATTCATTTTGAGTTTTACTTTCCTTTCTTTGACAATTTAAAGAAGGAACACTTTGTGAAATATTTACTAACTATCCTGAAGCATTCTGGCAAGATTATACAGAGGTTTAAATGGTTCCTCTGAAAGGGGGTATTTAAAATTATATGTTTGACTAACAACTTTTGGAAAAGGAGATGGATTGTACCATTATGTTAAGCCAGTGCTTCCCATCCTGGACCTCGGGGACCCCCAGAAAGCCCCTGTTTTTGCTTCCTCCCAGCTCCCTGTGTGCATGAAGCACATAAAAAATTTATGTCAGCTATAATTATCTGCCCTGTTGGTGTTATGCTGTGGTAAACCTAAAATGATGGGTGCGAGTGCAGCATGGAGGCATGCAGTACTTTGCAGAACTATGAGGCAGCCACAGAGCATCGTAACATATGCAAACTCAGAGTAATATGCCGAAAACTAACAAGAATTTCTTCTGTTCTGCAAAAAGTTACTGATATCTTGCTAGAATGCTAGATGAACACCGCTTTGGTTCCCAAACCTCTCATCTGTTCGTTATATTACACCATCAGCTCACTTAATTTAATTAGTTAAATAACTCAGTGAGGTATTGATTAGCCATACAAGGTGTACTAGTGGTCAAGTCAAAAAATGCATGGGTGCATGTAATGCTTTGTTGCTGTAAATACTGTGGTGATTTTAGGAGCAGTTTTGAAATGGCTAAGCTAACAATTTGTGAAACATAATGTCATAGTTTTACATCAACATCATCATTTTCTTTGACTGCATAAGATTTTTGCACAGTACTGTGTATAAACCTGCTGTTTATGTTAGTTTTAATGCTGTTTATGTTAGTTCTTATTACTGCTAATGGTCTGAGTATTTTATGTGGTTAGGGCACTATGACATGTATGTTAAGTGATGATTGGGATGCTTCCGCAGTGTGTGAGTCTTTCACACTCAAGGAGCTAATGGGTGCAGGGCACCAGACAACGTTTAAGCTCTCTAATAAAACTGAAACCTCGAGAATGTCCCCAAACACTTTCTCTCCTGAAGGAAAATCTTCCTCTGTTCTTAATTTATTATTCTTTGTTCCTCAATTTCCTTTTTCTTTAATTTTCATTGACTCTTGTTGGGGTGCTTTCTGGTCTTTGATTGAGAAAGAGTC
Organism: Gnathonemus echidnorhynchus; assembly: GCA_026776725.1. Classification (NCBI taxonomy): domain Eukaryota; kingdom Metazoa; phylum Chordata; class Actinopteri; order Osteoglossiformes; family Mormyridae; genus Gnathonemus; species Gnathonemus echidnorhynchus. The sequence continues at coordinate 16,346,324 of JAODJU010000039.1, read as the reverse complement.
ACACAGGAACGTTTAATATCGAAACTGTTCATTCTCAGCAAAGCCGACTAATGCAACCCAGATGTTGATTCTCAACGCATTTCTGTGATCTGCAGCTATTTCATCTGCACACCATTGGATCCTGCTGCACATGCCTTCGTACATTTTTATGTTTTATTGCTCCTTCTCCCCCTTTTTTCAATAAGCAAACAGGAAAATAAGTGACCCGTTAAAACCACCAGAACATACTATTTCATACGCTAGTTCAGCTATGGTCAGAACAGCACAGTTAGCTATTGTATAAATCACAGTGGCTTCATTCTGAGACTTTACACCCCAAAGAATGTCTTTGGCAGTATAACGCGCCTCATGACCGTGTTTGGGTTCACCAGGGTGGGGGACATATCACATTTTCTCAGAGCAATCCCAGGAAGCCAGTCAAGGATTTCTCTAAAATGGGCATCAATCCATCCATCGTCCTTAACAGCTTATCCAGTACGGGACCGTGTTGAACCTGGATCCCATCCCTGGCAGCGTAAGGGACAAGGCAGGGGGTCTCTGCATGGGATGTTATTTCAGAATGGTTACAAAAAATCATATCATGAAGGAACATGTAACCAACAAACCCCAAGCACATATTCAGTGCAAGGCAACTTGAACAGGAAACATAAGGTAGTATCTGTGAATATAAAAGTACTTTTCTTACTGGATCAAACTGAAACTGCTAATCTACTCCTACCTGACACAAACTGTGTGAATCTTGGTATAAACAGAGACGGCTGTGCAGACAGAGAAGGGGAAACTCCTCACTCCACAGCCGTGAAACGCAAGGCAGAGACCTCCTCCGAGGCTCTGATAAATAACAGCTGTTGTGAAGAACTGCATGTTGCATTGACTCTCAAGTGGAAAAAAAGACAGAATTTGGTTCGGACCCTGTGTGCCGAATAACCGAACGGGTTTTATGAGAAAGAACAAACTTTACCAGATGGCCAAGTATTGTGCCAGTGAGGACACATGCAGGTGATTTATCTTACCAACAAAGAAAATATGGCAGCCAGCTGGAATTCTGGGATAGAAGGAGGAGGTCTCAGGAGGCTTACATGTTACTGCAACTGGGGGTCACATCCAGAACTCCCGTAAATTTTATACATGCTTCATCAGATCCCTAATTCCCCCCAGTTTAAAGAAGTGTTTCTATGGCCAAGTCTACCCAACAAGTCATATTAATGCTCATTACATAGATATTGTATTGTCTTTTGATTGTGCCTGCTACCTGCCAGAGATTAATCAATGATAAAACTACTTTTATACTTTTATGCATCTTATATTTTTCTTTTCTTTCTATATTTTAATTATTTTTTTCTTTATCTTTTTTATTAATGCAATGCACTTTTTTATCTTTGAATTGATTGCATCATAAAGCACTTCAAACAGCCTCTGTGAAAGAAAGATATCAGTGCCACACAAAAAGAATCTGCTCTTGCCATACTGCTGGGGAGAGTGACTGTATAGCCTCCAGAACACCCTGAGTGTTTTACCTCATTACCAATGTCCAGAGTGGAGCACAATCTCAGCAATGAGAACTAAATCCCCTGTCATAAAAATAAATCTGAGCATATAAATGGGGGGTGGGTGACAGACCACAAAACCCTGACTCCACTTAGGGACCTGGCACGGTCCTGCGTGTTACAAGGAGACCCTGCACTGAAGAGACCCCCTCGAAAGACTGTAGAGGAATGTACCACTGCTATATTTACTTCAGAGGAGGACAATCCTGGAAGAAACTCAGGAAACATGGCCAAGGTTGCATAAGCTGTTGCCAGAAGCCCAGATTTATTAAGGTTTTTTTATTCTCTTTCTGGTTGCACCAGTTTAAATGTTGGTTTATCAAGTTAGAGACATGATTCTAGCCATAACCCTAACCCTCTGCTGGTATGAGTCAGGGAAATTAACTGCCATTAAAAATAGGTGCTATGGTGGACACTGAACTTCTTTGGTTTCTCTGGCATGGTTTTAGATTTGTTTACTGACCAATTTGGTCATAATGAGTTCTTTATTAAATTATTTAACGCTCTAGTCTTGCAGGGTGTTCCACAAGGATCAGCCTTAGGGCTGTTATTGTTTAGCATTCATCTGCTTCCACTTGGGCAGATTATCAAGAGATATGAGCTCTGGTATCACTGCTGTTCTGATGATACATAACTGAATGTTTCGTCCAAGTCTGACAGGTCTGCCTTTCCCACAGTAATAAATAACTGCCCAGCTGACATCAAATCCTAGATGCAGCAGAGCTTTCTTAAGCTTAACTGCAAAATGCATTAGTACCAGAGGTGGAAATTTCAGGTCCAGAAAGTACAAATCCAGACCGTGATATTGTGTTGAATGAACGGTTGCTTGAGAAGTAACATTACCTGCATTGTGAGGGAGCATCAGTTACGGCACTACGGCATATGTCGTGTTTCCCTGAGGGTGATCCAGCTCACAGGATCCTCATTGCTGGGGGCCAAAGCAGCTGGCCCAGGCCAAGGGGACGCCCACGTATCAATTGGCTGTGGCAGATAGATGGCCATTTCCGCAGGGTGGGACTGGACTGCGTGTTGGCCTAGGGGGTCGCCAACTGGGATCCTGAGGTGTTTTGTCATGTGGTGGGTGCAACAGCGTGTTGTACCAGTGCATGCTCCCGAACCTGACCTTGACTGATCTCATACATTGTGCCGGTGAATCCAGTAGATGAGTGGGTGCTCACTTAGCACCTCACACAGTACAACTTAAGGTTGTCATAGTTGAGATTATGGTTATTCTCTTAGAAATGAATGGAGAGATATTGATGCAGTTACGGTCAGTTTTTTTTCTTTCTGCTTTGGCTAGTTATGGAACTACAAATCAATTATCCAATTATTTGTGTGTTCTGTGTCTAACTTACTGATCCTCCATAATATGCACATGATTTATATATTTCCTCAGACTACAAGTAAAATACCTGGAAGAAGAACACAAGAAGATATGTGTTTTAGTAAAAAAAACTGTGTGGTGTGGACTTAGTCTGGCTTCGAGGTTTCTTTTGTTTTTCCTCTGGTTGAAATATGTAAGTTTGTTTCCTTTGTGGTAACTTGATCATCTGTTGTTTTGTCATCCTTTGTTTTGTGCTGTAGTGTAGCAAGTTAGCCTATGCACGATATTTCTGTAATGCTGCCCTTTTTCTTTTCCCAGTTTTCAGTTAACTAGTTTTCTTTTCTTTTGACTAAGTAATTTGGTTTTGGTGTTTTTTATGTTTCTTACAAGGGGAACCATGTATCACATTTTATTACATAACTTTTGGGAGTACACAAGTCTTTAACGACGTTTTGCGTAAATGGTCATGTCTTAAAATAAATACATAGATTCATTGATCACAGCGATTATGTTTGTCTTCCTTTCCCGCAAGCAAAAGAGACCCAGACATTTTATTTCAATATTAATGTTCCCCAAGTTGGGTTGTAATAATACCTAGTGTGTGTGTGTATGTGTGCGTGTGTGTTTGTGTATGCATGTTTGTGCCCACCCTGCGATGGATGGGCATCGTATCCACGCTGTACTTCTGCTACCTATAAATTAATCAGAGTGCATCTGAAAAGCAGATATATCTGTAACAAGTTACTGAAAACAGATGATGACTATAGAAGCATGCTGAAAATCCATGAAAAGGAGTGAAAACATTCTTTCTGTTGAGTGCGGGGGTGTCTGCTTAGCATACAGGAGCAGAAATGCCGTTCTCAGGCTGTGTTGTCCCTTTTTGGAGATATTCTGAGCGGGATCGTGATTGGATGACCAGCGACAACTGAAATCTGTCAGACTCTGGAGCTCTAGCCAAGAACCCGACCTGCTCAGTAACAGGAGTCCGTCTCTCTGTCTGAACTGCCAGTGTGGGTTTTTCGGGTTTTTTTTGAAGCATTGTTGGGATAATGAAAAGTTTGGTTTGTGTTCCATATGTATTTTTCATAATTCTTGAATTTCAGGGAACTGTTTGTTCTAAAACGTTACTGTAAAAGTTCTACCAGAATCATAAGAGAAAGGAGTAACGTGTGCTGCCCGAGGTTTGTAGCAAACACCACCCAACCAATAAGTCCCATAAGTGCTGAAGATGGAAAAAAGGTGGAACACTGTGGTTCTCCAGGGAGCTGGTCCTCACAGTGAGGACTGCAACAGTGGACATTTACTTTTTACTTTACTTTGCCTTTCATCAATGTGCTCAGTTGATAGGGGCAGCGGAGGGCATATTGTGGACCACACAAATGACCTGCTTCTCTCTGGGCAGTTCCAGAAAGTTCCAGAAAGGAGGTGGGCCGGCAAATGAAACTGATCCTCATCTCCCCAAGAAGGCTAGTCTCCAGTGTTCGGCTAGATTTATGTGGAAACGTCTCTGAATGACACCTGTCAGTAGCAGTGACACTTCCTGTGTGCAAATGCATTTCTATGTGTTATAAGCTCAGTGGGGAGTCTGTTGGCAGTGAACCCCAAGGTTAACAGGGTCGTCAGGTGTTTCCCTGATATCCAGTCTGCTGTGTGCAGATTATTCACACTACAGCCTGTGCATGACATGCTCAGTAACATTGGCGTATCACCAACCTGTGTCACTGAAATCTACATGATGGGAGATCTCTTTTAAAGACCCATGACCTCAACTATGACACTCTGGAGAGGATGTGGGCCTATTTCTGCACTTTTGCTGCCAATTTTCTACATCTGCTGGGGAGCTGGCTTGGTTTTGGTGACGTCGGTGTAATGGACAGTCTCTTTAACACTCCTCACTCAGCAGGCAGACCTCAGAAATCTGTCAGACTGGCCCACTTTTCCTGTGGTTGATACCTTAGCTGTGTGCAGGTCCCCACACGCATTCCCATGTACACACTGCACCCTGTTCACACTGCGCTGTGCACACACTGCACCATGCTCATACTTCATCATGCTCATACTTCCCCATGACTACACTGCACCATGCTTACACTGCATCATGCTCATACTTCATCATGCTCACACTTCCCCATGACTACACTGCACCATGCTCACATTGCACCATGCTCATATGGCATCATGCTCATACTTCCCCATGACTACACTGCACCATGCTCACACTGCATCATGCTCATACTTCATCATGCTCACACTTCCCCATGACTACATTGCACCATGCTCACACTTCACCCTGCTAAGACTTCACCACTAATAATACTGGAGTTTTGCTGAGACCTAGCCACATACAACCCAATTCTGAAAACAACACCATTGTGAACAAGGTCATTCCATTCCATTACCACTCCACAGCTGACCATCATACATATTTTAGGACTGCAAGTAGTTCTCTGAGAATTGGATAGTGTAATATCATGGTTGTCTATACTAGTCCTATATCCCTGAGCAATTTAGTGAACCTATTTTTTTGGTAGGTGGAATGTGGCTCAGTGGGTCGGGACTCTGTGTCTATCTTCAGAAAACTGGTAGTTTAATTAATTGTTGGGGCCTTGGGCAAGGCCCTTAACCCCGATGGCTCCAGGGTCAAGCTGACCCCACTGTCTCAACTGTACGTTGCTATATAAATAGATGTAATGTGTTGCGCTCGATAGTAATTCTAACATACCAGGTGCTTTTTGTCTGCCTTGGCTCTCGTCTTCTATGTCATAAATGAGCATTCCATCGGATTCATTAGTGGCAGGTGTGAGAAATGTGAGTGGGGTCAGTCGCACACCCTGGTGTCCTGAGGAGTGTTTGAGGAGTGTTGTGTAGCCACTGTGTGTTATTACCCAGAACTAGTAGCTACTGTTCTGATTTGTTTGGATGTCTAAACATCAACTCAAAGCGTGTTCTACTGCTCATGTTTCCATTTCATTGGATTTTGGTCAGAAAATAGCAGGTCCTCCACCAGCAACAGCCTTTGCTGACTGAACTGAATTGTGCGTGTGCTTTGACATGCATGTGTCCTATTACTATGACACTAACTTACACGCATGACTATTCTTCCGGGGAAATGCATTGCAGGATCTGTATATGCCTAACCCCAGAGTCAAAGGGAAAAGGGTGTCAAATCAACAGATTAAGTGATCTGCAAACCAGAGATCTACTGAGATGTCTTGGTTATATAGGATGACTTTGATAAACACGCCTCAGCCAGCAGCAGGTGGGTGGGATTTCCTGAACATCTGTCAGTCTATTAATTTTGCAGGGGAACCAGGACAAAGTGAACAGCCAGATATTAAGTTAAGTACTAAACTGTATGGGAGTCCATTTGGCGATTTTTACTGGAGAGCAGATGGAAAAGGTCAAATGTCTCACACCACATAGTGTAAACAATGCAGAAATGGAGTGTCAAGATGAATAATAATTTTTTGACTGTTGCAGAATTAATCAGGTTTTCTTATGCCTTTCATGTTTTTACAGTATATCAAAGGAATGGAGGTGTGCCAGGAACGTCTGTCCAGCTGCTGCTTGACGCTTAGGGCAGAGCAATGAGTGTCAAGGCAATTTAACCCCTGCTTTTGCTATCAAGTCACCTCAAGAGTAAATGCAGCACATTTACCGCTTTGCATTCCATCCACTGAACTCAATGTCTCTTTAGCAAAATTAGCCTGAAAGGGTTATGTTTGCACGCTGTTAGCGATGCTTCAGACCCAAACGTAGGGCTGCTAATCGCAGCCATACTGTCTTTCTCTTGAAATAAACGGAGAAACAGGATATCAATGAGAACTTGGCTCAGGAAACTTTGGCATGCAGACTTTTGGGTTTGCTTTTAATTAAAATTTATCTTTTGAAAAAATTGTAGGCCACTGAGAATGGGGGGGGGCTGGCTTGGATAGAGGGTGGCAGGACTTTCCCTGGGGATGCCAGGATTTTGGAATGATTTATTAATAACCCAAACCTGTTTGTAGTTTTAGATTTTTTTTTTGAATTATGTCATATGTAAGATATTGGGATGTGACTTGGGATTGATCCAGGATGGCAGGAAAATGGGGGAGGATTTATGTCTCATATTACTCATTTTGAGGCTGAACAGCAAGTCAAAGCCAGCAGAAAAGCTCAGGCCAGCAGGAATTCCCCCCTTTTCTGTGCAGTTCTGTGGCCTGAGGGTGATTAATGAGGTTAGGGTAAGGTGCGTCAGCTTGGAGCCAACTGCCAGGCGTGACCGTGCCAGGCGTGACCGTGCCAGGCGTGACCGTGCCAGGCGTGACCGTGCCCTCTACAGCCAGTTTGGTGCCCTGCAACTGATTACCACTCAGAGACTCATTGCCATGTGTAACTTATGGTGCCAAGAGGTATTTTTTAAGTCTGTCACATCTGAAATGTGTGTGGAGGCACTCTGTTGGGATTTCCTGCTTTTGTGATGAAAAGGTTATGGGGAAACTTCTTTACCTTTACATTTATGTATTTAGCAGACATTTCTGTCCAAACGTACATAAGAAGGATACAACCAACAGAACTGCTTGGCTGAGCTTTCTACGAGTAACCAATAAGTGCAAGGTAGCACTGGAGCAAGAGCTGCAATACAACATTGTAAGAACCTGGAATCGGAAGAGCTAATCGCACCCTGAGGACGAGGTTCCTGCTAGACAAGTGCAAAGCACAAGAGCATATGGTGTTACCAAAAGAGCATAAGCTAGAGATAGCAGATGAAGACAGAGCTGTTTAGGGATAGGGTCAGCTCTTTGGGGTCGTCCTGACATTGTGGCTGCCTGTGTGATTTCACATGAATAAATACACAGTTTCCTGTGCATATCTATGACTAAATATGAGATTCAGGTGAGCTGACGTACAACAATGTCAGATTGCCTGCTCTCCTAAGCCTGCTCTTCCCATTTCAGGATTTTCCACTTTTTTATTGCTTATTTAGGACTTTATTCCTTTTTAACATCGAGCGACTTTCAAAAAAAAGTCCTCTGTCTCTGTGCCTAAGCAGCCCTAGATGATGACCTGCGTCTTATACATCTCACATACTCACACTGGGCCCAGTATTTTTTCTGGTGGAATACAGCTTTAAGGATTTCGTTAATGATACAACCATTCAGGAATGTGAATGTGTATCCATAAAAACAGGAGGCTGTATCTGAGCCCTGTTCTGCTGAAGTCATGGTCAGCTGCAACCATGGGAGTGTTTACTCAGAGGAACTATCTAGAAATTTTACTTTTGCTGAGATCCTCATAACCCTATTTGTTTATATATCAACGGTTCATTCCTATTATGTGCATACAGCGAACATTTGTTGAACTGACTCATCATAAATATTTTAGCAGTTTTATAAAATGATAATAAAGTCAAAGGTATATAGCTCGTGAAATTAACCTGACTCCAACAGCACAGGCTGACTTCAACTTTTAATCGCCCACAACCACAGCAGTGAAATACAAAATGGGAAGCAGATTGGTGATAGACTTTGAATATGGTTGTCATGGTAGCCTGCAATCTGTATTGTTGCGCCTGTTTTCGATAAAATCTGTCTCCTTGGGGATCAATAGAGTGCAGAAAGGAGAGAGGACATACTACTCTAATGATGCAGTCATTGTATCCTTGTATCCATTTTCAATAGCCTCTTATTCAATTTTGTGGTGATTCAGAGCCCGCATTAAAAGAATAGGATAGTACTCTACATGTAGGATCAAAGGATCGTTCGTGATGCATAATAAACCCGAAACAGCACGCAGAGATGCACGTGCCTCAGGTAATTGAGTCATCAGTTCACCTGCATTAAGCTCCAGGTCATCATGCGAACATGCAAAGAGCCCGTGAGTGTGTGGGATGAGGAACAGAACATAAGCGCTCTGTGTTGCAGAAACGTGAGAACCACACACACCATCATGGGATGATGTCACAATGTCCATCTTACTGATAGAAGAAAGCTCTGTACCTCATACTCTGTCCTGCTTTTTGGCCTTGCTTGAGCAAGAACAAAATTCATACATTTATAATCTCTTCATGTATTTTGTTAACCAAGCCTGTCAGCACTTTTGGAGAGGGGGGAAATTATTCGGCTTTTCCTTGGAAGGCAGTTTTCCATCTGAAGACAATTCACTGACCATTGGTAAACAACTACAAATTAGACATGAATTCCGTTTTCCTGGACTTATATACTTTTTGCCCAAGTAGCAAACAAAATTAAATTCTGTACTTCGTCCTTGGCCATAAGTGAAGTCTTTCTGGTTTTTGACTTTCCAACTTGCATATTGATGTCTGAGTAAAGTAGCTGATAATTAAGTGATACATTAATCTGTATTGCATGCATAATGCTCTCAACAGTTAACAAAATAAAATAAAGACGATTCATTATTTACTATATGTATATTACTGCTTTATATGCATGTGCTTTTAATGTTCTTAAAAAATAGCAAGTCATAAATAAAGCCTCATAAACAATCATAAAGTATCTCCAGTGGCAGTGTTCAGACAGTACATGTTTGCACATATGATGCTGCCCATCAAAAGCTCACTGCATTGTAGCCACGTTTTAGATGAACTACAGATTTCAGGGTCCTGTTACATAAATGACTTGGCTAAATGGCCTAAGTTGCCCATCCTGGGCCACCATGGTGAGAAGAGCATGTGGAGAGAACATCCAGGAGAAGCTGGAATGTGAGTCACATGGATGAATTAATGATGATGAGGAAGGGGGAGATCTGGAGTTGCAAGAAGGAGCCACCCGAGTGATTCTCGGCCTTTATCTAAGAAGTCCCTGGGTTCTGGTGCCAAGGGCAGAAAAACTGAGATCCCCTGTGACCATCCCAGAGTTAACGGTTCCTGTGAAGGTAAATGATCTGGGGTGAACTTCCTGATAACGACTGATAGTGGCAAATAATGAACAAGATAGCGAATGACACAGGTAAAGCACGAATGAGATTCACGATTGTTTCCCAAAACATCATTATTCCAAGATTTATGAACAAAATTAGTAGTACTTTGTTGGCTCCTTCCCAGCCTGTAGCTCATAAGAAAAGCACAGACTGATGATGAGGAACATCCATCCCATGTATTTCAGCGGCGAAATATAACTTAAATGATTATCATATCAAGCTTATGCAAATACAGTACTGTGCAAAAGCCTTAGGCAGGCAAAGAAAATGATGCTTAGATTATCCTCGTGTTGGTGTAAAACTATGATATTATGCCTGTCAAAGTG
>JAODJU010000039.1:16306808-16318786 GCA_026776725.1 Gnathonemus echidnorhynchus | reverse complement strand
AGATAAGATTTTAACAACTCTGAGCTATTAGTTAAGTTCCCCCCAAACGAGCTTGATGGGCCGAATGGCCTCCTCTCGTTTGTAAATTTCTTATGTTCTTATGTTCAAAATAACCATGTCTGCCTGTCTGTCTCCCCGTCTGCCTGTCTGTCTCCCCGTCTGCCTGTCTGTGTCTCCCTGTCTGTGTCTCCCTGTCTGTCTGTCTGTCTGTTTTTATCCTTGCCTCTCTTTTAGCCCTGGATGTAGCAGCACCCATTACCCCTGAGACCAGCCCCAGCAGCAGCTTCCTAATAGTCAACAGCAGTGATGTCTCATCCTCAGAGAGCAACAGCATCATCATGTCCCCAAACTCTTCTCTGGACGATGACAGCATTGTGTCCCTGATCACCTCTCCAGAGAACAGCCGAGTGTCCCCGATCCCCTCTTCAGAGAGCAGCCGAGAGTCCCCGATCCCCTCTTCAGAGAGCAGCCGAGTGTCCCCGATCCCCTCTTCAGAGAGCAGCCGAGTGTCCCCGATCCCCTCTTCACAGAGCAGCCGAGAGTCCCCGATCCACTCTTCACAGAGCAGCCGAGTGTCCCCGATCCCCTCTTCAGAGAGCAGCCGAGAGTCCCCGATCCTCTCTGTGGATGATGACAGTCTTGTGTCATTGGTCCCCTCGTCAAGAAGTAGCCACGAGTCCCCTGTGCCCTCATCAGGCAGCAGCCACAGGTCTCCCGTTCTGTCTTTGGAGAGCAGTCTTGTGTCCCCTGTGCCCTCCCCAGGAAGCTCCAGCTGGAGTGACGTCTCTCTTGCCTTCAGTGACATCATGTAGGGTACCACCTGCGTTAGACTGTTATTCTTTTGATATTTTTTTCCTTCTTTTAAGTGCTGGGGGGTGGGGGGTTAGGTGTATTGCAAATTTAGCCAAACTTTTACTTTATTCTGTGCTGTCATGCAATTTACATTGATCACCTTCCCTCTGAAGCACTAAAAATGTTACCTCAGGCACTGTTTGTGCTGCATTGCAGTTGTATTGCTCTTATGTAAAATATAGGTACACAATTTGGGTAAAATTAGTCAATTTCATAAAACCTTAATGTCAAAGCTGTGTTTGTGTGATTATTGTTGAAAGTTTCACTGGAAACAGTATAGGAAGCCGAAAGCAATCTTTTAAGAATATTTTCGTAACGCTGGACAGTTAGTGCCTTTACGTGACACAAGGTGGTGCTATTGTGTCAGTGTTAAGGAGTAAGGGATTTACAGCACTAGATCATTTTAACATTTATCTGTGAAACGAAGTATTGAAAGTATCCAAGTACTAGTGAAAGAATTTGAAGTATTCAAATATGCAATAAATATTTTTATACTGACCAGTCTTGTTTCTGAAAGGGCTTCTTTTTTTTTTATAAGGATCATTGTGACTGAATCAGTTAGGAACCTCTGAGGTGCGTAGTTGCCAACCCAGAAGTTCGCGTGTCCGGATTCGCTATATATGATGATGGGGTGTGAGAGTGTGGACTCTATACGTCGGTTAGTTAACGTTAAAACGGCCTCCTTTTGTTTTTATTCCGTGAATATTATCAAACTTCTCTGTGTTCCTCTTCTCCGTAGTAGGGGACCGTGTGATATACCTTATGGTTTAAAATAGGTTGACCAGTTAATCCATGTCAGCTCTTTGTGCTACTTCAGGTTTAAAACGCTTTAAAACGGAAAGGCTCCTTTTCTTGGCTAAATTGTTCGGTTCTGTTATCTGTATCTGATATTCTGGCACATAAATTTTAATTTCTCCACCTACATATTACTTTCACACGTGGCCAAAAATCGTTGTTTATATGATTATGGTTAAGGTGTTTTACTCAAAATTGCAGAGCGGATAATTAAAACATTTCTAAGTAAACATGCAACGATTTCAGGCAATATTTTGCATCAGCATTTCAAACATGCTGATATATCATCGTGTTTTCACAAAGAAAAGAGATGTTGGTTTTTATAAAGCTTAGCGTACAAGCGCGCATCGCCTTGTTCACGTGCCAGATCACGGCCCAGATCGGTTACCAGGCAACCTTGGCTGTTTCGCTCGCCTTGGCGCGTGCCCAGTGGTCCTGCGTTGAGGCTCATCTGCTGCTTTTTGCTGTTTTACGCCACGAGATCGTAAATATAAAATGCGTTTTGTGCTCTTTCAAAATCCCACGTGAAACTAAAAATATAATCCATTACTTGTTAACTTTAAAATGCATTGTGAATTTCATGAAGGTTCACAGCGATTATTGGGTCGTTATTTTAATAAAAATTAGTTAATTTTTAAAATGTTGTACCATGCAAAACGGAGAGTTTAATCTGCCTAGTTTGTTTAGGCATGTGTATAGCCTGCAGTTGTGAATATAGCTTATGTTACTTGAGAATACTTTATTGCCCTGAGGATCCCAGTCTGACTGTCTCCATACCTTTCTCAGCTGTATTGGTTCTCTCAAGTTTGTTTACATCCTGACTCCCATCTGATTGCGTAATCAGATTGTATGTTAACTTTTTTTTTTTTTTTTTTTGGAGCAAATCAGATTTTGCATGCTGCTTAGATGAAATAATGCATAGAATTTAGTCATCTTTGGAGACGATTTAAAAAAACAAATACAGTCCCCAAGATTATTTACTGTTCTAAAAATCAAGTATTACATAACAGACTGGTGGCACTTTCCACACACCTCCAGGACAGAGGCTTTACATGGAGTTTGCATGTGTGGGTTTCCTCTTACTGTCTTGTATGTGTGTGTAAACACATGCATGTGCTCTGTGATGGGTTGCTAACTTGCTATAATGTCAAGGCTGTTTCCTTACCTTCTGCTGCCTGGAACAGGCTCCATCCCCACCACCACCAACCATGCTATACTGGATAAACAGCTAGAGATGGATAATGAATTTATTTGAATAAATTGCTTGTTTCACATTGTTTTCCCTACTTACACACGTTGCTGTAACATAAGGCCTTGGCTTCTCTCTATGCTGATTACATCAGCCTCCCCTCCTCCCCATATGAAACATAGGCTATAGGGAGTAGCCCAGCTACCTTGAATTAATGCAGCCCATCAGTACACCAGTCTTGAGATGACTCATGCATTAAAATTCAAGAAGGTGTCTGACCTCAAAAAATGCTCTCAGAAAATACACAGATCTGAAATTCTGGCTGCTTTTCTTTTAGAGGGGGGTGCTGGTGGCCAGCAGTGTTTCTTAAAAAAAAAAAAAAAAACACTCCATTGATTATACCAACATGATTTCTGTCACTTTTATTTACCCTGTTTGTACAGTATGATCAGGTGTCATTGGCTCTGAATAATGACATATTGGTAGTTCTGGGCTTTATGGTTCACAGCATTTTGTCACAAAGTGCTATAAGCAGCAGAATTATTCTAAAATCTAAATGCTCTGTGTGAGCATTATAACAGCATGTAAGGCTAATAATTTCTTAACAGGACCCTTAATTGGACTTACCACGTACCATGTGATCTAATTGGAATTCAGTTTGTCTGTCTGACCAGAGTTTGTATCCGATGCATTAATTTGGGGTGATTCATTAAACACCGACATGATCTTTAAGTGTTGCTTAGAGAAGGCTGTATGTAGAAAACAGAAGCCGTGAAGGCATTTGTTCTGTACCGAATAGCCTGCTGAAGAAAGCACAAATATAGAGGTTTGGTGTATAAATTCCACGGAGTCCTACAAGCAGTAAAATACTGAGCAGTGCAAACATTCAGTACATAGGCTACCTTAATGAAGACTTTTATAACGTGTAAAACACTAGTTTTCCACTTTGATATGATAGCAGTAAATTTCTGAAAATTAAAGGAAGATTACATAAAAGGGAACAGTAAAGTTAGACCAGACCCAAATAACCTGAGGGACAGTTAATTCAGGCTTAGATTATAGGAAAGTGCAGCATTAAGAAGGGTAGATAACTGACATGCACAATTAAGCAAATAGCTTGGCATGCCACATTGATGAAGTACTAACTCTTTCACTTCAGATATATTGTCCTCCATTATGTATACATTTTTTTAACAATTTTGTGTCAGACCACATCAGATAATTACAATTTCACTACCTGCCAAGAAAATGAATCCTGTAAATCACACGAAATCTCTAAATATAATAACAGCTGATTTTTATGTATCTGGCATGATTCAATCAGGCTACATTTCGATATATTCACGTGATAGGGGATATATTTTAAACAAAGTGGCATTTTCTTATACATTGGCATCACTGGTAATCGTAGAACGCTTGTATGAACATAGTCTGAGCGAGCAGCAGTGCTAGAAACTGAGGAGAAAAGAAAACTCGATATCAACATACAACATAATGATTGGTCTCTCCGTATGGTGAGATGTGGTCAGATGGGCTGGAACAGAGGGAGGGTCAGAAGGCAGATTTAAAACCACACTCCATCGACGGATTCCGTACTCTCATGAAGGGCAATTCCACGTGGGGCTGTCCGATATGGCCACACGGGGGAGACAGAGACTCATGACCCTGGGCCTCCGCCCTGAATCAGGATGCTGTGCAATGGTCTTAGATTTGACGTGTCATTAAAAATATCGCTGACCTCGACCAGTTCATGTTTTGCTCTGGTCTCAAGAGTCTCTACTGTATTTATCACGGCTCTAATTAAAGCTAATTAAAGTGTACTTGCTTGTATCATCACTGAACGAAGACCAGTCTATTTAGCATCACGTAATTTCAACCTATCGATTGACACCCCAATACCTACGATAGAGCTGTTGATAGAGGCAGATTTTTATAGATGCTTCTCATTTTGTGGAAATGTCCTGTCAAACATTACGACCGTGGATGGAGTCGAAATACGCCATGACAGTCTGAATTAGGCGTTAGACGCGGTGAATGAAGCCAGGCTACAGGAAGGGGGGGTGGGGGTGGAAGAAAGATGCTTGCTGACTCCGTGGAGGGGCTGCCAGGCTGCGTGGCATCGCAGCATTCCGGTTTCTACAACTCTCCGCCCTATTTAAAAGGCACCAGCTGTCCCTAAAGATGCCTCTCGCAACACAAGGTCCTGCCTCTGCTGTTTTCTGTCCAGGAGGCTGAATCCGGTTTTCTCAGCAGAATTTTACCACCTTTGCCCAAATCGAGCTATTCATCAAAATAAAACGCTCCCCAGATTTTCTGTAAAATGACAAACGCATCTACTGTATATTAAGCGGTTGGCATTAAACATTGCTTCTTTGAAATTTGATTAACATGCACGTTCTTCCTGCTAATGCATACCGAAAGTGTCCGCATTCCGTGTCACATGCGCCCTCAAATACTCCACCCAGCACTGCGATTCTAGTAAAATCACATTTCAGTCGTCGCTGTAAAGGGAGCCTTAGTCCCCATGCCTATATTTAATGAATTGGATAATCTCTTTCCATCACATTTGCTTGCTGTATTCCCGCCATTGAGGTTTAAGAACAGACGTGCCGTCTTTCAATATTGCATTCAGGATTCACATTAGCAGAAATTAACCGAAATTGTCCTGAAGTGTAATTAAATAATTGTGTAAACTGAGCTTCTGGACATCCTAGACCCAGTTCCTCTGTCCAGAAAATGCTAGCCCTTAGGGCATACTGACATTCAGAGTCCTATTTATAGATGATGAAGTACTTTCCTCTAGAAGGCTCTTTTATATGTTTCGATAGTTATTTTTCGCACTAGGCCTATATGTTAACGTATTTAGAATAAGAATGTAGCGTTTTCCGTGTTGTGTGTTAGTATACGAAATATTTACCTTCTTACTTATAAGATTTTGTGTGAATGTTCCCAGTGCCTATCTCTCGAAACTGCTATTTATAACCATGACTTAAATCCTAATTATCAGAGCACAGATAATAATGGCGGCGATGCGGCCGTGGAGATAATCGGGTGTGCTCTCCGTAATAACCTTCCCATTCGCCCTGCTCTCGCTGCAGGCTGCTATCAGATTTACTCTGCCAGATGTGTGACAAAGGGAGAGAGACACACATGTGCATGTGATTCTTAGCAACTGCGAGCGCCAGGCCGTCCTTTCCCATTTACCACTTATTCAATTAGTGCAGTAAGTATTCAGGATGCGGAGATTAGAGGGAAGGTAGGATCTACGCATCACGCCGCCGAGTTACTGCGCACTTCGCAATTACGCATCCTGGGTATCTAATAGGGTGGGAAGCAACGCGATCGCTGGGCTAAATCATCGCACCATACACGGAGACGTGTGAAAAGCCAGACTCAACACACTGCACTGATCTTTACATGTAATGATATGGACAGAGTTTTTCATAATTAATTATAGTGACCAGATTTTCAGGTTTTACCTACTACTTTAAAACTGAAAGACAGCTGTGCTTGGCCGAATAGCTCAGTTTTTCTTGTACTTTGGTTTGTTTCCTTGATTGTGCTTATGTGCTCAGTGCTTATGTGAAATCTTTGGTCCTTATAATTGAGGTAGTTTACAAATCCTGTCCAGGCTCAAAGTGTCCTCCCTGCCATGGATCATCTGGTCACCCTAACTTCATTGCATGAGTTCAGTCGCGGTCGCAGTTCATTTTTCATTGCACCGGCGATATTTTTGAGTGTAGTGTTACTTACTGAGGGTTTTTAGGGCTGTGACATATGTGTTTTGAAAGCATGACTTTTTCTGCAGTAGAATCTGATCCCGCGGTCCCATCACACCACTCAGCCAAATGTCCAGCATTCACCCCCTTTAGTATCAGCATTCTTAAACCGTAACCCTCTCCCGACTCAAACGTACCCAGAACCATGTTTTATCCTCATGGCATTAAACAAATGCGCCCTGTCTCGGTTCTGCGTGTCAGGACGTTTTCAGTTGCCATTGCCCACATGACCGCAGCTCCATTAATCCCGCAAAGAGCTGCTATTGGTCAGACCTTAGAGTCGGTCGTCAAGGAGACGCTCAGCCCCGCAGAAGACAACAAACGCGTGTGGTACGTGCGCCTCTGCCCTGCGGCTTTAGCATTACCGCTCTCTTTAAAATCCACTGTAAAATTTTCATAAAATTTACACGGAAGTCCAGGTAGCACTGTTTTCGGGTCTGCTGCTTTTAATTTCTTTATAGTTTTCGCAATGGTAACCCTCTCAAAATGTAAAAAGCACCCTTTCATGTGAGGAAACTAGGTCTCGCTTGTTGACAGCATTTCAAACTGATTATTACATTTTATTGAAATTATCCGAGAAACACACAGACTGATGGGCTGCCGCAAACGCAAAGTGAGCCATGGTTTAATGAGTGTATTTATGCAGACAGCTGTTTCAGCTCCTTTGCACCGCGGTAAAGACCATTTGTAGTTAATAAATTAGGGATTCCGTTGAATTTATATCTACGGTGCAGTAACGTGTACATTAGTAAACTGGCATTTTGTTACTTTTGTTACTTGTTCGTTAATTTAGATGACGTCACCCTATGCAGAAATCAGCCGATAATATAGTTCGCAGTTTTATTTTAAAGAGTGAATAATAATAAAAAAAAACTTACAAACGATATAAACAGAATCAGCCAGGCTCATCCTGATCAGTCTGATTTGTGTTTTTTTTTTCACAATTCAAATAGGCTCAGTCATTGATAGATGTGTGTGTGTATCAGGCAGGTAGTAGGAAAAGAGGCTGTTTTTACACTTAAAGCTCACTAACAATGAAAACACCATCATTTTATTTACGTCTGTGGCCACTGGCCATGGCAGTACTAACATAACATGCTTACCTGTGACTGACTGATCTCGTTTGGTCACTATGAGACAGAGGAACCATAAAGGCTGTCGGGTATTTGGCAGAATATCACCCAGTGGAGGATCCTGGGAAGGGCAAGATGGGCACATGCCCGAGTGGCATCTTACAATTTCAACTTTGTCACACATCCCCTCCCCCAGATTTTACCCAGGGCACCAAGTATGCCCACACCACCTGTGATAACACCAGCAGATTCAGTACAGAGAAATATTTGTGATATTAATCTTTAATCTACATATATAAGACCTTTTTATTGTTTTAGTAAACTCTGATGCAGCATACAAAACCAGTGAATTGCTCTATGTAGAGGATTTTAGAAATTTGCTCTGTCACCGTGACATATCTTTGCAGGAAGGGATGGCAGATAAAAGGCAAGGACCAGGGAAATCTGCGCGCCAGCTGCATGGGAAGACGCCGTCTGTGGGCATGCTTGGCCCTGCAGCAGGACGGAGAACACGCCGGATCATCGCCGAGGACCCGTCCTGGTCCCTGACTGTGGTCCCTCCCCTGACAAAACTCTGCCTGCAGCATATAGTGAAAAACTTTGAACGTATGCCTATTGATTTAACCTGTTGGATGTAACCTAAAAATATGTTTATTTTTAATTAACAATTAAATTAACAAAAGAGTCATGCATTCCATGAAGAATTATTACTTAATTTATAATATTTAAAGTCTATTTAAGTGATATACACAGTACTGTGCAAAAGTCTTAGACAGCCAAAGAAAATTATGTTTAAATGATCTTCATGTTAGCATGAAACTGTGATGTTATGCCTGTCAATGTGTGTCAGCTTCTAAACCTCTACTTATCTCATCTCAGTATTTGCGGCAATCATCCAAAACACCCATCCAATCCACCCACCTCATATAGCTAATCAATACCTCATTAACTTTTTTAACTAATTAAATTAATTAATTAAGTGAGCTGGTGGTGAAATTTAATAAATACGTGGAATGGCTGAGGTGCCCCTGAGGAGAGGTCTGGGAACTGAAGTGGTGTTCATCTAGCTATCCAACAAGACGTCAGTAATTTTTTGGAGAACAGAAGAAATTCTTACTCATTTTTATTGTGTTACTCTTAATTTTCATATGTTCTAATGCTGAATTGTGTTTTTTAATTCTAAGCAAAAGTGATTTACTTCCTAGATAAACAGCTTTGTAACGCATATCATTAATGCGTTTCTTTTGACTGCCTAAGATATTTGCACAGTACTATAAGTAAACTGGAAGCTAATATATTGGGAAGCTTGGGTTCGAGTCTTGGATATTCTCCCGTTGTCATGGAATTTTTATAGTTCCCAGTCCAAAAACATCCTAAGGTGAATTGGAGTTGCCAGATTGTCTGTAGCTGTGTGAGTGTGAGTGTGAGTGTGAGTATAAGTGTGAGTGTGAGTGTGAATGTGAGTGTGAGTATAAGTATGAGTGTGAGTATAAGTGTGAGTGTGAGTATGAGTGTGAGTGTGAGTATGAGTGTGAGTGTGCCCTGTGGTGGGTTGGCACCCCAATCAGGGTTTTTTCACAACAATAGCCTCTGGACCCTGCAACCCTGCATAGGAGAAGCAGCCAAGGAAAACGAATAGATAGATAAAGTAAACTAACCTTATGACTAATTATTAAATATAAATTAACCTCAAAATCTCAGGATTCCAGGCTATTGTGGTCTAGAAGTCAAGCAGAATATGGTTGATTTCAAGCACAATAAGAGCAGGTTTTTGATACGTTTGGTGGTTCCTTCGTTCCGCCTTCACCCTGCAGGTAACCCCATCCTCAACAAGCTTCTGCCCAGCCACAGAGCACAGGTGCTGGAGATGCTGCCTCCACAGCTGCCCCTGAATGTGACGGCCGGCCTGGTCGATGATGAAGGCTACTGGCAGAGGTGCTGCGTCCAGCGATGGCCCGCGTGCGATGTCTCCGCGTACGGCCACAGTTGGAAGCGCATGTACCTCGAGCGGCACCTGGAGAATGCCATCGAGCTCTTTGTGCCAGATGTCACTGATCTGAGGTCAGTGTTGGGCCTAGTCCCACTGAGCAAAGACTATGTGCGGAGGTTGAATATCTCCCAGCTTTTACCCCCTATTAAGGAACCAGAGGAGGACGACGGCTCGGACTCAGGCAGTGACACGAGCTTCAATGGGCCCTCTTTGGACCACTTCGATTTCGGGGTCCTGCTGGACAAGCTCCCAATGTTGGAGGAGCTACACCTAGTCTATGGTGTCCATGGCTGTGGCATGAACTTCAACTGGAATTTGTTTGAGTTCACCTACCGTGACTGTCAGGCTTTGGCCGTGGCTTTAAGATCATGCCTTACTTTGAAGGTGAGGAGCTGCGTAAAACGGTGTTTCCTAATCCTCAGGGACCCACAGAAAGTCCATGTTTTTGCTCCCTCCCAGCTCTTTGCTGGGCTATAAGAGACATCTGGGAGGGAGCAGAAACGTGGACTGTCTGCAAGTCCCCAAGGACTGGATTGGGAAACACTGGTGTTCAAGTTATAACTACAAATAACTACATCAGTTAATGCCATCAATCTGCTGTGTTTTCATTATGTGCCGTGTTGAGGGGGCCGGATCGTAGACGTGGGGTTCAGTGGTTTCCGGCCTTAGCGCCTAGCTCCAGAACAATCATTTGCAGCTCCAGACAGATTGGTTTCACTTTCATTTCGGTTTATTTTCTGCCTGTATGTCTGGTGGTGTAACGGGGTTTTAAAGGCTGCAAGCCAGACCCCTAACAAACTAGCCAGCCAGCGTGCAGTGCAGCCTTCATATCTGATGAAAGACAAGTTGCCTTGTACTGTTGAGAGTTGTGGAGGTAGAACTAGGTCCATTGTACAATAGGCACACCATCCATGAGCTCAGATTAAGGGAAAGTCTCTCTGCCCTTCAGATGTAATATATCCTCCTGTACACTAGGGATTCATCAATTTGAATCGGATACTATAAACTTTGCATTTGTACTGTATTCTCATTACTGGAATATAATCTTGCCCTTCAGCCAATGACAGTGACTGGACCAAAGAATCATCATTTATCAGGGTTAGACTCTGAGCACGAGGCATGGGGATGACCCACTTTTGGCACGGAGCAGACCCCGAGCTTGATAAACCCGACTCAGCACTGGAGTGGCCAAGCCTGACATTCAAGCTGAAAACTGCTAATGATGACCAGCTGGCTGTAGTCGGGGTTAAGCGAACTGCAAGTACTGTGAGCCAGCTGGTCTGAAGCGCAGTGGCTGGCAGTAGGGCTTCCCGCCGTGTGATTGGTGTTTCTTGCACTGTGTGGGGTTTACAGGCTATGTGCAAACATTCACAGGCCAATTATAGTGTCACATCATTGTCCATTAACAACAGAACGAACAACAGAAGAATCCCTGTGCTCTATTGTCTGGGTGTGCAGTTTGCTATAAAGTAATTCATTGCAGAAGTCTGCCTCCACGTGACATCACTTTTTTGTCAGGTTCATGGTCTGCTTTCAAATGTCATTCATTTTTAAACAGTACAAAGCATTCATTCATTCACTGTACAACCCACAATACGATACTATGTGTCTGTCTGTCTAAAGGTGTTCAGAATCCACCAGAGCAAAGTGGACGATGAGAAGTGCCGCTTGCTCGTGAGATGCTTGCTGGACCACCCATCCTTGCGGGAGCTCGACCTGTCCCACAACCTGATTGGAGACGGGGGGGCCCGGGCTGTGGGCAAACTACTGAACCGGAGCAAGCTGGAGAGGCTGAACTTATGCAACAATGCAGTGTGCAGTGCGGGCGGCCGGGCCATAGGCCACGCGCTGCTCGCCAATAGCATGCTGACGTATCTCAATCTCAGGCTCAACCGGCTCCGGGATGAGGGAGGGCGGGGCATCACTGAAGCTCTCTTATCGAACAGGACTCTGGAGTTCTTACACCTGGGAAGCAACCAGCTGACTGAGGCCACAGCTACAGTCCTGTCACAGGTCTTTGTTCAAAACAGCATCTTGGAAACTGTCAATCTTTCCTGCAACAGGCTTGGCGTGGTAAGTACCAGGGTTAGGAGTACTTTAACGTGCATGCATGCGTGTGTGTGCCTGTGTGTGGTGTGTATGTGTGTGTGTGTGTGCGAGCGGGTTTACCTATCCTTATGGGGACACAATGTCCCCATAACGTAATAAATATCCGTTTTTTTTCTCTATTTTATAAAAATCAGTGACTGCTATGAAAAAACTAAAAATGCAAAAACTCTTGTATTTTGTTAGGTTACTTA
>JAODJU010000039.1:16295837-16306708 GCA_026776725.1 Gnathonemus echidnorhynchus | reverse complement strand
TTTGTTAGGTTACTTATGGTTATGGTTAGGGCAGGGTAGGGGTTAAGGTTGTCATAGTTAGCATTAGCATTTTTCCCGTTGAAATGAATGAGCGGTCCCCATAAGGATATGTTTACCCTACATATGCCTGTTTGTGTGTGTGTGTGCGTGTTTGTGTGTGTGTGTGTGTGTGTGTGTGTGTGATTCTGAGGTAATGTGTCCTGTAATGTGTATGCTAAATATTGGGTGGAACTATGAAGCATTGAAACCTCAGGTGAGGTGTTGCTCAGCCGGTTGAAACATTGTGCCAGTGATCAGAAGGTCGCTGGGTCAGATCCAGTACCTGGCAGAGCGGTTGAGACCCATAACCTCCAACAGACCCTACTCTCTTAAAAAGAAATCTACTCTGCTTTGGGTAAAAGTGCCTGCTAAATAAATAAATAAAATGCAATGAAACAAATCTGCTAAAATGAAGCCATAGCTATTTAATACTTACATGTCAATGTAACTGCAGTGAAAACCAGGACCTTGGTGAAGGAAAATGTATACATTTTATTGAAGACTGTGAGTAATCAGAAAATGTTTCATTTCTATTATTATAATGACCACTACCCCTAACCCCGCCCCCCCCAAGGGGAGGCCAAAGACGGTGGTCTGCATTTTTAATGTGTATTTAGCAGCGTAGCAGGTCATTTCTGATGGTGCAGTAAACTTTTTTGTTTGGTCTAAGCTCTTCACAATCAGTGCAAAGCAGTGGGCATCGCAGGTAATACATGAAACTTGACACCTATGCCAATATAACATT
Source organism: Gnathonemus echidnorhynchus (assembly GCA_026776725.1). Classification (NCBI taxonomy): domain Eukaryota; kingdom Metazoa; phylum Chordata; class Actinopteri; order Osteoglossiformes; family Mormyridae; genus Gnathonemus; species Gnathonemus echidnorhynchus. The sequence continues at coordinate 16,305,924 of JAODJU010000039.1, read as the reverse complement.
TTAAGAGGGTTTCTTTTTTAGCCAACAGTTTCCCAGTACAGCTTTACACTCCCAGTTTGTATCTAAGGATGGAAACTGTAATGACAAATGAGAACCTAAAAACGCCACATGAAACTGTTCAGATCAAGGCCGTTCGTTACTGTCCAGGTGTTGTTTGCAAATGAATCTGATTCAAAGACTCTAATTTTAAGCAAAAAATATATGAAGAAAAGAATAGATGAAATGTTATCAAAAAGCGAATAACGCATATCATTGATGTGTTTAGTACCAACTGTGTGTAACTTTTACTGATTACAAATTATAATATTACATAATCGGTGTCACATATTGGCTATTAAATGACATTTCCACCAATCTCCTACCACTTATCCTGGTCAGGGTTGCCCAGAGCCTACCCTAGGGCTGCAGTACACCCTGCAAGGCATGTCACTCCATCACATGGTACATGCAAGGGGGGGTGTGGTTGAAGCACCTGGAGGAAACCCAGACGACATGGGGAGAGCATGCAAGCTCTATAGATGGGGGATGGGATTCAAACCCTCATGGGGGGTATGAGGTAGCAGTGCTGCCCAGTGAGCCATATTAAAATTTGGAACCCTTAACAACATACATGGGTTTTAGATCTCATGCTGTTTCTGGCTGTCTTATGTAACTGCTGTTTTATTATGAGATTTTTTTTTGTTTTAGTTTAGGATTCTGAACATGCAGCTACAATGGGAGGCGTTCATTCTCTCCAGGAGGATGGCACCTCTGGAAACAGCTACTGTATATGCAGTAATCTGCCTTTTGTAATGCATGAGCAGAGCTTCAGTCTTGTTGGGGAAAGAAAGCCTGTTATTGTTGTTTTCTCTGACCTTGTTTGTTTGCAGCATTATTTTCTTTTGTCTGTACTATCTTCATTTTATTTGTCACTGAGCTTGAATAACTATAGAGAGACGGGACTCTCTACAGAGAGTAAGAATCTGTTCTGATTCTTACTCTAGGTCCTCGTTTGCTCCCAAGATCCACTACATCAGAGATTCTCAAACTTTTTGACCGAAGGACTGCATCAGATTTTGTCCAACACAATTTTCAATAACAAAACAGCATTTCATGAACTCTAATAAATTAACAATAACCCTCGATATAACCCTCAATATACTTAAAAAATAGGAACTTTTTAAAGCTCGCTGATTGTTTCAACTCTTTGTCATGGGGTGAGGGGGGTAATGAGGAGTTAAGCATGTGTGAAATTCAGTGGTTTTACGTTGTATTTTTGTACTTCAAACCACGTTAAGCCTTTTGACGTTAACCATATTGATCCATAAAATGCATTATTGGCTGGGTTCAGATTAACTTGCGGTTCTGTCCAGATCTGGGACGCGGTCTGGACTTTGAGAATCCCTGCACCACAATTTCTTCTATGTATCCTGTGTCAGCCAGAGCATTAAGCTTTGAACATTTGAACATTGCTAAACTGAGGACCATTCCCCCTGATTTTCACACCTGAAAATTGAGTGTAACTCTCTGGTTAGGAGGGTGGAGAGTGCAGAAAGTTCCCACTGGAAAGTGTGAAACAGCAAGTTGCCATTAAGCCCCCACATCAGGATACCCGAACATCTCATTCAGACAGACACAAAGAGTGCATATTAACTGCATCCACATTTACTATTTTGCTATTTTGTGGATTTCCCCTGAGAGCTTGTTGGCTGTGAACACCAGTTAAGGGTAAATTATGAGCTAGTTTTTCAAAGATTTCTTCATTTATTTTTGTGACAACTAAATATAGACTCCCAGCGACTCTGAAACCTTTGTGTAATTAATATGAGTTATTGTACAAATTCTTTATTATCTTACAGGTATCCATATCAAGTGTTTAAAGCTTCATAGCATAAAAATAAAAGATTATTTATGTCTCTCATATAGCTGACTGCTGAGACTGTTTATAGATCTGTTTCGTTCAAAGCTGTAGGTTTATAGTCTTCAGTGACACCGATGTATGTTGTCTCTTGTGGATTTGTTTTTAAGGAGGGAGGGAAAGCCCTGGAACAAGCCCTGTTGTGTAACGGCACAGTTTTGGCGTGTGACCTTCGCCTGACTGAGGTCAGCCTGGAGAGTGAGGGTCACATCAAACAAATCCTGCAGGAAAACCAGGTGAGAGCCAGGATGAAGAGGTTCCGGAGTCCGGCCTTGCCAGGGACCCCTGCGGAGGTCCCTTTATCTCAGAACCAATAGGTTTTGTACATCTTTCATTCTCACGGTAAAATGTAGGTGAATGAATACAGAGTACAAGTGTTCAAGCTGGGATTGAACAAGATAAATATCACATTATATCTGCTAAGTACATTAGCTATTACATACAGTATGTCTTAATTACTGTCAGTTATTTGTATGTTAGCATAATGTCTTTAGCTAATTTCAGAGGTTCCTGGTTTATTAATTGTCAATTTAAAGTCTTTAACAGCAGTAAAACTTGTATGAAGGAAATTAGCTGTTAATAGACATCAGATGGGAAGTGCTATCGGCAGAGATATTGTCAAGTAAAACTGGACATGCAAAAACAAGCACATAAGACAGTGAAACGATACGTTTGACACATTCCACCTGAAAACGTGATGTTTTATTCAACCTTTTTGTAATGTTGGTACACAGATTTGGTTCTTAATCTTTGTAACTGTATATATGCAACATAAAGGCAACATTGTGAGAGTGGTAATATACATAAAGATTAGGTTTTCCAGTCTTTTACATTTATAACTGTAGGATCATTACACACCAGACTAGTGGGTTACCTCATCTACAGAGTATAAAATATGTTCTGACTCCTGCAGTTTCAGGTAAAACATTGATCTTCTGTACACATATACCAAAAATGTATTTGGAGAACTTGAGTTGGATATTGTGGCGTTTTGTTGAATGTAATTATACTTTTACACACTGTTATGAATATGACTAACCTATCACGGTTCACTGAGATCATGTTTATTAAAGTAATTTAAGAGTCACAGGCCAACCCTTCTCAGGTGAGGATCTCCCAACTGTCTAACTGGATAACGTTTAGAGAGTGGCAGGTGTGGTTCTGGAACATTCCATAGTCACATTCCCCTCTGAACAACATGTACAACATGGTTCCATAACATTCTACGGTCACAATCCCCCTCCACGCAACGTGGTTCCAGAATATTCCATGTTCATAGTTTCCTAAGGACAACATGTGCAACATGATTCCAGAACATTCCATGGTCACAATCTGTTCCATACAACACGTATAACATGATTCCAGAACATTCCATGGTCACAATCCCCTCCGTCCAACATTTGATCATAGTGGTTAAAAGTTCCCAGGGCAACACGAACATTCTTACAATCCGTCTGCTCCTGCGACGAGTATGAAGAGTGCACCTTCACGGGAACATGATAAGCAATGCTGAAACCGAACAGTGCTGTCCCGTGTATATATATTCAGATTATAAAGCACCAGGTGTATACAGCTGAATTATGTTATGTACACGTACAGTATTTTCTCTTTTTGGAACAATTCTTGGAGACTTTTCAGATGTACATGGATACAAACTGCTTGAATAAACCAGATACCCACGCCTCGTGAGTAAGGCAGCACTCCATTCCGCAGGAGATGCGGAGACATTCACCAGCACATAAAAAGTCTGCTGCCCCGTCTGTTCCTGCATCCCCAGATTATTTACAGGGGGGAAATGCATCTTTTCCTAATAATGCACACATCATGGCATTATATAAAACACAAAGAAATTAGTTTTTGCAAACGTCTGACAGCAACATGAGTGTTAACAGTCATCATTTTCAGCCTCTTCACTCGTTAGATAAATGTGTGAAATATACTGCTATTTGTTACTTTCTCAATTCCGTTTAATTACAACGGCATTTGGACATAATTTTATTTCGATGTTTTGGATTAACTACTTCATTAGAGCCATTTTTCTTAAACCTGGGACCCCAATTAAAAACAAACCACTTTTACTAATGCTTACTCAAATAAATAAGAACCAAGGACCAGGGGACTGTAATATTACATCCTCCGGGGGGAGGAATATTTATTGCCCCACATAGGGGGAGGGGCTTTTTTATATCTTTCTCATTGGATATCATTTAGTGGTTGCACAGTTTCCTAACTGTGAGTGGTAAATCAGCATGCTCGTGTGTCTGATATGCCCAAGGCGTGTAGTTAATCGAAGACTCTGCATGATCGGTGCGTGACATTCTTTAGCTCATGGAAAGCTCTAGACCTCCTGTAGTTTGATTGGTATGATGTCAGCAGCACAGGAGCTTTGGGTCCCCTGAGTTTTGCATCATAAAAGTCAATCGAAAGGTCATTTATTCAGAAGGTATTAGAGTCTGTTACAGGACAGACTGAAGCATATACACTGTAAACGTAAAAGACCGTCGGGCAGGAACTCGATGGGTGAGGTGGTTTCTTGGCTGAACTCCTGAGACTCTTGCATAGTTATGCACCGTAAAAAAAATGACCAGGTACTGAGTGCCTCAGTCCTCTCACTGACCGTTTTGATGTGTTTCAGATACATGTAGATGTGGGTTTTGATAGTTTGTACGATCACATCACAATTACAGGGTTACAGCGCTGGAAAAGAGGGAAGCAAAAAAAACAGTATTTACCTTCAGATATTCTTATAATCAGTCTGAAAAGTGGACTTGAAAATATCTCAAAGTGTAGAAACACAAAGACAGGTCACACAGCTAAATTCACTGGGAAATTCATAACGAACACACTCGTCAGGTTTGGGAAAACAGTCAGGAAAATAAATTATTAAAAATCCTTTGAAATCTATACATTCCTATACAATCTGGTTCATTCCTGAGGTTACCGGGGTATGTAAGGTGACAGAAATGAGTTATGGAAGTTTCTTTTTACTTTTCTAGTTGGAGTGAAATGCATGAATTGGTCATGGATTCAGCTACCAAAATTATTGGCTTAAAAGGAACTAAATGAATTAAAATTGAATGTCCAGATGTTTCTGGGGGTGAGTTTCTAGTAATCACTGCTTGGGGGTGTCGATTCAACACACTTGTGAATATGACAGTCGACAGGCTGAGGAGGCCTTGTGCCCGGTGGGAAAGTGGTGACGTTTGTCTTTGACAATTCAATAAAAATATATGAAGCGGTGCTGTCAACTCATTAGGTGACAACGGCGGCCACATGGGAGCCACATGGGCATCAAGTGGTACTGATATGAAATGTACGTTTTGGAAGTTTGCTTTTTTTTTACTGATTCAGTCGATTGTATTTTTAGCTGCATCAAACTTTCAGTTCCTCCATGACACCCAAGCTTTTATTTAACTGCAGTACGGCTGACCTACAAGCTGGTCAAATGCGTTCGCAACTGAGCATTTGTTCGATGAGCCCCCAGGCACTTCAGTGACTGAAAAGAGGTAGCTGAAAGCAGACAAAAGGAGGAATGAAGCTCTATAATGGGCCAAGCGCATGACACAGCCTGGTTAATCGCGTTGATGGTGAATGTCATGTCTGAGGACAGAAAACAGTTTTAAAAAGAACAGCAAACGTTTGGATTGTTTCTCGGTTTGTACACATCAGTCCTGTAGTGCTGTGGACCGAACCACTAATTAGCTTGACATTTGTCGTAACAGTTGCTGTTGTTGTTAGTAATTCATTGCTAAAAACCTTTGTTATTGTCAGAGGGCTATTTTAAAATATATCAAGACCCGTGCCAGAGCCTTCCTTTATGGAAGCGGCCATGTTCATGGAGAAAGCAAACATTCCGCATAACCAGGAATTCTGTTTGAACTTTTTGTGTCCTTTGGCGTCCCTTACTAAATAATTCACCGTACCAAGCATAGTGCTATAAATAGATGGGCAGGAAGGATAAGAAACATGACTGCATGTCTTCATATTTTACATTCCCTACGTTCAGTTACTTCCGGAGTTAGTGTGACACTTTTGATGTCTCCTGTTACCTTTTAGACTCTGTATGCCCTTAAAACAGAAAGTGGCATCACATGATCACATTGAGGGGTGTGATTGGCTCCAGACAGGTTCCTGAAAAACTGACAGACACCCAGGGTGGTATTCAAACTTCAAAGACACGACAAAAGAAAAAAAAGGAAATTCCACCATTGTTTAAAGCACTCGCAAAACCAGCTTTGCTATTGGTGAAAATAACTAGTTAGCAGAAGCAATTTACAAAAACAACTTCATAATATAGTCTCAAATCTTCTAAAAAATTAATTTCAAAAGTTCAAAATATGAAATTTTTTTATAAATATCCAGAGGTCGATTATTTTTCAGATCATTGGTAGGTTGTAACCGTGGACGGTCTGATCACTTCCTAAGCAATCTTTAGCGAAGGGCCACCAGCTGCAAGAGGCTACAACTTCCACAAGTAACAACACACTTTAAAAAAAAAAAAAAGACGGAAACCTAATAGTGGCGTAGGAACCCAAAGTCCTAAAGTGTGATTTTGTGCAGAGGGGGAGCCAATGGCAAGATGTTACATCGTAGCAGGACGGAGGATATGTAACCTGGCTAGCTGTGCTAATTCATCTGTTACGGTCATTACCGTCACCCAGCAGACTTCTTACGCTCGTCTGCGACACTGCGTCAGCGGCAAGCCGCTGGTGGTACATTATCGCAGAAAGTGTGCAAGCTTGTGGACACGTGAGGATCCAAAGCATGGTCACATGACCGTGCGATGCTTACGGTGCTGAAAAAACAGCTGTGCGGTTGCAGTCCTTTGTAGTGGAGACCTCTGACTTCATTCCCAGTTAATATGTTCGTTGATGACCGTAAACATTGTATTCCGTCACTGAACCTTTATTAGAAAAGAGTCCAATTCAGCGACCCTAAATTAATCTTTGTTCCAGTGCATTGTTTTTAAAGATTATTGCCTTTAATTCCACAAGTTCATGTTGGCGTTTAACCCTTTACCTTCCCAAGTAGGTTTAGTTTCTGTTTAATGGATTGTGAGATTAAACCTGATGCCTGTCCTTCGCTGTCAGTCTGGGTCCTGGTTAAACAGAGCGATCCTGGGAGGACACAGTCATGGATGAGCAATGATCGAGTGGGTTATGAGTGACCCCAAAGGCTGAATCATCTCACGGGCGTCTAAGATGACACTTATGGGAAAACATCTCAAGGATGGGAAGGCTCGACTCAAACAGAATGCCTTGTGCCCTAGGAAACATTCCCGGTTGACGTCCCCTCCCCCCTAATACTGCTCCTTCCTGAAATCCCGACCCTCACAAGGAGGTCTCCACGCAGGAGCCATTGCGGTGCAGCGACCGGTGGTTGTGGTTCAGGCAGCCCTCGTCACGGTGCACAATAAGCACGGGGAAGAAGAGCGCGTCCTGGTAAGCGGGTGGGCTCTCCTCGCCGGCAGCCCGGCCCGACAGGCAGCGGCTGCTCTCGGCGGGGCAGCCCTGCTCGTTGAGGCTGCCGCTCTGGCTGCGCCAGAAGCAGCTGCGGCGCGAGCCGTAGAGCCGGCCGAGCGAGAAGCGGCTGGCGCTGAACGGCAGGCGCGGGCTGCCGTGGCAGATGCTGAGCGCGCTTCGCGAGAAGATGGAGGAGCTGCTGATGGTGCGGTGGCAGCGCTCGCAGTTCTGCCGGTAGCCGCAGACGGTGTAGCCGTTGCAGTTGGACAGCTGCGCCAAGTCCATGAGCATGGCCTCCGAGTAGCTAGGCACCAGCTGCTGGTTGGAGCGGATGTGCCACTCCAACTCGGTGCTGTCCACCGTATTGACACGGGGGATGTGGCGGCAGAAGGGCCGCTCGTCGGACGGCGTCACGGGCACGTAGTCGAAGCCAAACAACTTCTCCACGTGGTAGTGCACGTAGGCCGTCCGGTACTCCGTCAGCACCCGCAGCGGCCAGGAGAGCGTGAGGAAGGCGGCCGCCCAGAACACGCAGTGCGACACGTACCACGGCAGGTGGTCAGGGTCCGAGAATGCCAGCACGTACTCCTTGAAGTCGACATTCTTGAGGTGCATGCCTTCCCGGGCCTCCATGTAGTCATCCAGGCCCTCGTTCTCCGTGAAGAACCGGGCCCGCTGCGTCAGGTATGAGTTCTCCGACTCAACGTTGGCGAAGCTGAAGCACTTGGTGAAGCGCAGCTTGGTGACGGGGAAGCCGTCCAGGCCCAGCAGCTGTTTGGAGATGTCCTTGACGCCACAGTTGGCGTAATCAAACTCGGCCTCGGCCACGTGGGTGTTGACGCGCTCGTGGTAGACCTGCGTGGTGGTGTAGGCGTCGCCGTTGCGGTAGCGCGTGACCTGCCGCGTCCGTCGCACATAGTGGTAGCTGATGGCCTTCCACCAGATGCAGGGCGTGGCCTGCCGCATGCGCTGGATGCGCTCGCACACGCTCGACACGTCCACCTTGTACTGCAGCTCGTTCCTGGTGTAGCAGTGCCAGCACTCCACCAGGTAGACCACGTAGAGCATCACCAGGAAGGCCAGCGGGATGTAGATGTAGCCGTTGGAGCAAGGGCTGTCGTGGTACATCATGGACTTGCCCTTGTAGGCGCTGTCAAAGGTGAGCCGGGTCACCTTTGTCACGTGACACCACGTCATGGCTCCCACGCAGCTGTACATGAGCATGGAGAGCAGCAGACATTTCCAGTGCGACTCCCGGCACAGTGCCTTGCTCAGGGACTGTTTCAGAGGCCGCTGCTGCTCAGCGAGGGGCGGGGGAAGGGGGGGAGGGGCATAACAGACAGCAAACAAGAGTGTTAGTGGTCATTCGGAGGTGCAAGAAGCCCAGGCAGCTGGTTTAGCTCATCTCGACTGTACGGCAACCAAGCGAATCTTAAGCGTTCCTGGCGATGAAATTTGCGAAACACAAACGGGCAGAAATGACTGATGGCGTCATGTGACTCGACATCATTCAGAAGAAGCTGAGGTTGTAGCGGGGAAGGTGCAATTCCCTCTTACTGCTGAAGGAACAGCTGCCTCAGGGAAGGGGACTGTCAGTCGCTAATTAATGTCTACCTCTTAATTGTATATTGCGTCTTTTATAAATGATGATGATTATATTTCGGCTGAACGCTTTCCGTAAGTGAAGGCCCTCGATGTTATTTTTGTACTGCTCCTTCACCTCCTGTCACCGTGCAGCTTAAGTAATAATTAGGAGAGCGTGGCGAGGGCTGCGGCTTTGCACGTGACCGCCACTGTGAGGCGCCAAAGGTGGCAGCTCCTTCCTTCCTATTAAATATTAAGCATTAATTTGACTTTAAAAATGCCCCCTCATATCTTATACATGAACACTGACGACTCCTCCTCACATGGCGCGGTGGGAAATGTGCACGTCTGTCTCCCTGTGGCACGCAGACACCCAGAAGATGTTTTTAAGTACAGATGAAAAAGCACAAGACATACTGCTTTTTAAATAGTTATAAGAATAGCATAAACAATCTTAATAATAGTACCGATCACTATTATAGTACTGATCACTATTATAGTACTGATCATCCTATCGGTCTCTGTGAAATGATGCAGCCTTATTTATACTCAGTGCTCACAACGTGTATGTGTTTGTATCATGGCCTCCACGCGTTTTATGCATTGATTCCATGCATCGTGAGGAATTAACGCTACGCATATGTGAGATGCAGTACCACCAAAAATAGGGGTGGCAGTATGGTCACCTTTTGTCACAAGGCCATATGAATGGGGCAGTGGTGGTCTGGTGGTTAGGGAAGCGCATATTTGATTGAACGTTGCTGGTTTGAAGCCCCGATCAGCAAGGCAACCCTCCTCCCTCCCCAGCACTGGTTCCTGGGTGCTGAATTAACTGCCCACTGCTATTTAGCAATGTCATGTGTCGGTTAAATGCAGAGGATGTGTTTCATTGTTGTGTATTGTGGCATGTCAACAATTAATCACTTCACTATTATCATTTCTTATAGTTACTGTAATGGCTGTTCTTACTGGTATTATCACTGTTGTTGTTGTTCATACACACTTCATTCATAATTCCTTACTTAAGGCTCCATGGCCACGACCATTAGAATCGACTCCCAGTATAAAGCGAGAATTGAGCTGGATCTTTAATCTTGACGTGGATCCACGGGTACTTTAATGACTGTGCGGTTCGGAGTGTGTT
>JAODJU010000039.1:16280554-16295737 GCA_026776725.1 Gnathonemus echidnorhynchus | reverse complement strand
GGGCACAGCCCAGAGGCCCAGGCACTGCGACGGCCCCGTAAGCCATATTGCAGATACAAACTCTCAAAAAAACTACACAACTACAAAAATGTTGCACAAAGTGACTAAAACATGAACAAGATGAAACAATGTTGTGAAAGGAGGATAAATGTGCCCCCCCCAGCAATGTATGCATAGAGGGCATTTGTTTTGCTACTGGCCTGGTCTGTCCAAAGCTGCCTGCTGCTGGAACCACTGCCTTCAAACATAGTGTTACTTCAGGAATGGACATGGTGCTAAGGCTATCTGATTGACCATAGAACCCCCCCCCCTCCAAAAAAAAAGGAAAACAGGAAGGCTGTCGCTCCACACTGAAGTAACTAAAGGTTAACTTCCCTAATTCAAAGTTTTTCTGCTGATTCCATATACCTCGACTTTATTGGTAGTAATTTAATAGTTTTTATATATACTGAAAGTTCCAAGGAATTAATTTTGTTTATTATGATAATAAACTAAATATCTTATGCAGTCAGTGGAAATCAAAGTACAGACGCCTGGGCACCCTTTAAACAGTGTCCGCTGTGTTTTGGCTTCACTACATAATAGCCTAATTAGCATGGGGTCTCAGATGTTCCAAAAGAGAAATGACTTAAATATTATCCGTCCATTTCCCAACCAGTCACAGGGGAGGGGAGGAGAGGGGGGGTTGCTGGAGCCTATCCCAGGCAGTACAGAGGCTGAGGTACACCCTGGACAGGATGGCAGTCTCGCAGTGAGCAATCACACAGCCACACTCAAAGGGTAATTCAGAGATACTGATCAGCTTGACTGCATGTTTTTGGAGTCCGGGAAGAAGCCAGAGTGCACAGGGAAAACCTGCACAAGATGGGGGGGGGGAAAGACAATTCCACACACAAACAACAGAGGCGGGATTCTAACCTACAACACCAGAGCTACCCTGCTGTTCCCACTTAAAGATATATATTTTTTTTTTTATAAATTTTTGATATTTTGAAACTTTTAAAATGAAACCGTAAACAATGTGATATATAGATTAGGTCGTCTTCTTATTGAAACACCCAAATGAAAAAATATAGAGGCTGCATAATTAATTGTCATTTTGTAATCATCATTATCATAAAAATGTAATAGAGTATACGCTTAATGATAAATGTACCGTAGATTTCCCTTGAGTGTAAACTGTTATGGGCTATTGAAAGGCATGTTATATGTATGTGATATGCATGTTCAGAGCAGAACACGTGCTTCGCATGTGACACAAGGCGACGTTATTAGCCTCTGGAAATTGACTCAACGATCTTATTTGGTGACGGTGAACAAGCATTCGTATTGTCATGTTCCACCATGTGTGCAGTCTTTCACAGACGACCTCTTCGGCGTTAACCTGAAAAAGCTGTAATCAAGGAACGGGGTGGGGAAAGACGTGGGAGTTCAGCTTGTGATTTTTACATCCTAATATACAGTTCCCCGTGGCTGAAATGTTGATTAATACCACATCTCCATGCAGTTATCAGCCTGCCTCACCTCCAGAGGAGGGGACGTCGCTGCGCTATTTTAGGAGTCTTTGTGCTATTTTCTGGCAACATGCTGGATTTCGTGGTCTGCCCATGACAAAATGCTATAATTTGGATTTCTTACCCATTTAGATACAGGGCCAGGTAAAATGTTTTGATAAAATTATGCAATTTAGTGCAGTTGCCAGATCATTGTAACTATACGATGGATTCCTAACTTGGAACAAAATTTATTTTGAGTGCTTAATATCCAGCATTTATCATACATGAATGTTATGATTTAGATGTTGAAATTCCAGACAGGCTTTTTTTTTAAATGACGAGCTTTTGTCACCTTCCCGGACAGATGTACGGTGCCCTGTATTTGACATGCAGATGCCCGGCAGGACATTTTTGTCTGTCTGTGTCACCTGTCACATTTGAATATGTTGAATATGTGAAAGACTGTTCGTGCCGCACCCCTCTAACGGTGAGATAAGTGACATGTGCGATAAACAACATTCTTATATTACGGAACGTTTTGCAAGTCAAAACCTATAGCTTTCCAGTTAAATAACAACTAATGAAATGCAGTAATAAAGAGTCCGATTTTGCACTAAAGCACAATTTTCATCTCTCGTATTCCGATTAACGACGAACCACGTTAAGCTCCAGCGGTATCGCTCACATTAATATCGTTATTAGGCTGTCCCTTACTCTTTTCAGAAGAAGCAGCGTATTCAGAGTCATAGATTTCACTGGCTTTAGACTGAGAAATTGTAAACCACATAACATCGTCTCACACGCACGTACTTCCACGGCATCTCACAACCTTTGTTTACCTTGCCCATGCCCTATGATTAACAGACAGGGCCGTTTTGATCGCAACTACAGAGAACACACACGCAGCGCTCGATTGATCACTCATTAGATTTAACGATTAACGTTTATGTGTGTGATTGTGGGCTTAGGGTAGCTTCCAGTTTCTGTTTCAACTTGAGGCTTTACGCGTCGCCCGGTAGGAAATGGGACGCGGGGCTGTAGGTGCGGGGTCTGCTCTTACCTCCTCCCGGGGGCTGTCCGCATCCTCCTCGGGAACCGTGGTGGTGCTGCTTTCACTAGCTGTTGCAGCAGACGCTGGGGACATGGTGATGGCGCTGGAAACGATGGGGCATGGATCACCTCAAGAGGAACCAGGTCCGAATCGCAACATAACAAAAACACGCCGGTCATCATCCAAGCCAGCCCTCCCCTAAGCAAACCACAAGCGCTCAAACGTAGCCGGTCGACGGCTCGCCAGGATCCGGCTGCTCTCCGGTGTCTCTGGGTCGATCTGAATTTGCTGCATGGCTACGTGTGACTTAAATGCAAACCCGAAAAATGCACTCGGTCCAAACATCCTGCACGACTTTACGGTGCGAGTCACTGGAAAGAAAATGGTTGTCGAGATGGACCATCAGGGAGGGCGCTGGCGTCTCAGCAATCTTTACCCATCGACTATGAAAACGATCATAAAAAACACCCCCAGCCACAGCCTGGACGGAAAAGTCATCAATGATTTATGATGTAATGACTGACGACGTGGGACAGTAGCGCCGTTTATACACCTTGCCCGTCGATGTGGAGAAGATACGATTTTAGATCCATTCACTTATCAGTGGCATGGCGCGGGTATTGTAATCCTCTGCAGGTAACAGCCTCCACAGGGCTTATGTGAGATGTTTCTCCGTCCTCCTCATCTCCGCTGGGAGGGGTGCATGACCTTGTCTGTGCGCCTTCTCAACGCAGCCGGGAATATGAGTACAGCAACGCTTAGTGATGCCAGTACAGTAAAAAGGCTTGTAAGAGAGAGTGAGAGCTGTAAACAAAACCTCATCAATACAACATGCTTTAAAAACGACTATACTAAATGTATAGTGGATTATTTTGCGTAAAACGCAGAAATAATTAATTGATTGATTTAACGACAATTCACTGGTATGAGCAAATTTTTGGTCAATGGCACATTTTATCCGTCCTAGTGGTTTTGCAAAATGCAACGATTAAATTCTCCAGTTTCAAACGACTGATTTGCATCGGCTATTTTTGTCGGGAAGGATGTGAACTTGATACCATGGTGGCAGGGAGACTGCAGTGGGATGGGCTCCAAAATGCTGGTTAAGATAGGAAGTTGGTGCAAACACACCTGAGCTCACAGTCGGCGTAAAATTGCCAAAAGGAGAAATGCTTTCGTGTTTTTAAATGAAAGACAGACATTTTCACACCGTAGGGTAGAAGAAGAACGAAGCAGGTGGCCAATCTGATCACAGGCACAGATGTGTAAAGTAAATTTGGTAAATAGCTAACAGCGTCATTCGTGTGAGATGAAGCGACGATTGAAAATAAATTACTGATGTCTGGGCCAATATTTCACACAGACTTAAATTCATTTAGGCAAATAAGGATTGTGCACGTAAGGATGCATTTACTCAAGTATTAAAGTCTTAAATTACTCATTGGACCATTTACCGAATTTAAATATGCTGATTATTAAGAGTTAATTATGGACATAATCCAATGCTCCTCGAACGATTTATTTATAGTTGATGAACACTCCTTATTCAAAGCGGACGATTTAAGAGCTATTACGACACATAGCGGTTGGCTCTCACTGCCAGGCAGATAAATTCCTAAATGTATTTTCAGTGACACCTTCTTCTGGAATCCAATAATCCTATAATAAAGTAATAACCAAATCGTTAATGTGACATATTCTATCAAGCGAACAATTACATTACACTGCTTGAGGAATTCTATAGTTAGATATTGGGAACACCGTCCACCCATAACCACCTAATTTCGTCGATTCGCCTAATATGAATAATACCCAAAGTTCATCAATAAAGCAGTATCTTATCCAGAGGCTACTGTCGTGCCACCTTTCTGCATCTTAGCACCGTCGATTTGCCATCGGCAGGTATACATTAAGTCAGGCGGAAACTGACATATATAGCCTATTAGTGGGAAATAAGCGCCCCCGTGTGGATATTTATTATTATTAATAATAATAATAATAACTCAACCCAATTGTTAATACAGCCCAATACATTGACCAATGGAGACTGGCAACAACGAATATTGATCGATAAAGTTTCGGGTGGTAGGAGGCATGAAAGGAAGTGTTTTATTGCAGTTATTGTCTGTCATGGTTTTAATGCACTCTGCAGAACCATAACACAACATTAAAAGGTCCGTTAGCATCAGGGAACGCAGAAAGGGCAGGATATTAACTTTCGTCCTTTTTAAAGTGACACGTGGTACAGTTATTCCTTTTTAAATGTCGTACAATGTTAAATTTGTGTGTTCAGAGAAATAGTGAGAGCGGAGATACCATTTATTTCTTGATTTTTTCCATATATCAAATAATGTAACCTGTAAACATGACTATGAAGTCGTATTCTTTTTAAGCTATAGCCGCTTTAATTATCATCTCGTCTGTCTAACGATATATTTTTAAAAATGTACCGGGTGGTTAGTGGCAATATGTGACAAATGATTTTTTTTCCTTACAAGTAATGCTGATATTGACCGGAATCCCAGTCATTCTCCTTGTCCGCCAAAGTCCTGATGAGCCAGCGGATGTTAATTCTATTCATTTTTCCCTCCTGGGTCCATTTGTTTAACAGATCAGTAGATAAGTGCCTAGGTACACCACTTCAGTTTGCTGTTCTTCTCAGTGAGGGGAAACACTTCATTTTTATATTTGACCACTAGATGGCCATAATACCTAAAATTAAAATCCGTAAAATGATGCAGAGACGCGTTATACCTACGTGGTATTCTTACAGACCGACATTCTGTTAGTGTAGATAACTTTATGTGGTTTCATGGTGACCCTTATGTATAGCAAGACGAGGTGGCCGAGTGGTTAAGGCGATGGACTGCTAATCCATTGTGCTCTGCACGCGTGGGTTCGAATCCCATCCTCGTCGGTTACTTTCTATTTAGGCGTGGCGTTTTACTCATTAGGTTAGGACGCTGTCGTAGTGATCAGAGGATCGTTGCTTCAAATTATGTGGTTGCCAAAGAGGCTTCACCTTTGGGACCCTTAACCCCAAATTGCTCCAGGGGCGGGTAAACTTCTACTGCATGCGTACTCAAACCTTTCAGCGGAAAATACCCAAAATAAATATCAGATACTCGCAACCACCAATTTTTGGGGGCGGGGTCCCCTGGCAAGATTGCCTTTCAGTTTTAAATTTTCAGTAACATACCCTGGTAATCATTTCATGACCTCCGCTTTGGGAACCCCTGGCTTTCCGTATGCTGCTTTGGATAAAATCAACTGCTAAACAAATATAAATAATACTGTTGCGTTACAGAAAAATGAACAGCAGCATCATCCATCCATCTCCTACCGCTTTTTCCGGGTCGGGTCGCGAGGACGGTAGCATCAATAAACAAAATAAAATCCAATAAAGAACAACGAATGCGCATAGCACGCTGCTAATAACTGTTGCTAATATGTAGAATTTAGGCACGATGCCTCTTTTTTGCAGGTTGGTGAAGGGACTTTTAGGAATGATATTGTCAGGAGAGACAGGTTATTAATCTGGCGGGCTGCTCTGTTTTACAGCCTTGCATCTGTCCTCAACTTGACCTGCCGTTTGGTGATCCTGGGAATGTCTGGAGCGGAAGAGATAGCAGCTATGGCAAAGTGTATAAATGTAGGGGTAACCCGTAACATTGATAATGCTATCGGTGAGGGGGATTTTGGAGGGGCATTCCTGGTAGTCTCTGTGTTCCAGTGCTTCATAATCCTGCAGCATCTGTTAGACGTGTGTCGACAGTACAAAAGATAAATGTAGGCATTACGCAATGCTGTCACGTAACATTTTTAGACGTCGTAAGGAAACGACCAGAACATGGTTTTAATATTGTAGCGCATGGCGTTAGGAGGTTGGATAAGCCTGACCTGCCCCCCTTCCCGTCATTCCATGCGGAAACCGCCCATCTAGTAAGTGTCCAAGCCACGAGTTGACTGAGGTGTGAGGTTTTCAGCCTGTGACTAAGCCAGCAGAAAGATAAATGTGTGAATACTTTTTTTCTTCTTCACATTAGTAAAAGAGATTTTTTCCAAACTACGCAATCTGCTTGCGTCTATTTATTCCTTCTGCCTCTTTTTGATACTGCTACAGGAATTGGTTTTTAACTCAGGATCAAATTGTGTGGTCAGAATAATTTCGTAGTTTGCAATTTTTTTCTTTAAATATGTGTAGCATTCTTAAACTTGATTGTATGTGACCAGATACACCATGCCAGGGAAGGCACTTTGAGCTACTTCTGTGGCCCGTACTACGAAGCGGGGTTACTGGTTTATCGGGGAAACCTGTCGGATTTAAGGTAGTCTGGGCAAAATGTAAGTGAACTAATATGAAGTCCATTTAAACTGTGGTACTTTAAATCCGCCAAGTTACCCCGATAAGCCAGAAACCCCGCTTCGTAGTACAGGCCACTGGTTTTACAAACTAGTTTAATGTTGGAAGGCTGCTGTGCTTGGCTAAATAGTTTGGCTCTTGAGCGTAGTTTGGTTTGCTTCCTTGATTGATCCAGCTGTATCATATTAATATTAGTGACATGCATAATCAATGCATAAGAGCCAAAATTAGCACACAGCAAGAATTCAGTGCACAAGTGAAATCCAGGTCCTTTTAATTGAAATGATAGTTTGCAAATCCTGTCCAAGCTTAGTGTATCCTCCTTGACATGGATCATCTGGGTACCTCAGTTTAAACTTGTTTAAAAATGTCGTGTGCGTATATTAAGTACGTCTATTACTTAATAGGTTGTTGACAGTTACAACGCATTAAACATAGATGAAAATTATTCTGCAGATAGGTCGCATGAAGGGTACACTTCCAAACGCTTTATCGCCAACGCTTTGAGGTCTTGTCCCAGTCTAGTGTTATCCTCTTATATTTATTAGTCTGCATGCGCAGCGGCCCCCTGAAGGTGCGCACAAGTCCGGAAGCGTGTTGTTTTTTCCCTTGTGCAATGCGTTTAATGCGAGGAGATAACTGCACTACTTATTGTTTCGGAAAAAAGCTAGATGTAGTACAGAGAGGCCGATTAAGAGACACTGACACACGGCACGCTTTGAATTTCCCAGCGTAAAGCGGTTGGTGGATTTTCAGGGGCTTCTTGGTGGAAAAGTAGTTGTTTGGCCCACAGCGTGGGACCTTCACGATGGAGAAAAAGACGCCAGCAATCCAGCACAGCTAGGGAGACTCCGGATATATGCTCGGCGTGTAATGTGACCGCATGCCACTCCCTTCGGGGATTCCCCGGCAGCGGCTTTCGTTAGAAGCGTCCGGTCGAGCTCAGACGCGCACAGCCGCGGACGGGGCCGGGATGTTAGGCAGGGGCTCCGTGCCCTCGGTCTGATTCCGAGGGGCTTGATCAGTGTGTAGCATATGCAGTCTTCGGGGGCTCCTTCTACGTGAAAGTAGGGAAAAGGGGAATAAAAAAAACCCAGGCACCAAGCTGGGTAACTTTATTTTAATGTAGCTTCTAAGAGCGGAGAGAGAGGCATTGGATGGCATGAAAGGTAGTGATCCAAGCAGCTAGTTTCAGAAAGGAAAAGCCGTATTCCAGGTGTGTAAAAACCTATCCTTTCTGTGGACGACATTAAAGCAGGGTAGGCCGCCGCATTTAACGTTAAAGAGCACGAAGCTGACCCGGACGCCGCCATGGCGAGCACCGACGACGAAGCGGTCAAGCTGGACCACCAGGAAGACGCCCGGATGGATTCGGGCATCGACCTGCTCCGATCCATCAATAAGGATGATCAGCCGCTGCGATCGAACCCAGAGCAGGACGCCGATATGAAGGACAAGCTGTACAGTGTACCGGAGGACCGTCTGGACTCTGCCTACAGCTCCTCGATGTCGGTGTCGGTGGAAAGTATCACCGGCATGATGCAGGGTTATAGCATTTCGGAGCAGCCGGGCGGAGAGGTGCTGGAGATCACGGAGGGCGCCGAAGAGGAGTTCAGCCCCCTCACTATCATCACCGACGACGGAGACACGTACGTGTCCTTCTTCAGTCATTTGCACATCACCAATTTGTGGTGAAATAAATAATGCGCACATCTTTGCTTATTAATCCCATTGGTTTAACAGCTTGTGCCAGGCATATACGTATAATAAAGTATAAAATTGGGGGTGGTATAAAATGAATTTGTGTAGGACAGCATTCAGTGGCGAACTGTCCAGATTTACTGTTCCTATACGTGTTTACAAGAAAGTTAATCTGAGTCAATAGGAACTGTACGGTGAACCTTTAATGCTAAATGCAACTTCACCCCTATAATCGTCATTGGGTGGCCTGTTTCTTGAAAAACTCTAACGTCAAATTCTTGAGGGTTTAGAACCTGCATATTGTTCAAACACTGCAACCCGAGTGACTAGCATTTATACAGTGCTCGTAGTAAACCAATACAATTTTACTTGTGACCCGTTTATTCTGAAATGTTTGCAGCGTTTCTTTTACTGTTTTTGGTGTCATGTTACTTGATTCGTAAAACTGGATTGTAGTCGCGTATTTTAATATTCGCCGTAAAATGGGTTTTATTTCCTACAGTGACTATATTGTAGATGTTAAGAATTGTACTTGTTACTCTTAAATGTATACATAATCCGAACACGGATCAGCGCGGACGAACGCGCGCGGAGGGTAATCGTGTGCTCGTTAGGGAGTGAGAAGCGCGTGAGAGGCGAAGCAGCGCGCTGAAAACCGATCGGGCTGTTTTCGGTTTGTGTTTGCCGCTCGGCTTTCAGCTGCAGGAATTCGCATGCGACTTAGCAAGAAGTGCAAACTTTAAATCACTTTTGTTGAAACTCAAATTTACAGAATACCGTACTGTTGCAGTGAGTGGCATTGCCCCCCCCCCTCCCCCCGTGGTTTAGCTTAAGTCAGATTGCAGAAGTGCAAAAGTCAACCGTGGAAATTCCCCTTCACAGGTCAGGGCCAAGCTGGCCTACTCTCTTCCTCACCACTCTAGTGAACTACAAATAAATAAGCATATAACCAGCCAGTTTCACTATTTGCTCTGTCATCTGCATGCGTTAATGACTTCTTATGGACAGTAAAGTGCTACCGTTTCTGCTTGCTCTTGTCGGTTCTACCCCCACGCACAGTGTATCCTAAGAAAGCAGCGTTTCTTCACTGCCTTTTACTAGACGATACATGCGCGCACGTTTCTTCCACATTTCTGCGCTACCGGTGCGCTTCCCTCAATATTCAGTTCCTGGCCATTTCCACGAATACATGTGATTGACTTATGAATCACAATTTCCAGACGAGACGATATTCTGCTTTGCTTTCATATGTGTTTCGTTATTTGCAGAAATACAGAGCATATACTTTGACTATGAAAAGACTTGGTGCGTTTGTTTGAAATGTATTTTCCTATACGCATTTTAGCGAGTAGTACTAAAGTAAAAATCATTTACCGTTTGCATTATATTCATACTATATAGTAGTGAAGTACTCCCTGTCTTTGAAAACCATTTTCCACTGTTGCTAAATCACTAACAAGTATTTATACATGAAGTGCACAAGACCTATCTCTGTAGAAGACTGGAAACGGTACTGAAATGGAACGGTAAAATGCTCTTTTAACAAGGTTTTGTTCTTAACTGCCTTACCTGCAGTACACAGGAGTATTTGGTGGCCTTGTGCTTAAGCATGACTTCATATGAAGTCTGCAGATCCAGAGTCGTCGGGGAGACTTGAAAACGGAATCTTTATCCTCCTGCCGTTTCTGATTCTCTGAAAGACAGGGGGGAAATGGAGCACTTACCAGATTCCGAAAGGCTTTTTAGTGTAGATTTGTTTTATGATAAAGGTTAGCTGACTTCAAACCTGGATGAGTTGTTCATCTTTGTGAATGAAAGGAAGTCGTAGTCTAGCAATATTCTGTCCATGTACCGTATCACTCTAGCATATAGCTTAAAGTGGTCACCTTAACCGTTTTACTTATTGGAAAAGTAGTAAACTAAAGTGACTCTAATTTTGTCAGACAACTATAAATCAAACTTGTCTGATTATACACTGTCAGAAAAGAGGGTACCAATTTGTACCTTTGCTTGTCACTGGGGCTGTAGCCTCAAGAGTCTGCCAATTGTACCCTTAGCTGTAGGTAAATGTACCTTTTAAAGTACAGAAATGGCCTCTGAGGAACATTCCCAAGGTATTACTGGCACTAATGTACCCACAATGGTACAAAAATGTTTTAATCCAATTCTGTACCTTAAAAAGTACATTTACTCTTGAGGGTATAGCCCAGTGATGGCAAAGGTACAAATTGCTACTACTTTTTTTCAGTTGTAGTAGGAGCTTGATCTGGGTGGCTTATATAATAAATCTGAATCTAAACCTTTACAATCTTTGTGTTTGTTTTCAGGCTTGACATAATATGTAATATATTCTGTTCAGAATTCCGTCTGAGTGTCCTTTACTCTTCCAGCATGAATATCTCCCGGGCTGCACTGGCCATCTGGCATGCCAGGCTTTCTGCTCCAGAAAAGTTACCGTGGAGACCCTCTGCCAATCAGCAGGATTTATGGTGGATGTGTCTCTGGTGGACCTGTCTGGGCATAAGTCCATGGCCAGCCCTGGTGCCTTTTTTGGCAGACTGGTTCATTGAAGTACACATTAATCTGTCCTTCTGTCAGAAGGTCGCATTTGCTGTAAATACTCATTTGCTTGCCTGTCTTCACCTGAAAGATTTAATAATGCTGGCAGCGAGATGGACAAAAGTGTAAAAGCAAATGTCCAGTGAGGTGTGTTTGGTTCCTGAGGTTGTGTGCTTCCCTTTCTTGTGAAAGACATGGTTTCCATTGGAAATTCAACATCAAAGTCATAGTCTAAGTCTGACTGAACTTGCAGTGATTTTAAAGGCTTTGTCTTTTTAATGGAAAAGGCCATTGTATCACAACACAAGGGTCTCTAAAAAGGCTTTCATATTTAGGCTACAGCACAGCTAAAATGCGGTACCTTTACTTTTGAGAGATGTCTGGGTATGTTTAGTTTCCAGTTTATCACAGGATTATCCACTCAATGTGCCAGAGTTTTCTAAGGCCATTCAGATGTCATTTATGTGCCTCTTTTTAAATGTTTGTTATGAGAATCAACATGGCCATATAGTCTGCCGTATTTCATAATTCATGACTTGAAAATGTGGGCGGTGTTGGGGGGAATGTTGAGTTTTGTTATGGTTTTGGGTGTGAGCTCATGCAGGCTGACTGATATGCAGCTTGCCGTTAGTAATTCTAGTAAGCGACCAGTTGCAGTACACGCCTGTCCTTTTTCATTTCTGATGTTCTGCTTCTGGAGAATCGGCACGTCATTTTAAATGTTTGATTTTTTTTTAAATTTAAGTTCCACATGTATATAAAATCAGTATATTATGCATGTTCTGATAAAAATAAAATGCCATTAGTCAGTACTTTTAATAATTTTTTTGTAACTTTTTACACCTCTGCGTAATGACCTTTGCAGTAATTGTGTTTTCACTTCCTCCTTTTCAAAAATGTGGAACGGCCCTTTAACTGAATGACCCTATTTCTGACTAGACCTGATGTGCTTGTGTAAATTCCTTGGTTGTGCAATATCTTAACTGCTTGGTATGGAGGCTTCCTCTGAATGTTACATTTATGTAATGCATGTAGCAATGATGAAAAATGTACTCTTTATGTACTGTGATATACAGTATCGGTCAAGTTGGAACACACTCCCAGTGGGTTAATTTGTACTTTTCTCTACATTTTTAGAATGATTATAAAGACGTTAATTCAATATATGTTATAGTTCTACGCATTGACCAAAAAAGTATTTAAAAATGTTGGGGGGGGGTGGCTCTGTGGGTTTGGTCTCAGAAGGTTGCTGGTTCAAATCCCTGGGTCAGCAGCGTGATCCCACCATTGGGCCCTCGAGCAAGGCCCTTAACCCCAATTGCTGCTGGGACTGGCTGACCCTGTTGTCTCCTCTGTGCCAGTTTCATGAGGTGGCCTCCTGGGATTGGTTTCCAGCTATTCTGTAGGAGGTCCCACATATATGCTGAGCACTGATTGGCTGTTTTCCCCCTGGTAAAACCCCTCCAAAACAATTTCTACTGTTTAAGTCAGGTGCCCAGGTCACGTGATGCGACACGTCACTCCTTTTGTAGGCGGCTTGGCGTGTTCAAACTTTTGCCCTGTACTGTAAATACTTGAACATGTAATAATTTGTTGAGCAGCTTGTTTAAGTAGTCATTCTTAGTCTGGCTTTTGTCATTACTTTTAAGCTGGGTTGAGAAACAATATTTACTGAAACTTTTTTTCGTCTGTTATTCTCCTGCAGAATCTTACATCTAGCAATAATCCATGAGAAGTTAGACTTTGCTGAGAAATTGGTTGACCTTTTCCCTAAAGAGATACTGGACATCCAGAATAATTTATATCAGGTAAATTTCTCCTTGTTCCTTTTCTGTAATTTTTGTTTTGCATGTTTGTGGTACAAAGATGAAAACAAATGCATGTTTGTCATCATTGTACGTGTGATTATTTATGAGGGAACTTTGTGTTGATTCTCTGTTTTCCAGTGGGGATTTTATTTTTCTGTGGAGATGGGAACAGGGATTTTCTGAATGGTGTATTGGGGGAATAACCCCAGAAATCAGACTTCAGCATGGGATAGGGGTTGTTCTCCCTTGTTTGGCACATTTCAATGGAAAGGAAAGTTTTAGAATTTAAGTAATGATGCAGTGTGGGGGTGGCATTTCTGAAATCAGAATGACAGAACAGCTGAGGAAAGCTGACCTTGCTTCTCGATAATCCTGATGGGGTGGCAGGAAATGAGTAGAGGAGGCGGAACAGGGGCAGTAAGCATTTTAGATGATGAGTCATTTAAACTGCTTTTCTACAAAGTTAAAGTTTACAGCAGGCAATATAAACAAAGCTGTGAATCTACACAAAGGCTGCTTATCAGTCACATGCAGGATCTGGAGCTGTAGTACAGTAATGTGTGTCAGGATGTATCATGATTGTGACGTGGTTTGGGCCCCAGTCGCATTGGGTGGTACATTGTTCTGGGCTGGCATCAGAGGCCTGTGGCCTGAACTACAAAGTGAGGTTACTGGCGTATCGTAACTTGTCGGATTTAAGGTACTGCAGATTAAATGGACTTCATATTTGTTCACTTACATTTTGCCCAGACTACCTTAAATCCGACAAGTTACCCCGATAAGACAGTAACCCCGCTTCATAGTACAGGCCACTGCCTTCGTCCATTTAATCTTGCCGGCTTGGTCTCGGCCTCAGACTCCCCTCCACCTTGCTACCTACCTGGACTTACCAGCTGTGGTGCGGAGGCTGATTCAGAAGGAGGCCAGCGTGGAGGTGCAGGACCAGGATGGTAACAGCCCTCTCCATGTGGCTTGTGAGCACGGCCGGAAGGACTGTGCCCAGGAGATGGCTGCGGAGATCCCTGGCCATCAGCTCAAGAGAGTGCTGAAGATGCAGAACTGGAGAGGTGAGCCCTAACTTCTGCATGCTGTCATGGCAGGAAAAAAGTCTGTGATATTATTCCACAAGAAGTGAAGCTTTATCTGCCATTTGTGCAAGTACGAGAACAGGCACATCTGAGCGTCCCATCTTGGTGTCTTACGGCACACACACGAAGAGGTGAGAGTGATACTTGGGGTTAAAGCACAGAGTGAGCCATCCATTCCTAGAAGCATCCTTCAGGGGTTTATGGGCCACGTTCAAGGGTTCCACTGAGATATTGCAACTCTGCTGAGCCCCGAATAGAAACAGCCGAACTTCTGAATACAGGTGCAGAGGTTTAGAATACTTTTCTCATAAAAATCAAAGTTCTGTTCTGTTTTCAGATGCCTTTCCCCCTTCATAAAATTAAAGTCAAGGACATATCTTTGATTAGACTGAAAATAATGAGTTAACTGATACCTAGATTGCTGTTTTCCTTTCCTGTGATTTTATTTCCTGCATCTTCTGCCGTTCTGGGGCTCAGAGCCCATCTGCATCTTCGGAAGTGTGTCTGCATCACACAGGACTCCTGCTGACATTAAACGCTGTATTCCACTGTGTCAATCCTTGGCTTAACTGGACTGCCTGGCGCCTTTTTTCAGAGGGGAAAGTCCCCGAGTTCTTAAGTTCCAGATTTTTGAGGGAGTATGTCTTTGTTGTACAGGAACATTTTTAGTAAATGGCTCATGTAGCTCATCTCTCTCGTTTTTAGGTCTGACGTGTCTTCATTTGGTGGCACTGCGTAGAAACCCTCGTCTGATGAAATACCTAATAGGTGTTGGTGCAGATCTAAATGTCCAGGTGAGTCGGTGAGAGGTCTCACCTGGAGCTTTTTCTGGTTAAAAACCCTCTGGTCTCTCGCATGCAAAAGTGCGTGTGCATGCGTGCGTGTGTGTGTGTGTGTGTGTGTGTGTGTTTTTTTTTTTTTTTTTTTTTTACTGCTCACACAACTGAAAGATCAGACATACTGAGACATACTGAAACCGGGCAAGCAGTCCGCCTCCTTTCAGTTTTGACTGTCTACTTTGCTGCTCTTCCGGGCTTTTTCTCGTTAACGTTTTATGCACGAAGATTAAATGATTATACTTTGGCCGCCAGTCATCGCGAGCGTGGGGGGGGGGGGG
>JAODJU010000039.1:16258216-16272478 GCA_026776725.1 Gnathonemus echidnorhynchus | reverse complement strand
GGCCCCACGGGCCCCCTGCACCCCAAGGGCCCCTGGGCAGCGGCCCCGCTGGCCCGGTCCGTAATCCGTCCCTGATTACATGTGACTGACATCACCTATTTTTCTAAAAGCCTACTTTAAGCATAACCTCAGAACGCTGCATTTATTCTTGCTTGCTATCAAAGTGTTACAAATATGTGAAAAATATTCAGTTAGCTGCCTTGTTGTTACCAGTTGCCAAAGGACAATATCTCAATGTTGGCAAAGAAATTACAGCCCTTCGCTATCTGACTGGCTAAGGCTGGTGCACGCAAAGATCCAAGCCCTACCACGCAAATGTCTAATGAAGTTCGTGGTGTTAAATGTTATAGCAGATGATTCTCCATCAGCAACTGCTTTTGCACATATGTTGTAAATCTTTCATGGATATCTGGTAAAACTGCTAGATCAGTGACAACAGAGTGCTGATGCTGTGTTTAAAACTTAATGGAGCCAGTATAAGTGATCAACCTACGTATTGTACGTCATCCGCAAAATCGTTATTGTGATCGGTCAAATTAAAGGGTGCCGATTGAGTAATCATGACTGATAATCGGCTGCTGATCGATCGGACTATCTCTAGTAGTTTCTAGATTTAAATCTAATGGAATAGAACCACCTCTGAAATGAACTGTGCATCTGAAAATACGTAACTTACTTTAGCGGTATTAATTAAATAATTAGTCACGGAGGTCGCACTGAGTGGAATTTTAGTTATTTGTGGGTTAGAATAAATATGTTTGTCGCTGGGAGGAAATCAGAAAGGTTTCTGCGTAGGCCAAAATACAGATATACTGCTTCAGCACACAAGCTAGAGTTGTCACCTTTGATTCGTGAAAAATTGGGACACTGACTTTTTCTTTGGGGGGGCACGGTTAAACCATTTTTGCAAAAATGTTATTAGAGACAGGAATCTGTATTGCCTCGCTTACTTATATTTGTCTTGTTATAATTTATAAAGACCTCATTCTGGACACTTTGTCCATTTTTTTGCTTTAATGAGTAAATATATATTGTCTAATTATAATTTATTATGAAACCTTATAATAATATCTCTGTAGGTATACTCCCTTTAGCAATGAAAATTAACTTTAATGACATCCCATTCTTAATATATAGGCTTTAGTATGGAGTTGGCCACTGTTTGCAGCTGTAACAGCTTCAATTCTTCTGGGAAGGCTGTCCACAAGGTTTAGCAGTGTGTTTATGGGAATTTTTAACAATTCTTCCTGGAGAGCATTTGTGAGGTCAGGCACTGATGTTGGAAGAGAAGGCCTGGCTCGCAGTCTCTGCTCTAATTCATCCCAAAGGCGTTCTATCGGGTTGAAGTCCGGGCTCTGTGCAAGTTCCTCCACATAAGACTTGCTCATCCATGTCCTTATGGACCTTGCTTTGTGGAGTGTTGCACAGTCATGTTGGAACAGGAAGGGGCCATCCCCAAACTGTTCCCACAAAGTTGGGAGCATGAAATTGTCCAAAATGGCTTTGATTGCTGCAACATTAAGAGTTCCTTTCACTGGAACTAAGGGGCCAAGCCCAACCCCTGAAAAACACCCCCACACCATAATCCCCCCTCTACCAAACTTTACACTTGGCACAATGCAGTCAAGCAAGTATTGTTCTCCTGGCAACTGGCAAACCCAGACTTGCCCATCGGATTGCCAGACAGAGAAGTGTGATGCGTCACTCCAGAGAACACCACTTTACACCACTGCATCTGACGCTTTGCACTGCACTTGGTGATGTAAGGTTTGGATGCAGCTGCTCAGCCATGGAAACCCATTCCATGAAGTTCTCCACGCACTGTTCTTGAACTAATCTGAAGGCCACACGAAGTTTGGAGGTCTAGATATTGACTCTGCAGACAGTTGGCGACTTCTGCAGACTGTGTGCCTCAGCATGCGTTGTCCCTGCTCTGTGACTTTACATTTCTACCATGGCTGAGTTACCACTATCAGTTGACTGTGGAATATTTAGTAGCGAGGAAATTTCACGAATTGACTTATTGCACAGGTGGGATCCTATCACAGTATCACACTTGATACTGATCACACTGAGCTCCATGAGAGCGACCCATTCTTTCACAAATGTTTGTAGAAGCAGTCTGCATGCCTAGCTACTTGATTTTATACACTCTTGGCTATGGAAGGGATTGGAACACCTGATCGAATTCAATGATTTGGAGGGGTGTTATTGTATGAATTTTCTAGCGCTGTTTTTCCTTCATATTTTACTGAAATTTTGGGTGGACACACATCACGAGTGGCGGAGAACGAATAGGGGGGAGTATTCCACGGCAGTCTATTTTCATTAGACAGATAACTTAAGCCAAATAAAATGTCGTTTACCTCCCCTCCTATTGGATGATTTTCACGTTTGGCTTAAGTTATCCAGCTAACTGGGAAATTCTGCTTTGTGCAATATCCCCCAACTCTCTTTGGTTGTGCCTTATCCATTCAGAAAAGTTTCCTCTGAGTTGTACGTTGAAAATCGCTTTTTCTTTGACGTGGATAGCGCTCGGCAGACCGACAGCCCGCGCAGTTGCTAGGTAATAAGGTAAAGCTTCGTATTTTTGCTACCAATCAAGTAGAAGTATAAACAAGGGTAATCGTCGCTGTTTAAACCATTTACGGACACAGGATTGGATACATAAAGATGACCAGGAAGAAAAATGAAAATCAAGTGAGGTTTTATTTGGAACTATGAAATTCTAAATTAGATGTACATATTCACAAAAAAAAAGATCAGGACAGTTTGAGTCCAGGGAAAGAATATTAATTTTCCGGGACAGTTGCATAATCCCAGGAAACCCAGGACGGGTGGCAATCCTACCATAAGCTGTAGAGGCGATCAGTGACACCAGTATAACACATTACACGCGTTTTTTTCTGACAGTGAAGGCATAGCTGTGCATTTACACCAGTTCCCATACCCCTGTCGCCCTGGTGATTGTCTTACTGGTGATTACTTCAATGATTTCACATAATATGCAAACCGTTACATCACAAACGAGTTTTATATATAGTACAGGGATGAATTTTTCCTACAGTGATGGCAGAGATGTGATAATGAACACCTACCCATTTCTGGTATATTTCGCATTATCGATGCACATTCGAATTGTTCGAAACGATTGCCGGAGTGTTTAAAGTTGATACGACGAAGTTTTCGCGGTGCGCAAAATTCCTCCCAGCCTGACGGTGGCGCTGCGATGCCCGTCGTCTCTTTTTTCCCGGCGTCTCTGGTGCGCTGGCGGCCGCTCCTTCTCCAAGTCTACGCGGAAGGAGGTGGCTCTTGGCCGGGAGGTGGGAAACACACATATAGGCAATTGATAACTTGTAGTGGGGGCTGGGAAACCTGTCCGTGAAGACACCGCTACTGGACGTTAACGCATGCTATAAGTGTGTAAAAAGCGCGTCAGCGCCGCCTCCGTGTCCGTGTTTGCGCGTAGCCGGCGGTGGGGACGCGCTCCCGGGCTGTGAAGCGGCCAGGTACTCTGGGTTCCGCAGGCGGAGTTGGCAGCAGTACCAGTGGAGAGAAATGCCGCCTTTTCGGCAGAGGTAGGAGCCCAGGGGGCAACGGGCCGTCAGTATGGGTGGTTCACAAGTGGGGTACCTGTCAGAGGGGATATCAGATGTAGTTTATTCGCAATGCTCAAAAAAGTACAGATAATTTGTTTTGGTGCAGGTGGTGGCATGAAGTATACAGTTTAACATGCAATCAAGACAAAAAGTACAAAAACAAATAAAAAAAATAAAAATAAAATAGAGGTTGAAGAAGATAAATGTGCTATTAATTAATAAACATATAGACGTATAAATAATGATGAGATAACCAGATGTACAAACAGCTCTGGGGTTACAAATACGTTGCAAAGAAGCTTATAGAGTTAATAGAAAGATAAAGTGAGTGACTAAGTATGGAAAAGTCCTATATGATATAAGCCAGTATTCATTCATTTAATTTATTGTGGTGACACGCGGCAGCGTGAAGGCAGATGCGGTTCAGGCTGTGTAACTCTGAAGAAGCTCGTTGTCTCACCGGTAGGTTAAGCTCCTCTCCAGAAAGTGGACCTGTTCGTTGTAAATGGGGGCAGTTTCATACCGGTTTTAGGCTGGCTTTTGTCCGGCTGTATTTTACCAGCATCTTAAGTCATGACCATGAACCTGTTAAACATGCTGATCCAGACTTACCCTTTACTAGAATGTGCTTTTCACGATGTTTTTTTTTTCTGTTAAAGATAGTCTTGTTATTGAATGTGATCAAATGTCAACGAGCTTTTGGATTACCAAGAAGCCTCTTTAATTAACCTGTAAAAGATACTCGGTCTACTCCATTTATTTAGCGTGTTTTCTGCATTACATCTTATGCTATAATTGCATATATTAAAAGAACTTTACATGTGAAAGCTATTGAATTTAAACGAATTCCTTTTCAAATTATTTGAAACAACCTTCACAGATTAGATAAATGCTTTAATAAGTACGTTTTTGTCAGTTTTTTTTAATCATGAATATTGCTATGAACCTCCAATATCTAGAGATTGGGTGGTTTGGAGGTGGGAGAGAAAATTAAAGCAGCGTGTCCATTGACTCAAGAACCCAGATCAACAAATGGAACTGGGAATATGATGTTTTAGAATTTCACCAGTAAACTCATTTTGGATGCTGTCTTGTTAACTTGTACGGCTCAGACTCGCTGGGGGATTGTAGAACTTGCGTATTTGTACATTTAGCTTTAAGGCTCTAAGGAGGGTAATGGTAAGCTGACTGGGTGGGTGCTTTGTAAACCCAACCTGTGTCATGGCATTTAAAATTTTACAGACGCAGGCCATGTGCCATGTGTGGATCTTTTGGGGATGGAAGTCCCTCCAAGCTTACCTTTGCGTAAGATCAGACAGTGGGGGTCACTGGTCTGGTTATCTACTGACAGAAATGGGCAGAAACAGGAGTCAATGTTTGTGACAGAACTGTAAAAATCAGCTGAATGAAATGGGATTTACAAATAGAAAATCCAGAACTAACACCTAAATAGAAGAAAACAAAGTTATAGTGGAATCATGAAGCAATCATGGAGTGTCGACGATTGGATGAAAGTGATATTCAGTGATCAATCACAAATCTGCAATGACCAAGGAGCGGATGCTGTAACTTTTGTCTGATGCCGTTCTAATAACGTATAAAGATGGATGGCTGATGAAATAAGCAAATTTCCCCAGTCATTTATGACTTGGGCTTCCATGTTAGATAAATGACCAGGGGAGATGGCAGTCATTACCTCATCAGTCAATGCGCAGGTGTACATTGAAATATTGGACACTTTTGTCATTCCACCGATAGAAAATAGGTTTTATGAGGATGGAGTCATTTTTCCGGATGGTAATGCATCTTGTCACAGAGCAAAGTGTGCCAAAGGTTTTCTTTTGGAAGGACACATCAACTCAGTCACATGGCCAGCAAACAGTGCAGATTTCAATTCAACTGAAAATTAATGGTGGACATTAAAAACAAAGGTCCGCAACAATGTTGCCTCCTGCAAAGCTGATCTGTGAGCTACTGTTTGGGAAACTTGTTTTTCATTAGTGAAGAGTCCATGCATCAAACAATTCAGGCTGTAATGGAAGACCGAGTAGGAGCAACAAAGTACTAATTATGATTTAAAAAAAAAAAAAATCAGTTAAGTTGATGATTCCATCTTTTTCTTCTGCAACATCGAATGATTC
The DNA here is from genome assembly GCA_026776725.1 of Gnathonemus echidnorhynchus. Lineage (NCBI taxonomy): Eukaryota > Metazoa > Chordata > Actinopteri > Osteoglossiformes > Mormyridae > Gnathonemus > Gnathonemus echidnorhynchus. The sequence continues at coordinate 16,266,738 of JAODJU010000039.1, read as the reverse complement.
CTTATTTTTTTACTCTACTTTATCTGGACAAAAATATGCCATTAATTAAAATAACTGAATCTGAGGTCTGTTTCTCAAAGTCAGTATGTTCAGCTATTAGTCAAAAAATTGTTTTGCGTCGTATCTGTGATTTGTTTATTTGCTATGAAGTAAAAAAAAAAGGTGGGTGAACATCCTATAAGTGTGGTGGTTTTCATTATTTATGCCAGTGGTTGTGTGACAGGAAGCTGTGCTTTAGATGACTACATGGGTAGCTGGTGTATGCTAGTCAAATACAGCTTATATAGCTTCTCTGTGATTCCTTGGTCCATAAAATAAGCAAAAATGTTAGTTGGTGTAAAAATCTATGTGGTGCTTTATTTAAAAATATTTTCATTACCCTGAAAGCCATCAGTATATTAGTAGGACATATCTGTTTCCTAGCTGACAAGTAAAGCATTCACAGCTCTGCTTAGTGAAGTGAGTTCCTGGTGGGCTGGTTACCCACTAAGAGAAGCTGGTTAAATTCTCATGTGGAATGTGCTTTCAGTGATTTTTTTTTTCCACATTATATTTGCGTGTTGATTTATAGCTAGCGTTTGGTAATGGCCACAGGAAGCTGTAAAATTTTCATTGGACATACGCTTTAATTCAGTATACCCTTTAAGTCTGAGTAACAGCACGAGATAAATACCTTCATCATGCTTTATGCTGCTGTTGAATTCAGCATGATTGTGTTTTTGCCTGTTCATGTGTTGTGTTCACATTTGGGTGGTTATCAAGTGATCAGTGGAAATTTTAACTGCTGACACACGGTGTCTCTTGCATTCCCCCTCTGCTGGGAACCATAGTTCATTTGTTTCCGTTTCTGTCCTTTGACGTGTGTCTTTGTTGTTGTTTACTAATGCTGCTATTTGGAGTGAGCTAAACAGTTTTCGCTTGTATGTACAATCATGCAATAACATTACAGAATTCTGATTCTGATAAAAAAAAAAAAATAATTGGCTGTACCTCTGAGTTGATATATAGCTTTATACGTGATAGATTGTGCTGCAACAAAACATAAATATCTGTATACAATAAATTCCCATTAGCTTGAGTTTAATGTTAAGCATTCAGTTCCTACCTCTTAAGTGACTGGTTGATTTGAGAAAAACCATGAAAATAAGAAAATTAAACATTTTCCACCTGTTAGGGCACATTAGTGTAATTGCTGCTTTCTGGTTTGTTGATGTAAAACCAACACTGTGAAGCTTCTGCCTTGTTTAAACTCTTAGCTGTCATGCACAGGTCATTTCCAGGTAAAACGTACCTTTGCTGCCTTACATTCGGTTGAGCTTTGGTTTGTCATCTCAAATGACAAATGTCCGAAACCACGCAAACCCTGCGTGTCTTTATTCCACACAGTGCACTAGCCCAAGCTCTAGTCTGAATATTTTTACACCTCTAAATATCTGTGAACCTTTGGCATTTCGTACGTAGTTGCGAAATTAGGCCTGTGTTGGTGTTGTTAAGCCGCTGGAAACAAATGTGAATTCCTGCATTTATGAGTTTGTTTTAGTGTGTTATGCAGGCGGAGGATGTAATGGGGAAACACAAAGAGGCTCTCTGTTGGCCAGTGCTTGGGCTGTGGGGTGAAGCCTTGAAAAGAGGCTGGTCATGTACCTCCAGGGCTCTCTAGGTGAGACAGGGAGACTCCCCCATGCTGGATTTAATCTTCATGCCTTGCCTTTAATTTGCCCATGATTAAAATAAGTCTCTCTCTCCAGTTAGGCTTAAATTTGAATTATTTTTCAAACTTTGTTTAACTTGTTTGGCATATGGGGATTAATGATGTGATGCCTAGATTTCTGTTTCCGTAAGTTAATTTAATATTTTTGCATAAATATGGTTAAATTTTGTTTAAAGGCATTAATCTCACATGACTTTCTTGACTACTATTCATTATTGTGTAAATATTATAATACTAGATTGGGTGATCAGGCCTAAATGCATTGTTTTATTCAGAGTTGACTGTAATGAAGATAATTGTTTGTAAAATGATAAATAGCTTAAACATATTTGGCATATTTTTTTGAAGTCTCTTGGTAAGCATTTTAAAGTTTTGACAAAGTGCACCTTTAAATACATTAAATATCTAACACTTTTTCACAAAGGCATTTTCCTGAATGTATAAAGATTAGAGGCAATTTTGAACTATAGTGACATGACTTTAGTCAGGTGACATGATAGCATGACTCAGAAGACCGCTGAAGAGCTCCAAAGTTGGAAGTAAATTTAACATTTTGCTCCTACATTTAAGAGAATTTCACTTTTTTGTTTATGTGGTACCCTGTGTAACAGATTTGAGTGTCATTTGGGCAAATGTCAGTGTTCACAAAGATTTTGTAAACATTGTTAGAGATAAAAAAAAAAAAAATATGAAGTTTATAAATCAATGTCAAGGTCGTTGGTAACAGGTGGCTAAGTTAACTGCCTGTTAGGAATTAATGTTTATGAAACGGTTTTGAAAATGTCACTGACCTATGGGTGGGTCACACACTTGGATTGTTTGAAATTTTAGGATCCCTGTTAAAATGCATTATTTTATTCAGGGTTGGCTGTCGAATGGCTAAGATTGTATGTTGTTTGTGAATGTAGTTTGTGGAGCTGCCAACTGAGCATAATTTAATAGTAAATAGATTTGAATATTAATTGTATTTTATCATGGCTCAGTGGTTAGCGCAGTGTCCTCACACCCTCAGCAGTGTGGGTTTGATTCCCACCCCAGGTTTTCCCTGCAGTCACTGCAGGGGGGTGGGGGTGGCGGCAAGGTAGTATTTCAGTGAATAGCACTATGGCTCCAGGTCTTTAGGGTTACTGATTCTGCCCCTGGGTTGGAGTGCAGTGGGTGGGCTGGCTTCCCATGCGCGTCATCGCTGTGTCCCCCCTATCGTGTTTCCAGGGTAGGATTCAGGCTCACTGTGACCCTGCGTTGGAGTTTCGTGGTGATGGATGGATCACTGAAGCTGAGTGATTCCACAGACGGTGTAGGGCTTGGCCTCATTGGGGCTGCGACTGGTTCAAATCACTGTATCGGCAGACTGATTTCACTGTTAGGCCATTAAGCAAGACCCTTAACCCCCATTTGTTTTGGGCACCAGCTGTCACTGCTTTCAAATAAAAATGTGTTTCGCTTTGGATAATAGCATCTGTTAAATACAAATGTAAAATTATAATGTGAATGCTGTTCCTTTTACCTCGCCTCTAAGCGGTTGGCTGGGCCTAAATCCTGCCAGCATGTCACACATGGTCATGGACATACTGGCATCCTTGCTGTATCAGAGCTGGGTGACTCGCCTGAGTTGTGGTGCTGTCTTTACTAGCAGAGTTTCTTTTTTAGCCATGAAGCCATGTGCCCCTTGGCGAGGATGGGCCAAACCTATTAAAATTCCACATTGTGGAATCTCTGCCGTAATCTGTGGATTATAATAGGGTGTGAATGAAGTTTAAGAGTAATCAAGGTTTGACACGTGAAGTATGAAGCAATCTGTCTTTTAGTGATGAGTGGCTGTGCATCTGCATGCTGCAAGCTCTTGCTGAAGTCCTCAGCTTCCAAGAACTGCTGAAGTTTATTTTTAAAGGTGGTGACCGACATGACCTTTGCTTTGTTCTGTAGCCTGTGATGGTTTTCTAAATGCTATTTCTGCAAGCCCCAGGATATGGAGGTTGCATCACTTACTCTGAGATCTAACTCCATGATTGCAAAGACTTATTGATAGCCAGATGACTTCTTTAATTATGGTGAAGTGCTTGTTTTGTGTCTGTTAGGGTAGCTGGTCATAGTCGCCAGCAAGTGAAACATTTTGCAATATAAAATGGAGAAGGTAACCAAGATACCCAGGTTAAATATCAAACTTAGGCACTTGTTAGCAGTGATCTGTAAGGTTATAGTTGAGAGACAGTTTGTCTCGGAAGGTTTTTAAATATGTTAAAAAATGAAAATCGGTATGTTAGTGAGAAGTGTAATGCAGGCTACATCGACATTGAAGGTGTCCATTTCTCCAGCAGAGTCCGGCCCAGACACCTGCTGTTCGTCATCCTCCTCTTCCTCGTCCCCACGGCACACTCTGCTGATGAAGAACCCTCCCACCAGGAAAGCTGGCACGACATCTGGCTGCTTCGCTTCATCGTCAATATTTTGGGATATGCAACAATCATCATCCCTGGTTACCTTCTCATCAAATATTTCAAGAGGAGTAACTACCTAGAAACTGGTTGGTTGCTTGTTTTGATGTGTGATTGATAGGGCTGCCACTAGCAACTGTTTTTCTATTGATTAATCTCTTGGCTACTATATGGGTTGGTCGATTAATCTAAACGATTAATTTTTCTCCAGAAAATGAACTTGACCATTTAATTTAAGCTAATTTTATTTTAACAATAAACTCTATGCCGTTACAGGGCTTTCCCATAGTTCCATAAGCAGATGAGTAGTATGCCTAAAAATATCGAGATGCGTATTGTGATGCCCAAAAGTTAGTAATCTGTATAAATTCGGCGTATCCTCGTGCTCACTGAATTCGGTTAGCGGAGCACCCTACATGTGACACAAGTGATAAGCATTGGAGTCACAGTGAAGGAAGGGACAGATCAGCCACAACATCTGGTAAAAGACCATGGTAAAGATAGTTTGTAGTTAGCGATTTGGGATTCAGTTTAACTTGACACTGTAGTGAGGTAAACTAGTAAACGGAGTGGCATCAACTACGTTGACCACGTAGTTGATGCCCTGGGGATTTATAAATATATAAAACTGAGTGTTTCATGACATAAGCTTGCGATTTTAACCCTCTTTCCATGGTGAGTTGACAATGGATTTTGGAGGGCTTTCACACATCTATGGGGTTCTATTGGCTTGTAGTCTCCCTTCAGTAGTTCACACATGAGATGTAAAACCTCATAATCTGAATAACAGTCTATTTTTTGTTTCTGAAATCACCAATGAGTTAGTTGGGCTTCCGCATCATATGTTACAGTTTTGGGAACCAAAACTCCGTCAGTCCTCCTATAATCTAACAAAGAATTTTCGTTAAATTTCCAAAACTCATTGAATCCACAGAAATTTTCTCACGCATATACTGTAGACTGAGTAGGGGTTACATGACTTTTTTTTAATTGACAATTATGTCATGTAAGTTGAGTCGATGTCAACTAATTGCTGATGGTGCATTAATAAAACCACAGCAGAGGGAAATCCTTTCCAACAAGCGACAATCTGTATTTGCAAAACTTAATGCATATCACAACAGATGGCTGATACACATCTGGTACTTGGAACAGAAACAAGTAGAAACAACAACTCTCAGGGAAGAAAACAAAACTCACGCAATATCCATCCTGTAAGGCTGCTCCTTGCTGTCGTAAGGCGCTTTATCACCAAAGTTTGAGAACCGAATTCCTCGTTCCAAGTTCCTGGGTCATCTCGACTGGAGACTTTGGTAACTTTTGGCCACTTTTGTGGGTCACTTTTCCACCACACAACAGGAACTGTGACCTTTATGATAAATGGACACATAATTTCATACGAAATTGCACCACCACGCCCAAACAATGCAGGATAAACAAGTTCTTTTCCAAATTGTTTTTTAGTTCCTGGGGGCTTGGATCTCAATCCAGTTGCAAATCTATTTGATCCGCAACATGTTTATGATTTATTATTAAATCTGGCCAGCAGATCAGTCTTTTGTTTTCCACCGAATAAAAAATGATGTAACATTATTCCGCTAATAGGAGCTGGCAAGTTTCACCACTGGCACCGGTGATTTTGGTTATTGATCAAATTTTCTGATGCAGAAATATGGAGATGCAAGCAAAATGGTATTCACTAATGCATTAAATGTGATTGAAATTATTCCATCTGCTCAGTTTTTGCTCCACTACTTCTGTCCATCTTCCCCGCACTTCCTTGTAACTGGTATTCTCTGAGGTGTCCATGTTGAAAGTGTTATAACCATGTGATCAGCGACCAGTCAATTTCAGCTTGAAAAGCGTCATTGCAGAGCAGTAAAGTTGAGTTGTCAATTAATCTGTGTAACCCCTAGAGCTGAGTGAGTTTTGGAAATTTCCTCCTCAGTTGTTCTCCAGTGTTTGTTCAAAAAAACATATGCAGTTTTTGTTATTTTAAAATTTGTTTGAAAATTGATAGGTTACAATGTACGTGTAATTTGAAATGTGCTTGATTTAGGACTGGGCGATAAAACCATAATGATAATTATTGTGATAGAGGAAAATTATATCAATATAATTAATGCTCGATAAAAGTTTGATATAATTAAGGCCACTTATCACAGGTGACGCGTTTTGTATTACAATAAAATTAGGTCACTTTCTCTGTGACTGCTTGTCAAGATTAGCAAAGGAGTGCAAGCGTACACAGCCGTAAAAACAAAAGGGGGGGGGGGGGTTATTGAATAAATAAGAGAATGTAATGGGGGCCAGCAAGCAGACGAAAGACTACAATATCAAAACAGATCAACTCAATGGGAGAGCAGGTGATTTGAAAGCAACCAGTCCAATATGTACAGCTGGGTATTGCCACTGATTTCTTGATTTGATTTCTGATTCCATTCGATTTGATTCAATATCGATAGTGACACCCAGTAGCTACATGCTACTGTTTTGGTAAATCCTGGAAGCAATAAGCACTGAAGTGGTGGTGAAGAAAGGGACTGATCAGCAGCCATAACATCTTAAAAGCGGAGACATTGTGGGGAAAATAAGGTGTCTGTGGTGTGGAGGTACTTTTTGCAGTTTAAAGTCCGATATTTATTAAACAAAAAAGGATAGGCCGAATTTATACAGATTAACTTTAAAGCACTTCAATACACTTCTCAATATTTTAGGCATGCTACTAATCTGCTTATAATTATGGGTGTAAGCAAATGTCTATATAGTACTGAAAAACTACTATCCGGATAAATTTCTATGCCTGTTAATTGAAGTCCTGTAATCACATTGTAGTTTTTGGCCCTTATTTGTGTCAACTTGTGGTAACACCGCCAGCTTATTTGGCACAATGTATTGGTAGATAAAAGCAAATTCTGTTTGGCTAAATTTCGGGTAAACGTAATCTTTTTTTGTTTTGTAGATAGCGTAGTATTAAGTGTAAATATTTCAAATAGTTGTGGTGTGATATCATGCAGCCCTTCAGTGGAGATGCTCCCATCATGATTTTTACCCACGCGAGACTAACGGGGTCAAAACTTCACATATCCACAGGAATTTGGATCAGTACCAGATCTCTGGGTTTTATGAAGTGATATCGGATTAAGTGAAAGAAAATCAATCTGAATCAGGAAATCTATTTTCTTCAAAACACAGCCCTTCCAATAAGGGTAAATCCAAAATGAAAGACCACAGTAAAATTCAGTCCATGACAAATGCAAACAGAAATAATCTACATTCAGAAATGCTAAGAAGAATGCGAGTGGCGGCGTTTTGTCGTCGCCAACTAAAATAAGAAGTTCAACTTGTTCAGATTTGTGAAATGCTGTTTGGCAAGTGCTTGTTGGCAATACATGCATAGTTTAAAAACACATGGTTGCTTGAACTTTCACTCGGGTGCAAAAATCAGCATATAAAGTGGAAAGGAATTATGACATTTATCGTAATAATTATCGATAGCCCCTGATATGTAATTTTTCATTGTTTTGGCATTTTTGTCCATATTGTCCAACGTTAACTTGAATGTGATATTTCTTCCCTGCCTAGGTCGTGGATTTTGTTACCCTGTCATTAAGTCCTGCGTGTTTGGAAGTGAGTCCAAATCAGGGTTGCTAGATGAACCCCTTGCTGCCCCCCGAAATGAACCAGAATCTACGTCGTCAACCAAGCAGGCTTTGAAGTTGATCTTCTGCGCAGCTGGTCTTCAGGTTAGCTTTTTCTCCAACATACCACCATACCTAGTCTGTGATTGGTCTTTCTTTGCTGGGAGGATTTTCCCTTATCCCTGTATCCACTCACACCATGGTGGAAGGGTGTTCCTTTATTGCTGTATCTACCCTGCAATTGGTTATACTGTGGGGGGCGGGCTCTCCTTTAGTGTCATTCCTGCTTCGCTATTGGTGGCAATCACTGAACTGGAAGTGGTTCTCATTGGATAACACTTCAAGCTTGCAGTGGCATTAAGTTTGTCAGAACAGTTGTTATATCTTTGCGCTTAATAACAGGAACTGTTTAATTGTGTAAAAATTGAAGTTTCTTTAGTTGCAGGTGTTTAAGAACGTAGGTGTGTGTTTAATACTTGTTAACATATCTTAATCAGATGCTGTGTGGCTTGTGGTAGATTTCATGTCTCACCATTTTGTGTATCAGCTGCTTTAGTACCAGTTTGTATGAATTCAAACCCACATCTGTTCAGCTAATGTTTTTTTCACACGTGCAACACACCTGTGTATCACTGTCATGTAGAGGTCAACCGATGTGTCGGCCGGCCGATATATCGGGCCGATATTTAGCATTTTTTAAGGTATCGGCATCGGCCGATATCTGAGTGCACTACG
>JAODJU010000039.1:16211484-16253299 GCA_026776725.1 Gnathonemus echidnorhynchus | reverse complement strand
ATCTTGCTGGCCATAGATTTATATATATATATATATATATATATATATATATATATATATATATACACACACACACACACACACGATAGATAGATAGATAGATAGATAGATAGATAGATAGATAGATAGAATTAATATAATTCCACCCACCTAGTTTGCTTGTTGAACATTTATATTTGCATATTCCTCCTGAAATCTAGGGGAGAAAAAAGCTTTATTCTATTTTGATTCAGAGCTCAGAAATGTTTTTCTTTTTTTTAAATCTCTTTCTGATACAGCACCTTTTATACACCATGGGTAGCGAAAAATTATATGAGCTGTAACATTTTTACTGTTGATAAGTAACAAGTCAATTTTTGAAAAATGAAATACACTCACTGAGCACTTAATCAGGGACACCTGCACACCCGGATATTCATAAGATCAGTGACTTTTTTTTAATCCCATGAAATTTTGGTGTTACAGGAGCAATTATGAAGAGGATCAGACAATACAGATGCAATGTAAGAGCACATCCATACTATACATACATACATATGGGATTTCACTGGATTTACACTGTGTTCCAAATTATTATGCATGTAGGATTTCAGTTAATCATTTGTTTTGTAGTTTTTCTGTGGAAGTTTTTGCTCGTGTTGTTTTTCCTTTCTGTTTAGATCACTGATGTCAATCTCAGACAGGAATGATAATTAGTTTCCCAGGTGAGCATAAATAAAGAGCTAGTACTTAAGCAGGTTGTTCCACATTATTAAGCAAGTCAGTTTTCATAGAGTATGGGGGAAAAGAAAAATGAAGGTCAGATGAAAAGTGTGAAATGGTGCAATGCCATATGCCAACGGATTGAAAGCATTTGACATGTCATGAAAACTTAAGCAAGATCACCGTACTGTTAAAAAAAAAATTCGGTGTGTTTCAGAGAGGAAATGGGTTAGTTCAGATAAAGGCATATCAAGGAAAGTTTCTGTCAGGCAGTTGCATCGTATAAAGAGAGCAGCTGTTAAAGCCACCCCTAACCAATGCTGACAAGGAGAAACGTTTGCAGTGGGCTCAGAAATACTTGAAAAGTAATTTTCAAACTCTTTTATTCACTGATGAATGCCATGCTACACTGGATGGTCCAGAAGGATGGACTTCTGAATGGTTGGTGGACGGCCACCATTTCGCAACAAGGCTGCGGCATCAGCAAGGAGGTGGCGGAGTGATGTTTTGTGCCGGAATAATGGGGAGTGAGATGGTAGGCCTCTTTAGGGTGCCTGAATAATGGGGAGTGAGATGGTAGGCCTCTTTAGGGTGCCGGAAGGTGTCAAACTGAGCACTGCAAAATATGTGGGGTTTCTAACTGACCATTTCCTGCCATGGTATGAAATGAACTGTGCCTTCTGCAGTAAAATCATTTTCATGCAAGACAAGGCACCATCCCATGCTGCAAAAATACCATTGAATCTTTGGCTAATATGAGTATAAAAGGAGAAAGACTCATAGTATGGCCACCATCATCCCCTGATCGCAACCCTATTGAGAACCTGTGGAGCTGAAGATCAGTGGGAGCGGGAGGCAGTAAACCTCCAAACAGCAGCTCTGGGAGGCAAATCAGGCATCTTCAAATGAGATACAGGCAGAAACTCTCCATGGACTTACAAGTTCAATGGATGAGATACTTAAGGTGATATCAAAGAGGGGCTCTTATGTTAACATGTAACTTGATCAGTAAGGATGTTTTTTGATTGAAATATCTGATCTTTGAAAAACGATGTTTACAAAGCAAATATATGACAGATGTCCATTTTCAGTTTTTTTCAACCTGCTTGATGTTTATAAACTTTTATGAATAATAATTTGGAACACTGTATTTTGAGTAATTTGCAAAAAATACTGTTGTCATCATTGATAGCTTTGTTCAATAAAATCCAGATTATTATATAACCTAAAATAATTTTGACAAAAAAAAAACATATTCACTGTCAATGGCATCGACTATTCAGGAAAAATGAACAAAAACAGCATATGCATAATAATTTGGAACACAGTGGACATACCACCTGGATTTCACTAAGGAAATAGGTAAGAGCCTTCCATTGGATAAGTGCTGCAGTGATTAATATGTTTCAGCTGGTAGCAAGTTATTTAACCCTAACCGATGTAGTGAGTAGCTTTTTATTTCTTAGACAATGTGTCATGGTCATGGAATAGATGTTATGCTGTTTAGGGTCAAATTATTGGCTGGCATCAAGCAGAAAAAAAGGAGATTGTGAAAATCAACAGTAGGACTCACGGCTGTGTTTCACAGTGAAAGTGAGAACATTTCCACACGCGCAACATGAAGAAAACTCAAGGTAATGGAACTAAACAGCTGTGTAGCCTTCAGAAAACCACTCATCAGATTGCAGGAGAGAATAAAGATTGGACTCTGGGGCAATAGAAGAAGTGTGTGTGTGTGTGTGTGTAGAGGAGACAGTAGGGTCAGCCAGTCCTTGGCGTAGTTGGGGTTAAGTGCCTTGCTCAAGGACCCAATGGTGGGATCACGCTGCCGACCTAAGGACGTGAACTGGCAACCTTCTGAGTCATAACGCAGAGAGCTGCCCCCCTCCCCCAAATTATTATTTTTTTGTTTAATACTTTGGTCAGTGCATAATTCAGTATATGTTTTTATAGTTTTGATATCTTTATTCTAAAAGCAGCAGTAGAGAATAGTACAAATAAAACTTTTTATATGCATGTCCAAACTTTTGACTGTCACTGTGTGTGTGTGTGTGTGTGTGTGTGTGTGTGTGTGTAAAGACAACCAAATACCAGCCAAAGTCTGGGATTGTACTATTCAAAGTGACAAGTGCCAGAATATGTAAACATGCAAGGCCATGAAATTGTTTAATCAGCCAATCATGTGGCAGTACAATAACACTTAAAATCATGCAGATTTACAGTACTGTGCAAAAGTCTTAGTCACAGAAAATGATATATAAATGTTCTTCATGTTGGTGTAAACCTATGATATTATGTCTGTCAAAGTGTGTCAGTTTAGCCATTTCCTAAACCTCTACTAAAATCACTACAGTTTTAGCAGCAACCCTCCAATTGTGTGACTCGACCACCACCCCACCTTGTTTGGCTAATCAATACCCCATTGAGTTATTTAACAAATCAAGTTAATTGAGCTTATGGAGAAATTTAATGAATACACAGAATGACTGAGGTGCCCCTAAGGAGAGGTTTGGGAACTGAAGCACAGTTTATCTAGCCCTCCAGCAAGATACAAGTAACTTTTTGGAGAACATACAAAATTCTTGTTTATTGTGTTAGTTAGTTTGTTATAATAATTGTGCTTTTTTCTGAGAAAACAGACAATTACTACTGAGATAAATAGCCATAAACATTTTGTTTGACTACCTAAGACTTTGGCACAGTAGTGTAGGTCAGGACCCTCAGTTAATGTTCACATCAAACACCAGAATGGGAAAAAAAATGTGATGCCAGTGATTTTGACTGTGGTGAGATTGTCAGTGCCAGATGGGCTGGTTTGAATATTTCTATTATTGATCATCTCCTGGGATTTTCAAGCACAACGGTCTCTAGAGTTCACTCAGCATGGTACGAAAAACAAAAAACATCCAGTGAGCAGCAGAAAGGCTAATTCAGATAACCACTCTGTCCAACTGTAGTGAGCAGAAAAGGATCTCAATGCACAACACATTGAACCTTGAGGCAGATAAACATCAGAAGACTATGTCAAGTTCCACTCCTGTCGGCCAAAAACAGAAAGCTGAGGCTGTAGTGGACAAGGGCTCACAGATGAAAGACTGAACAGATGAAGACTGGAAAAACGTAGCCTGGTCTGACTAATCTCGATTTCTGCTGAGGCACACAGATGGTAGGGCCAGAATTTGGCATCAACAGCATGAATAAATGGATCCAACCTGCCTCGTGTCAACAGTGCAGACTGCTGATGGTGGTGTAATGGTGTGGGAAATGCTTTACTGGCCCACTGAACCCATTAATATCAATTTATCATCTCTTGAATGCCACAGCGTATTTGAGTTTTGTTACTGACCATGTGCATCTTTTCATGGTCACAATTTACGCATCTTCTAATGGCTACTTCCAGCCTGATAACGCACCATGTCACGAAGCAAAAGTCTCAAACTGGTTTCGTGAACATGACAATGAGTTCAGTGTTCTTCAGTGGATTTCCCAGTCAGCGGGTCTAATTGCCTGAGCACCTTTGGGATGTGGTAGAACCAGGCACGTAGCCAGGTAGGAAAATAGCGAATTTGAACCTCCCTCAAAATTCATTTCTGACTACGGGCCTAAGTAGAATGGGGAATTTGCAGCATGGATGTACATATAACATCTGCAAGCACTGTGTGAAGCGGTAATGTCAGCATGTACCAGAATCTCAGAAGGAATGTTTCCAACATCTTGAGGAATCATGCCACAAAAATGATGCCCCAATATTAGTATAGTGTTCCTAATAGAGTGCTTAGTGAGTATGTTTGTGTAGTAATATACAGTCCATAATAAAACACTCTGAATGATATTTTTTGCTACTTATGGTGTAGAAAAGGTGTTACATCTCAAAGGGAAGATTTAAAAATAAACATTTCTGAGCTCTGAAAGGTTATGTGTAATTCAGATGCCAAATTTCATCGTAATAAAAAATGATGATGCAGAAACCTTTTTGAAAATTTGTTGAATTAGAATGGTAATTTCTGTTTTTATTTTTTTAAATAAATTGTTGAGATAGTATAAAAAACACCCCTCTACACACGTGATGTCTCCTTAAAACTGTAACTGTCTTCTTTAAGGAATACAGGGACTTAATAGTATGAGGCAAAAACATGATGTCTTTTACAGAGGACAAAAATTAATTGCTGGATCTCAGGAGGATATTAAGCTGATGCTTTTATCTAAGCAATGAGAAAGTAGGGTCACAATGCAGCCAGTCCCTGAAGCAGCTGGGGATTGAAACCCTTGCTGAAGGGCCCAACAATAAAATCATGAGCTTTGGTGCTGTAAAGCATGAAGTTGGTTGTGAAAGCTTTAACTGAACACTCAGATCCGGGCTACACAGGACCTTCTTGATGCTTTCGCCCACGTCCCACGTTCTGCACCCGGAGGATCCCACCGGGGGGGGGGGTGGCGGGATGCGGTTGTGCACTGGGGTATTTCGAGAGTAAAGCATCCCCCGTGTTGGGGGTGAAAATTCCCGCCCCTGTCATTGTGACCCCCGGCGTGTCACTGTTTCCACTTGTCTTTTTAGTAACGTGGACGCAGCGCCGCCTCACTTCTGAGAAGCCACCGACGGGGCTTTCGTTGTGAGTGGCCAGGCCGCGCTCAGCCACGGCTGCTACCGTCTCTCCCCTGCACACTGTCATGATGAAAGGTCTGCTCTTTCTCATCGCCGGCGCTCCCTGTTTCCGATTCCCTCTGTCGCAATCGCTCCCTCCCCCCCAATCTGTCTGTTGGTCTAATCCCAGCACTCATCCTCTTCTGCTGCTGTCATGTCACACGTGATGTGCCAATGGTGGTTCTTTGTGATGTCACGCTGCATTTTCTCACCTGAATGACCTGAGTGATAGACAGATAACTTTATTGTCATTGTCATAAAACAACGAAATTGAAGTGCCTCTTCTGTACAACATTCTTCCAAGATAACGTAATAAATACGTAAATCCTCATACATTCATTCTGGCCCCTTCACCTTTGCCCCCACACCCCTTTCTTCGATAACACCAGAAATTATATCATTTCATTTCAGCATTCACTAGCATAATTGCCTTAGGATAAAAACTGTTTTTTAACTGGTTTGTCCTTGCACGTGACATCATGCTTCTTTTGTGACACAAATATGTACCTTTGTTCCTCTGTTGTACCAGCAGTAAGCTGGGACTTACCTGGGGCCTTGTGAGATCAGCCAACGCTGGGGTGGGATGGTATTTTGAGGGCTCTAGGTAAAAAGTGGCCTCCTACGACCCTCCCCCAGGTTCTTGATGTGGTTATTTTACTGGTTATTTTCGGGGGTCTCTGACAGAGCACTGACTTGCCACAGGTAAATGTGCTGATCTCAGTTTCCATGAGCCATTACTGTGTAAATGTGGGGGTGTCACACTGTGTCATTGGTAGTGAATCAATTCCACAGTTCACTGTAAATTTCCCAGGAAATTTCAGTCTAAATGGCTTATCTCCAAGGAAAATTTCCAAATAAAAACACGTCTTGTGTTTGCGTGGATGGATGTTCATGCACTCCTACTTTTTTGTCTGTTTTGTCTGCATATGAACACAGAATCTTTTTAAATGTGTGGCCAGATTTACCTATCGCACTTTCACTGTGACCGGCCGTGAGCGTGAGGTTTCAATGTAGGTGGAGAAGGCTGAACACAACCTCAAGTTTCCACCGGAAACCTTGAATGTTACCTGGTCTTATTTGCCCTTAAAGAGCTGCACTTCTTTCTTGTCTGACTGGGCAGTTCAGCATTCTTCATTCTCTTCCAATTAGTTCCCATCAGCTGCTGGAAATGTCCTGCCTTTCTGGAACTTGACTTGTTCAACTATGGTCCTTATGTTTTACCCCCATTGATTTTGTTGTGAACAGTGCGGTCATGTTACTGTAGTTTCACCCTGTTGTAATGGTAACCTGCCAGTTCCCAGCTTACTCTGCCCAGACTTTCCTTGTTTACTTGCAGTGCCTTCACTGTATGGCAGCTTTTCAAGCTGCACCAACATAAACGACCTGCAAATTGTGGCTAGAATATTCAGCTGTGAGGTTCCAGTGAAGACTTATAATCTTCTTAAGTAAAAGAATGAAGTCTTCACTGTGATGTGTTTACAGCATCATACAACTCTATATTCTCCTCTGATGTACAGATTTCATTCACAGCGATGCAGATAGCTTGGTTGAGTGTACCTTTGGTTTGTGCTTTATTTTTCTGGTGTGTTGTTTTGTGGAATGGAAATGATCATATGACTTTGCGTGGCGTTTTTGGGGAAGGGAAATTCTGTTTGTCTGAGTGACAGGGCAGTTGAAATATTTATGCATTGTATGACTTTCCTTTTAGTTTGAGAACAAATTGAAAATTTTTGCAGAAGTTGGCATGACGTCAAAAGAACTGTGGCCGGTATCACACTTCCACAAAACAACATGTTGTCATTCTGAGAAGTTTTACTTCTTGATCGGGGTTTTTTTCATTGAATCGACTGTGTTACGGCTGAGAGGTTTTTAAACAGTTTGTACAAATTTTAAGTACAATACAATGTTATGGATTTGTGTTATAGGTGTACGTTTGTTTATCATAATGGGCAAAGTGATTGTTGAGAAGTGGGAAGGAGTGGGAGTCATGTCACAACACC
Organism: Gnathonemus echidnorhynchus; assembly: GCA_026776725.1. Lineage (NCBI taxonomy): Eukaryota > Metazoa > Chordata > Actinopteri > Osteoglossiformes > Mormyridae > Gnathonemus > Gnathonemus echidnorhynchus. The sequence goes on along the minus strand of JAODJU010000039.1, from coordinate 16,245,955 downwards.
TGGAAATTACTCATTTTCATACCTCGAAGCGAGCGCTGTTAAGGTCTACCTTTTTCCTGCCTTGCTGAAAAGTCATGTGACTTACGAGAAAGAGGTATGCACATGACACACATGAATGACACTAAGCCACCTGTTCAGCTCTGTCTTCAGTTACCACCTCATCACTTAAATAGCTGCTGTGGTGATGATACCAGTTAAGACTTAACTTTAATGTGTAGACAATTATATTTATTCATATCGGTAGCGCATATGCCTCTGGTGCATATTTGCAGGTTGCTAAATTTATCGAAACACTGGGTAGAGCCCAAATGTGCTCAATAGATGACAGAGAAATTAGCAAGGACGTTTTGTCTTGCACTTATATTGGTCTGTGATATAACTGATTTGAATTATGAAATAAGCTAGACAAGTGGTTTAAGCCCGGTGGATGCTATAGATTGGAAGGACTCTACATCAATGAAATGACTCATCATACGAGGATGACCTGGGTGATTGATGTGAATCATGGAACAGTATCTATCCTGCGTGTGAAGATCCTAAAGCAGCTTATATACATCAGGGAAATGCTCTTCAGAGGCAGCGTGAACCTCACAGCCAAGAAATAACATTGTATGAGAAATTGTGAGATACTCAGGCCCCAATGTACTAATGGCAGAGAGAAAAGGGGACTGCAGGTGCTTTTAATCCACTCTCCAAATCAGTTCTGAGCCAGGTGGTCACAGTTCTGCTTTTGAAATTTTGGTTTACTGTATAAGAAATGCAAGTTGTACGTGTGGCCTCCCTCAAGCAAAAGTTAAGAACCAACCGAGTACTTAAGTCTTAGGCCATTTGTCCCAAAAATGCAGCTGATGGCCCCTGAAGCCATCTAGGGGCAGGTGAACATCCACATAGACGCTGCCAGACAACTGTGGTCATGTGGTTTTGTTGGTTTGTACAGACAGTTCCCCACACAGGACTGGATGTGCGAGCTGGGAAAGCCTGGCCAGACCTCAGTGCATGTGAGCCAGGTTCATCAGTCCTCCTCTCACCCACTGAAACTACAATTCAATTTCATTATTACCAAACTGAAGAAAGGTCACCAAGTCAGTTCAATTGTTCAGCTTTATTTTGCAAAACAAAAAATGCCAAATACAGACACCTGGACTAAGATCTGGAGCTCCACTCAACATTCTTCTGATCCCTGACAGTTTAAAATACTTAATCTACCAATAACTTTGAAAGCAGCACTTCGGTTGAGTTGCCTGCAAGTGTATACAACGTTGGCCAGAAGTTGAATCTGGCTTACAAATTCGGAATGAAGCTGGCAACTGTGCAAATTGGTCAACTACATCTTTACAGAAACCATACAAATGATGTTTAAGTCGGGCTGTCAAAAGATTCACCATTAAAACTACAAAGCATCAATATATAATCAAGGCCGAGCCTTTAGTCCACTTCCTCCATGCGTGAAGCATCATCGTCGCCCTCTAGGGGTGGAATTTCATCTGTAGCAGGCACTGCACTTGGCTCTTCTGCAGGGATGTCATCATCATCAATTCCTGATAGAGGGGGGGAAAAAAATATATATAAATTTACATCTAAAAACATACAAAAAAAAAAAAAAAGGCTCCACAGACACAGTAAATGCCCTTCCAGCACATAACTGATCCTACCAAGTCCAAGCTTGATCATCCTGTAGATGCGGTTTGAGTGTGTCTGAGGATCCTCCAGAGAAAACCCAGATGACAGCAAGGCTGTCTCGAACAGCAGGATGACGAGATCCTTCACAGCCTTATCGTTCTTGTCGGCCTCAGCTTTCTGCCTCAAGGTCTCCATGATGGCATGGTCGGGGTTAATTTCCAAGTGCTTCTTGGCCATCATGTATCCCATGGTGGAGTTGTCCCTCAGGGCCTGGGCCTTCATGATGCGCTCCATGTTGGCCGTCCAGCCGTAAGTGCTTGTGACAATGCAACACGGGGAGGAGACCAGACGGTTGGACACGGTCACCTGTTTAAAAACACAAGTTGAACTTACTACGGGTGGTGAACATCAAACCAGCTGTGTTAATCATCACCTATATCCACAGTTGATGCAGCATTAAACTGGTTGCAGTCTGACAAGTTAGCAATTACCTACAAGCAATGCATAAAAGCAAAAATTAATTCCAGAACATTCCTACAGCAGAAAGGCCCTTCCTGGTGGTTAATTTCTGCAAACTTTATTCTCTGTGAGGGTTGGGGGCAGAACTAGGTTAAGATGCATTCAGATGTTAAGGGAAAACAAACCAAAGGTAGAACCACAACACACAATGGCTCTTAGAGCTCAAACGGCAGCCTTGACCTATGAGGACAGACTCACCTACTGTGCCAAATGGCTGAACTAGGCAACCTGTGTGCGACCAAAATGGTGAAACGACATCAGGAACGCATCTCAAAATTTATATTATGTTCAAGGGACAGGAAGAAATGCTTGGGAATTCTCATCAAACCCAATTACCTTCTCTACTTTTTTGTCCAGAATTTCCTTCATGAGCTTGCAGAGGCTTTCGAACTTGGCCTTGTCCTCCTCCATCTTTTTCTTCTCATCCTCATCCTCAGGCAGCTCCAGACCTTCCTTGGTGACCGAGACCAGGCTTTTCCCATCAAACTCCTTAAGCTGCTGGACGCAGTACTCGTCGATGGGCTCGGTCATGTACAGAACCTCAAAGCCGCGCTTACGAACCCTCTCCACAAAAGCGGAGTTGGCCACCTGATCCTTGCTCTCACCTAGTAAAACAGAGTCTTATTTAGTCATGTCATCAGGTCTGTTTATACAGCTAGAGGGTTTCCCCTATTTAAAACATCCCATCATGACTAGAATCTCAGAAGCCAGGCAACTCGCGTTGAAGCGTGGCATCAAAACCTTATTCCCTTCTGCAAAATCTTGACTCGGCTTGAGGGTAAGGGGATGGGATAAGAACATACTGAGGAGGCATACATACCAGTGATGTAATAGATTGACTTCTGGTTATCCTTCATGCGGGACAGATATTCTGTCAGAGAGGTCATCTCATCGCCAGACTGGGAGCTGTGATAGCGCAGAAGCTCTGAGAGCTTCTTGCGGTTCTGTGAGTCTTCATGGACTCCCAACTACAGGAAAACCCAGGACGACATTACAGATATTATTTGCGACTGGTCAAATGTCAGAATTATTTCAAAATACCGTAGATATATTTCACCCTCAGCTTTCATTCAGTCACCCTGAAGAATTTTCAATGCCAGCTTACCTTCAGATTCTTGGAGAAGGCGTCGTAGAATTTTTTGTAGTTTTCTTTGTCCTCAGCAAGCTCTGCAAAGAGCTCCAGGCATTTCTTCACAATGTTCTTGCGGATCACCTTCAGGATTTTGCTTTGTTGCAGCATCTCTCTGGAGATGTTAAGTGGAAGGTCCTCAGAGTCAACCACACCACGGATGAAGTCTATAAATGAATAAGCGGGTTAGGATCAGATCTGGAAGATAAAAAAATAAATACACACACACACACACACACACACACACACACACACACACACACACACACACAACCTCGTAACCCTGCGTTATGATGGGGTTACGTTCCAACAAACCTATTGTACGGCGAAAATCATTAACATAAAGCCTATTTATTATTTTTTTTAAATGTTGAATATCATGTAATTTATTGAATAATGTTTTTCCCCCAATTTCAGTACATCTACCCATCGTAAAGTCGAAACACCGTAACACGGATCGTCGTCATCCAGGAAGTGTGTATATATCATGATCCACAAACCATGAGAGGGGAAGACAGACATCCAGACTTACTCAGATACTCTGGGATGAGCTCCTCGCAGCTGTCCATGATGAAGACCCTCCTGACGTAGAGCTTGATGTTGTTCTTCTTTTTCTTGTTCTCGAACAGGTCAAAGGGCGCACGGCGGGGAATGAAGAGTAGAGCCCTGAACTCCAGCTGGCCTTCCACGGAGAAGTGCTGAAATGGAACAGACAGGCATGAACGTCACACTGGCATGTGTCACTTGCGCACTCTACTGCTAAGTGGCAGGCAAATCGGATATCATTTTTCCCCTGATATAAGCATATTTGGATAGCAAGGGGAATTTTAAAGACGCCTGCAACAGGAAGTGTTCCCAGAAGGTCAACTGCAGGCTCTTGCCTTACCTTGACCGCCAGATGGTCCTCCCAATCATTTGTGAGACTTTTGTAGAATTCCCCGTACTCCTCTGTGGTGATGTCATCAGGGTTTCTTGTCCAAATGGGCTTGGTCTTGTTCAGTTCCTCCTGATCAATATACTTCTCCTTGATCTTCTTCTTCTTCTTCTTATCCTTGTCCTTGGCATCTTCCTCGTCATCAGAACCAACATCCTCAATTTTAGGCTTGTCCTCACCTTCCTCCTTGTCTTCCTCTTTTTCGGTCTTGTCTTCCTCAGCCTCATCGTCACTGATCTCCTTATCACGCTCTTTCTCAACCTACAACCCGTGTCCAAACAAACACAGTGGAAGCCATTAATATTCTAAACAAGAAACTTCATTTTAAGAATTCAAGTCACTGGCATCCTGGAAAGGGTGTACCCCAGGTTTGCACTCTGCCGCCTTGGGTAAGTTTCAGGACCCCCCCCCTCCCCCACCCTTACATGTGTGAACTAGACAAAACGGCTTTACAGAAAACTTACAAAGAGAGTAATGGGATAACCAATGAACTGGGAGTGCTTCTTAACGATCTCTTTGACACGTTTCTCCTCGACGTACTCTGTCTGATCCTCTTTCAGGTGCAGGATAACTTTGGTTCCACGGCCAATAGGTTCACCTGCAATTCAACATGGCAGAATATGAGGTTCATGTTAGCAATTTCATACTTAACTGCTCAAAACAACTCCATAGCCGTCCTCTTTTCAGAGATGACTCACCATGGTCAACTTTCACCGTAAAGGATCCCCCGGCAGAAGACTCCCAGGCGTACTGCTCGTCGTCATTATGCTTTGTGACGACGACCACCTTCTCGGCCACAAGGTAGGCAGAGTAGAAGCCCACACCAAACTGCCCTATCATCGATATGTCAGCACCAGCCTAAGGGAGAGAAGATGGACAGAACGGATGAGACATCTGAATGAGATGACATCACTGGGTTTAGCTAGACCTAGTCAGGTCAGTTAATTAGATTGCATCTAGACAATCATGCACCTCTGTGATGACATATAGCAGAACCACAATGCTATTTTATGTTTTTGACAATTTCTTCTGTACCATTTCATACCTCCAGACAGATCTTTCAGACATTGTGAAATGCATGCTGTCTTCCAGAGTAAACGTGTATAACTTAATATCCTTTTATTTTTTTATTTTTATTTTTTTAAAAAAGCACATTTTTAACGTCCTTAAAGATAAGTAAAAACTAGGGAAAAAAGACGCTAACTCAAGCTGTCATAATTCATGCATGAAAGGGATGTTAAAGCAGCACTTCCAGGTGACCTGAACACACACCTGCAAGGCTTCCATGAAGGCCTTCGTCCCAGACTTGGCGATGGTTCCCAGGTTGTTTATCAGGTCAGCCTTAGTCATGCCGATTCCCGTGTCCACGATGGTCAGAGTGCGATCGTGTACATTGGGGATGATGTCAATTTTCAGGTCCTTCCCACTGTCCAGCTTGGTGGGGTCAGTCAGGCTTTCATATCGAATTTTATCCAGTGCCTTATGGAAAGAGTCACAGTTACATGATATTTGTGCAGTGTCCCCTTTTTACTACAGCTTAGTAAATGCCACACTCCCCAGACAGGATCAATCTACTGTATTTACCCAACAGCAACTTTGCGCTACCTACATCAGAGGCGTTAGAGATGAGCTCCCTGAGGAAGATCTCCTTATTAGAGTAGAAGGTGTTGATGATCAGGGACATCAGCTGAGCAATCTCTGCCTGGAAGGCAAAGGTTTCAGCTTCCTCCTCTTGTCGCATTTCTTCAGGCATCTGTATAGCAAAATTGACATTCTGGTATCACTCACCCAGTTACATAACGGTGATGACTAAAGGAATATGTACTTGGGAAACGAGAAAGTGAACACCCCCCCCCCCCCCCCGCACAGTTACGGCATATCGTGCATTCATATTCTATACCTGCACCACCTTTGACATTTACAGCCCTGAACACTTGCTATTCCAAATAGGGTCGCATATAATGCAGTTATTCTAAAATATCTTTTCATATCGATTTGATTACTTCTCACCTACTTCACTTCTTTCCCATTTTATTTATCTTAAACTCTTCTTTTCCTTATATTTAAGCTATGTGTATTGTGGTATGCTGTTTAATTTGTGTTTGCCGCTGTTAAATGATTCTCCCACTCGGGGTCAATAAAGAACATCAATGTATCCTTCATATCGACAGTAATCACTTGCATTTGGAACGGAGAGATGCATTTACAGTTCTTAGATTAATGCACAGCGTTAAAATTCTTCACTGCGGTCTCGAATTGTGCACACTCATGCAGCCATCTGATTGGACAGCGCCACGCAGGATGTAACGTCACAGACGCACAATATGGCGACGCCCAACATGCCGTCAATGAAAGCAGCACATGGTTAACGCAATGAACCGCAATGACTAGAAGCATTTTTATCAAAATGAAACTAGCGTATTTCTTTAACGTCCCAAAACTACACGAAAAATAGCATAGCGGTACTAAAGTCGCAGAAGAAAGGACCAAATCGCAAAATGAAATAAACCTAAACTGAAACTTAGCTAGTGAGGGGGAACGAAAATATTCACCCAGCAAGTCAGACATTTGCCGTAAAGTACATAACATGTCCACAATGAAACGAGGCCCTGTTTAAGACAGTTTTGCGTTAACCCGTGGTACTAATTGTTATGCGATTGTATTATTAATAATCCTGTTATGAATTTATACTCGTTACCAAATTGCGTTCAACTGCAATTAAGGCTTCAAATACAGCCCTCTGATTTCTCTGCAACAATGCGGACCGCGTCTAGTACTGGCTTCGATATCCCTGGCTACATGGTTAATGAGGAGTAAACAAACAAACACACAAACAAACAAAAGCAGCGGGCCCTTCGCGTTTTTCGACAGGAACAAGTAAATACAAATACGATTTATATAACGCACGCAGTCGAGGTGGGGATCACCAGACATTCACGACACCACACATTATAACTACTACTATTCGTTATGCGTTTCGACAGTTTTACCGGTTTCCAACCATTTTAACTGTTGTTTAAAATACATATGTATATTACAGTACCTTGACTTGTTTTCCGTGTAACGTTCTTGAATTAAATGCGACTGAGGTACCCTGATCCTGCTACACCGTGAGGTATGGAAATTGAAAGGGGTAGCATTGAAAAGAACGATATCTATATAGCCTGTGTATATATGTGTGCGTATCCCTCCGCTGAAAGGGCACCGCACGCTGTGCTGGTGTATGTCACTGCAGTGTCTTTGCAGAACTCGGAAAAACATTTCGTTTAAATACAAGTTTGTGTATATAATGCAGTGGTTCTGCATGGACACAGGCTGAAAGACAGAAAAATAAGCAAATAGCCTTATATGTACAACTTTGTATTCGCGATAGTGCATTTAAATGTATGGTTTAAATTAGTTGTCCTTCGGTTAAAAAAATGATTTGCAGTCATTGTACGCAAGTGTCATACAATTTCTCTTTTTATATGCTTTTCCCTTAAACATATTTCTCGTCAAACCTAATGTTTGTTGGGCCGTTCTGCTGTAACACGGAAGGATATCTGTCTGCTTTTGTGGTTGTACTTCGGTTTTTCCAGCACTTTCCATGCGTGGGTCATAGATATAGAAATACTAGATTGGACGTCCTTTTAAGCGGGAAGGCATGCGTGGCTTGGCAACAAAGCAGTTTTCTATTTCTATGATAACGCCCACCGGAACATTGACGTCATGCTTTCCTTTATGCGGCGTTTCTCGTCGCATAGGCAGCAGGAGATACTTACACGACATATGGAGGTTTTAGGGTGTGTGTTCTTATATAATTCGTTAACGAAGGCTGGAAGGACACGAATTTATGTTTACTAGTGATCTACGTGTAGTTAAACAGCACATTTACATGCTGCCCATTCGTTCATTCATTTATTCATTAATTGTTTGTTACACCGACGAGTATATACCTTTGGGTTTTCAATGAATTAGTTAATGGGAGAACTTCTTTATATTTGAAATAAAGAAAAATATATGTTCTGAAAGGTAAAGGTGAATTTTAGATGATATTCCTCAGCGCCATTGCGCCCCATTAGCTGTGGTCGGGGCGGGGGGCGGGGGTTGTGCATTCAGTATATTTGCACGAGCCCCTTATACAAAGTTCTGTTGTAATACTACAGATTGAGGTCTCTATCATTAATATTACAACATTTATCAGAAACAGTGTGTCGTATTTCAACATCGTAAAATGTATGACCTCCTAGGTGAAACTCATCGTCAGCTATAAAGGAGCAAAAGATACCGATCGACTGGCCGTCATTTTCAGTTTGTTGAATTTCAATGTTGTCATTCATGTTTGACGTGTTGATGGATTTTTAGATGGTCAGTGCCTGATCCCGGAAGGAAATTAACATTAAAACTGACTGCCATGGCTATTTACTGTTTAAGTTGTGTGGAGTATTATGTTTATTGGGTCTTAAGGAGAGCAAGGAAGAACTCACGTGATTCTGCAATAAATTAACTCCACTTATACTGGCAAAACGGCTCTACGTAGCAGTAATAAATACTTTCTATAATACTTAAAAATATTTGTTCAAATACGAATGTAACGTACAATTAAATATTTACAATTTAAAATTCAACAATAAACACATTAATGCAAGACTCGATTGCAAAAAGTATTATGTTGGGTATGCCCTGACAAACTAAGGCTTTGCAAAGCATGCGATTTTTGAGTGGCTTCGATAGGACTGAAAGTCCTAACTACTATATAAATCGCAATTTTTCAATTATACTTAGATTTTACTGCTATAGCCTATATTCTACCATCGTGCGTCTTAGCCATCAGTGACATCAAGGTATGAAATATTTTGTATCATTTCATGTTAAAGTAGCCAAACTGCAAGCGACTGCGGCATTTCAGAGGATGCTGAAATGGAACTCTTTGTTCCAATTTTGCTTGAAACTTGCTTATATATGGATGTTATATAGCATTACTCGATGCTCAATCACTCGCTACTGAACGTATCAGAGACTACGGTGTAAATGCAATGGACACTACGAAGAGTACCGACCGAGTAACATTTTCTTGCCATGTGAGCAGATGTGAACTCAGTGCGAAATTAAGATGCATCCTTGGTGTGGTGTGTATAACATCATGAAGGCTGCATTCCTTGGTGTGGTGTGTATAATGATTTTATATGCTTGATAACTTCATCATATCCGCTTCTATCCATCCATCCATCCATCCATCCATTTTCATAAACCGCTAGACTTATTCAGGGTCGCGCATCCCCCGCCCCCATTTCACGGTAACTTGGAAAAAGTAGGTTAATGTGCATGGCTGGTATCGCGAGATTTGGAGCAGCATCGCGTGGTGCTGGTACAACGACACTAGCATAGGACAGCGGAACCTACGTTAAATGCACAGTGGAGTAGATTTCGATAATAAAGACTGCTGTTGCGGTTTAATTGTGAAAATAAATTTTGATTTAGACCTAATGAGATTCATATGCGGCATCGATGTCTCATTTATGATGATTAATTCTCTGAAAAGAGGGTTTTGTCACGTAAGACGTATTCCACTAGGTGGCAGGACTGTCAGCATTTTTGTCATGTTCGTTTTTGCTTGATACTGAACGCGGATGTCATAAAGAAACATAATGAACAAATGGAGGCCAGAGGCATTAGTTGTAAGAACTTCAGCTGCATGTATAGCATACAACCCAAATCATGCAGTAACTTTTGAAAACTTTTAAAAATGCATAATTCATGGAATTTGTCATATAGAATTTTAATGTGTCACTGGACTTTCTCAAAATGCTGAATATTTTTGGAGTTCAAAACGCTGATATGGAATTGGAACATTATAAAAATAAAAAAATAAAAAAAATTATGACACGACTTTTTAAAAATATGTGTAAACATTTTTTGTTAAACCCACCTAGATAAGAATACACAGTGGACCTATGTATGGTTTGAACTGAGGTAGGTCTTCCTATATTCTTCCTTTTTCTCGATTATTTTCTCTCTCTTTACAGACTGGTTTATGTCGGTTTTTGAACTGCTGAACTGTGTTAGTCACCTGCCTGGATTTGAAATAGGAACTCTACCCTTTGACCTACTGGTGAGTAACAAGGATCCGTTCAGCTGTTTGAAAACCGGCAAATGAGGTTTACTGGTTTGAACTGGTATTTCCAGTAGGTTCTAGAGTTCTGTACTGTGTCATGGCAACACCAGGTCTGCCAACTCTCACACATGTGCCATGACATTAACGCTTTCTGACTCTCACACTCACACAAGAAATCAGCATATCTATATAATTCCATTATAAACCTAAAATTAGCTACATCAAAAGCGCTGGAGTAGTTTTCAAACCCTACAGACTATTAACAAGGTAATGAGACTGTTAAATACATGCAAATTGAAAAATCTACAATGTCAGTCAACTGACCAAACCCTGTAACACTGAATAAGGATATAAAGGTAACATTGACAAAGTGACAACCTGTTCCACCAGTTTCAATAATTCTTTGTTGCCTTTTTTGTTTCACATTTATTTTGGTTCCTCTGCATTCCTCTGCCTAGTAAATATGATGATTCAGAAGGTTATATATTCATACAGGCAACTTGATTCTGCACCCCAGGAAGGATCACATATAACCTAAAATGGTATATTATGTTTCAGTCAGTCTTTATATATTTTTTTCATATGTGATGTGTTTGTTATACACAAAACTCCATATATATGTAATATACACATCAAGTTTAATATTTTGGTTTTCTGGATTGTTGAAGACAAAACCCATTCTGGAGAATTCCATAGGAAGAAGAGAACAGCCACATCTACTCGTAGAAACCTTTGACTTTTTTCCACTTGGTGTAACGTTGGCTGTTGTTCTGTCAGTGATGATCCTGTTCCTTGAGGGTAGCTGTGTTTTAAAGGGTGCTGCATGGAAACAGGTTGAATACACAAAAAAACTAGGCAAGCAGCATATGTTAGAATGCTAAATTATTCAGACTATGATTGTCCTTCTGAATGGAGTGACTGCAATAAATTTGACAATGTTGTTGTATGTTGTGTGACGTTTCTCTTAGGGTAGGTTGCTGCAGTGCTGTAGTGGACTTAAAAAATGGACTTAAACAATGTACAGCTTAAGATGAGACTGGGACACGTAGTTGGATAAAGGACAGTTAGAAAAACATTCATCATGTCAGAGTTTCACTATCAAATTATCATTATGAATTGTACAGACCATCATTTGGGAAAGAGGGTTAGAAAATGGACGGAAGGTTCTGTGTGGAAGGATGTGTCTGTGACATACAGTTTCAGCTCCTTCCATCGCTCTTGTGGCTACCGGGTGGCATGGAGGCTGAATCCACTGATCACCACTGATAGTGATGGACAGCTCAACATCTGATTGGCTGTAGCTGGATGCCGGCCAATGCTCGTGATGTACATAGATCCCTGGCACCAAACCCTGCCAGAGTCAAAAAATCTGCTCTCTCTCTCTCTCTGCACACACCTGCTTTTATGACAGTGTAATATTAAGTTGTAAAAATGCAGAAAATCTTAAGTTCAAACTGTGCTAAAACTGCATACTTTCAAACTGTTGCCATTTTTCTTGGAAATTGTTCAGTCGCATGCATCATGGTTCATATTTTAAATAATTTGTCGAGAGCCAAATTTGTAAAGTATTTCCATTTTGGTGAAAAATCCTCCATGTTTGGTCACTAAGATGATTTTGAAATATGTGATAGAAATGGATTAAATCCTGCTGATGACAGTGACACTCCTCAGGCGCAGGAGCGCGGTGTCCAGCGGGACGAGTTGTAGAAGTCCAGCTGTATTAGTATCCCCTGGTCACACGCGGACTTACTTTGACAGCTCTAATCAATCTACCGTGACTGAAAAGAAAAATAAAATGCGTAGCAGAGCACCTGGGATGTCTCTCATCAATCAAGTAAATCGCATTTAGTCTGTAGTACAGCAGTAATAAAGCTGTAATAGTATTATAGCTGGGGGGATGATACAGTAACATACAGACTTTCATGCTAGAGCTAACTGTTTGCTAAGATAACTGCCGCTGATGATGGGAGTCTTTCTCATATGCAACATGAAAATTGCATTGAGAATTGCTTAAAATCATCAAATGAGATTATATGTAACTCAAGACAAGACAGACCCATTATCCCCCCTGACCAGTTCTGGGTCCTTCAGCCTGTTGCAGTGGCCAGGGCCCCATAGGTGACTAGAAAAGTGCCTGTTGGTTTTCTCTTTAGGGTTAGCCAGGAACAGGGTGGGTGAAATATTACACTGACAAAAAATACCAAAACGAGCAGGCAGGTTTACAAGCTTAAAAATAACAACAATAAACAAGGGGGGAGATCATAGGCTCAAAACTGAACAGAACACATCAGTATATGAGGTAGAACAAAGGACAGGTGGAACTGATAAATTCTAACAAATTCCGTCTCAAGACCACATCTCTTACATGGGTGTTTTCATGTATAGTCCTTCTTTAAACAAAATCAGCCCTCTTAAAGTAGACCAAATAGTGGACTGTGAAGGCCAAACACCAGGCCACACAAGTGAAATGGGTAAATGCACACACACCTTCATTTATCCTTTCATTTTAATACACATTGATTTGCAATAACTTTATTAATTGGTTTAAGTACATTTGTTCTATTTGTAAGCGCACACATTTAGTTTACTGATGTATTTTTATCAATTCATTTCCATCTTTGTTGTGATTAATGTGATTAACTCTTGTTTCTTTTTACTGGTTTTATTTACCTGCTGTGATCCCTGGGAGTAGCCCGACGAAAGATGGCAGTCAGGGCTCAGAGCAGTTAAATGCCTAAAGATAATTGGACTACACCACCAGTTCCTGCTGGAGAGGGGGAAATTTGTGTTCTTTAGTTAAATTAGCATTTGTTATTTTACTAGATATTTGTAATTAAAGTTTAGTTATTTTGATTTCTTCCTTAATGTTTAGTTTATCCACAAACTGGACTGCAGTGTCGTGCCTTATAGTTAGTGTTGTGTTTAGTTACCTCTATTGTTTCTTTTGGGCTGATCAGCCAGTATATATACCCTTGTGTGTCATTTGTTGGTGGGTCAGTTATGTTTGTGTAGCCAGTTAGTTTATTCACATTTTTGCCTGAGTTCAGTTTTGTTACTTTGACCTTTTTTATGAGCTCAACGTTTAATATTTGTTAAATTAAGTTTGGGTCAAAATGAAAAAAAATAACCCTTATTTTCCTAATTATTCCTGTGATTCCTCCTGGTTTGGTGCTCAGTCCCTCACATGGGCCAACAAAAATGGCTCTGTTTTCTTTTTTTATTATTATTTTTTGTGTTCACATTTGAAGTTCATTTGAAGGAGGACTAAGTTCTTTTTCGGGTTCACTCCAAGGCTGATGGAGCCTCAGTCCACTCTCTATTCACGCTGTAGTTCCTCTGGATTTCTCAGACCTTTACTGCTTTGGATAATTATTGGTAGCATCCCAGTGCAATACATTGTGATCTGAATGGCAAGCCTACTGGGCTAAAATACCCTGGCAAAAGGCAAAGTGAATTTTGGAATTAAGCGAGCGGCAACGTGAAAACCCTCCTGAGATGGTCTCAGTTCAGTTCGTTTCAGAAGGTTTGAGTTTGTTTGGAATGTTCACATATGTGCAAAAAATGCTGACTAATCACCCTCAGTTGGTTCTGAGGACTGAAAGAGACCAACTGTGAAAACAACTTATTTGTTGCAAAACTTCCATCCAGTGTATCATAATGAAGTCTTCTGGAAAGTCTAGCTTGGTTTCTAGCTTGGTTTCTGTTGTGCAATGGCATTAAGGAAGGATTGGCAACACTTTACTTGAAGCAGTCTACATAAGGGTGACATGTAACCGTCATAAGAATGACATGACGCATTATTAATGTTTACAACAGTCATAAACATCAATAATGTGTCATTAATGTGCATGACATGCGTCATGTCATTCTTATGACGGTTACATGTCACCCTTATGTAGACTGCTTCAAGTAAAGTGTTGCTGAAGGATTTAAAGAGAAGAAGATACATCATGTTCCACTATTTTCAGTATATAGCTGTTTTCATTGTGGCTGTTTATTTCTTTTTCTCTACATTCCTCTGCATAATTTATATGGAGATGTATACTCATGCGGGCAACCTGATTCTGACCTCCAAGAATGATCATATATAACCTTAAATGGTTTATTGTGCTCCAGTCAGTCGTTATGTATTTCCTCACACACAATGTGTTTGGTATAGACAGAACTCCCCCATGTGCTTTCTTTACTCTGCATATCAAACTAAAAGATCACTAAGAAAGTCAGTGACATTTACCCCGTGTCTGCCTGCCATTGGCCAGGGTACAATGGATAGCCGATATTCCCCAATGTGTAGAATCAAAGTTCATTTGTTGCTTCCACATGTCAATTTTAAGTTAACAGATATAAAGCCATCTGTCCGTCTTCGAACAGCTTATCTTGGTCAGAGTCATGGGATAATAATATCCCCAAATAATTTTTTGTTTTGTTTTGGGGTGGAATGGTAGTGTAGTGGGAAGCACTGTTGCCTCCCACCTCTGGGACCTACGTTCAAGTCTCCACCATGGCTCTGTGTGTATGGAATTTGCATGTTCTCCCCATGTTGTCATGGGGTTTCCCCTGGTTTCTCATTTCACCCATAGGTGTGAATGGTATGAGTGTGTCCTGCAATAAGTTCACACTCCATTTTGGGTCATTCCTTGCCTTGTGCCCACCAGGGTACCACCATCACCCTGAATATGATAAGCAGTTATGGAAACAGATGAGAGGTTTGTTTGGCCATTTGTGCTTCATATGAAAGTTTAGGCTTCACTAACACCAAAGTTTAAAGATGTCAATCCTGTTTCTTCATTTTCCAGCTTTAGCATTCATAAAGAATTTCTTGACATACATTGGTACTTTACAGGTCCAGGGATCATCAACCTGTTCATGCATGGACAAACGTGTCCATGAAAAGACTTTGTGTCCATGGCAAAATGTTTTGACTGAGGAAAAAAAAAATGTTTTTTAAATTCCCCTGGTAAAGAGTGCATTTGATCAAAATCTATCAGAATTCATCATGGTGATCATCATGTTTCATCATGTTTGTTATTGATGATTATTTCATTGAGGAAAAATCTGTCCATGACCTCAGTGTTTAACTATCAACATCAAAGATAGCCGCCAGCCTTGTGCTCCTACCTTTTTTCTTACATTGTACTCTTTATGTACTTGATGTTTCCTTAAATCATCTTTAGTCCACAGTTGTCTCCTTCTGGTCCAGCTTCTCACAAAATATGTCCGGTGTATACATGATGGCGTGAGTTATGATATCTATGCCTTTCTATTTAAACGTTATTATATACCTTCATACTTCCAGGAACGTCTGAAGTGAGTCACCATATATAAATTCAAAGAGCATTTTATTTTCCAAAAGCCGTTCTTCGAATGAATAATGGATTTGTTAGTTGATATTAGCATTTCAAATGCTTTTGGCATTTTATTTTTTATGTTCTGTTTTTATATCGATTACTACTTTATAATTTGACAGAAATAAGAAATAGGAATACATGCAATGGGTAAGTCTGACCAGGGTGCCTAAAACCTGCTAGTTTTTGGAAACCCGGAATCCATAGTGATTTTCCTGTGTAGCATCCACCCTAAGGTCTTTATAAAGTGGTATGAAAAAATTAGTATTTGAACAAACAAGACCCGAAATGAAATGCTTTTTGTTGACAAACTGTGAGTTTAACTTTGAAGCTCACAGCTCCAGTGACTCAACAACATGGACTCATGACTTAGACTCACGCTGAACAGTAATAAGTCAACATGCGCAGTGCTACGCTCTGCCCTCCGGACAGCTGCACCAGCCACCAGTGTGGTTCCCTTTAACAGGTATCAGATTTATCAGGCATTTGACCGGACGCCTAAAGAGCCACATTCAGCACAGCCTCCCATCGCAGAACTTACCCTGAGTGACTGAGATCTCTGCTGCCAGGTACAGTACAGCAATACCTTCACCTCTACCTGATATGATTAGATCAGTCATACAGCAGTTTTACTTACTTCTTAAAGAAATCTTTCCTGCCTCTTCTCCTTACTAACAAATTCAGTAATTATTTGAATGTTTTTCAGTTCTTGGGACATGACTGTCCCTAAAAATGATGGTCAAATGTATTAACAATGCAGGCAACATGCTGGAATCTGTCAGGCAAAAAAAAAAAACAGGAGACTTTTGGTTGATTGTCAGAACTTATAAATAAATAAATTATATTCACTGAAAATGTGATTGTGTGGAATGTAAGTAATGTATGATTTAAATAACTGGAAATCTATTAATAGTTTGTTTGAATGATGAGAGCTAGTTTTCGGTGGTACACCTATCCTGGCTAAAGCAGGGCAAAGGCAGCATAGGATTAACCTGAAAACAGACCATTTTAATCAGATTAACATGATCTTCCTGCACATCCCGGCACTGTCAGGTTCTTGGTGAAACCTGGTATATTTATAGCCTGTGGCTAATTTAAGGAAGAGATGAACAAATGTTTGGTGGGAGCAACAAATACCACGGTAATGAAACCACGTACAGATGCTCAGAATCAAATTTCCATGAAGAGTATAACACATACACACACACACGCAGACACACACATATACATACAAACACATACATGCAGACACACACATATACATACAAACACATACATGCACACGCAGACACACAAATATACATACAAACACATACACACACAGACACCCACGTATACACACAAATGCACACACGCAAATGCAGATGCACACATATATATACATACATACACAAATACAAACACACACATATATTCACACAAACACTTTCACACACAGACACACACAAACATACATGCACAGACACCCACACACATATACACAGAAAAACATATATGTGAAGACATAGACACACACTTTTTATGAATAATGTTCAGTTCTAGGTTTGCAACCTTGAAAATCATTAACATTGTGAACAATGCCACTTGCCATTCCCCAGCTTGCATGATATTTAAATAATAAGTACATTTTCCTAGATTTGGGGCAAATCTCTGTTTTCCCTTGGAGTTTAAACGGTTTAAAATAGATGTGAAAATATAGAACATTAATTTATGACAAATTTAATGTGTGAATCTATCATCTTTTATGTGGTTATCACATGAATGCTAACTTGTATAGGAGGGGACATGACAGTTTTACATCATTGTTTTCAAGTAGAACAGCCTTCCCAGAACATTCTGTGGGAAAGTGTGATAACATTTCCAAAGGCATGTCTTTGTTACCTAGCTGGGTTTCTTTTGCGTGGTCTGAAGTTGTTATGCATATTTGTTGGGCTGTGGGTGGAAACTGGAGTAACCCCACAATGACACTGGGAGCCAGAGCAGAGACTCTCACAGGGGTGAGGCAGCAGTCCTAACCCCTGCACCACCAAGCCACCCCAAGTGTGTGACACTGTGGAGAAAATCCTTAGAAAGAATCAAATATTTTCCAGTCATCCATCTATCTGCCAGCTGCTTATGCTGGTCAGTTTCACCTGGAGCTTAATCCCAGGCAATATTCTGGATGTAATGCCAGTCCAACAGAGGGCACATACCCCAAGCAGAGATGCCTGTTAACATCTGCATGCCTAAGTGCTGCATGAGACCTGTGCATCACAGGGAGAACATGCAACCTCCACAAACAGTGCAGAAGTAGGATTCAAACCCACAACCCTTGAGGTGTGATTTCGCAGTGCTATAGCCAATGCCACCATGCTTACATGAGAATGCAAAATGAATGACTGTATCCTCAGATTACCATGAAACTACATCATTAAACTGTACAGTATGCTAATATTGATAATAATTATGCAGATAGTGGAAATTTGGCATGGGTGAATAAGGGGCAACACACAAAAGAAAAATCCTGAAAGATCTAAAAAAAAAAAAAAATGGAAGGATCTTTATAAGAACAGGCCTAGCTACCTAGCTCATCCGCAGCTCCTGAGCCGCTGTCCTCTCCAGATCCACGCTGCTGGCCTTCAGCTTCTTTAATGATGTAATTAGTCCAATCAGGGCCAGCAGAGCTTCGCTAACTGGCAATCATTCGCCATGACGGCACAGATGCAGCCAAGATCAGCCTCTGCTTCCGCTCCGGTAGCCACTGACTCACAACGCGGGTAAACAATATTGTAGTGAGTCCAGCAGCATCACCGTCTGCGGACAAATCTGTCGTTATAGCGGAGGTTTGTTTGTTGGGCATGAATATGAATGTGTGTAATGCGTGGGCTGTGGCCAGAACAGTATCCCATTCTTCTCTGTGCTTACGTGGCATTTCCTTGATGCAAGCAGCCACTCGGAGGCTACAGTGTTTTATTCTGTAGCTGTTGTACACAACAATCATTCTCTGACTTTAACCATGGCTACTACTGGGTTCCACAAGCTATCACTGCGACTGGAGATAAATCTCCAGAAATTATATTGAAATTATCTAATTTCATAACTGATCCTTTGAGTAAAAAAAGAAATGTAATCAACATAGAAAATAAGCAAAATCTAGATGTACCAGTGGACAAAATAGCTGAAGAGATCTAAGACTGCAGGGAAACAATCTGCTCGTGGTCTTTACTACTGAATTATGGAAGAATTTACTCACAGATAATCAATAGTCTATGATAGTATATTGAGAGGATAAAGTAACAAGGTAAATGCAGCATCAACATGAGAGAAAACAGTCACACCAGGTAAACTCAGGATCCCCCTCACATGCTGTATATGTCTGTGATACATCACGGAGACTCAAAGTTACAACTGACTTGCACACACAAATTACACAGTACATCATCAATAAATAGTCTGGCATTTTTCAAAAATTGATCATTTCAGTTTTTTTTTGGTATTGTAGTCATATTATTATTCCATCCATCCATCCATCTTTCACAGCAGCTTATTCAGTTTGGGGTCCCAGGTGGCAAGACACGCTGGAAGGGATGCCAGTACATGACATTATATATACATAATGTACTTCGCACATGTAAAACGCAGATAGGCTATACCACCCGCTCTTTTTTCTAGTTATGTAATTGTCTAAGCCAGAATGATACTATACCGACTTCACTGTTCTATTTTGAGCTGTAGCTTTTTGCGCACTGAATAATTATATTCACTGGTGGCTATTAAATCCGTGTTTACTCCCATTTTTAATTCACACCTATATTACACACTGCTCACGGTATCTGTCTCACAGCTAAATATTTCACATCTTAATATATATTAAGTGCATTTTCGTACTGTTTCCATTAGAAAAGCCTCAAAGTGCAATGATCGTTAAACAGTTTATGTAACAAAGACGTGTGACTAATTTGTGGGTTTTGTCTTACTTTAATTTAAGCCGTATTTGAAGGCAGCGTGTCGGACACAGCAGCCTATCCGGGCTCACAAGCAAGGCAGATGGTCAGGATGGCCACACCTGTCGTTTCTAATAAATTCAATGCATTTCAATTATTTATATTTAATTCATGCTGAAATCCGAATATACATATATTCATATATAAAAATTAGCATGCATAATAGATAATATAATAAATATAATAAATATATATTTATATTTCTAAAACGAGGCTGGAGCGGCATTTCACCGGGGGTCGGGCTGAGTAGGATGCGCTCAGTGTCCCACACGCTCTCCTCCGCTCCATCATCCCTCCCTGCGCATCTCACCCAGGTGCTCCGATCGGCTCCGCTCATCAGCAGCCCGGATGTAGCACGCCGTCCCCGCATCGGTACCGGATCGTAGAGCTGCACACTGGAGGGCGATAAACATGGCGCTGGCGACAACGTAACGGCACAGACGCGGAACGATAGCAACCTGCGGGACATGTGAGGTCGGCGGCCGGGCCAGCGGGTAAGTCGGGCATCGAGATCGGCGATCTCGCATCTATACCGGGGAAATAAAGCGCACGGGAGGCTCGATCCCTTTCCGGTGGTTCACCCATTACAAAGCACAGCTTCTCCTTCCTCATCAGGCACTCCGGGAATAAACAGAGGCGCAGATCAGGGTTCAGGCATTGATGATGCTTCACCACCGTCTGTGGGGCTGCCGGGGATGGACGGTTCCTCAAACCCTATATCATAGCCGTTTAATGGACGAGTGTCAGGGAAATGCACAGGCACACTCCGGCTTGCAGCCACACGTCCATGATAAAGAGCCGCTTCATAGTCTGTTTCCGCCCGTAACATTGCTGTGCGTGCATTAATGAACTGTCACCCTGCCTCCCTGCAAAGGGACATCGACAGCATCGGTTCTGTCTTCACTTAATTGGAGTGAGATTCAGTGAAAGTAGATAAAGGTCACGTAAAATATCATGCGCCTGTCACTATTCAGCTGGACGCTTTAGATACAGTGCTTTTGTTCGTTATCAGCACAGCGATAAAACAAATATCGTGTTAAGCGTACGCCAAATCATTGCTATGCAGAATGATCAATTATTTTTTGCAGAACAAAAATATATGCGAATCTCCATGAATTTATTTTATACCCCACACCCCTTATTGTTTTAGTTTAGTTTTTCCAGCATAATATTAAAGGCACATTGAAAGTTGTACTGTGCAGTGAAAACAGGTACAAATTTGGAAGCGGTGGCAGAGCTTATCATATCGGGCTGTGTGTTCATCATGTCTAATTAGACACATTCTACAGCCTAAGAGTGGTTGTAGTAATAAAGAGGACTGTTTAGGTTACTGTGATGTTCAGCTTATAGTACCTGTGTTATTCAAATTACTGCCTAGTATTTAGAGGTCAAAGGGCACAGGGTAAAGGGGGTGACAGTTTTTATGCAACAAGTGTAGCGTCTTATATGTTTTACGGTAATTGTGATGAGGCGCTGTCTTTGGTTTTGGAAATTATTTGGAAAACACACACACATACACAGGTTTGTAATTATATCATTGTGGGGACTCTCCATTCTCAATCTCATGGGGAAAACTCTGATCCCAACATGACAACCTTAACCCCTACTCAGCCCTAACCTTAACCATAAGTAACCAAACAAAATAAGAGGCTTTTGGCATTTTTAGTTATTTAATTGCATTCACAGATCTTTGTGGGGACCTGAAACACAAACAACCAACACACACACACACACACACATTTGGAGCTATACAGAAATATTCTAGAAAGCAGGTTCGAGTTTAAATCTTAATTCCAACACCGAGGAAAAAGTTAGCTTTACGTGCAGTTCTCCGGCTGTAATATATTTCAACAAAATATACACACACATAAAAATAGCACAATGTGACATACATGCATATATAAAGTCTTAATTTTTTAATGTCAACTAATATACTGTATATAAAAAGCTGGGGCAGGATTTTCATAGTTTGACAGGCTTTGATATTACACTTAATGTATGATGCTGAAAATTATGATACTTTCAAGCTACATTCTTGGGAGATAATGAATCTAATCTAATTATTCTAGGTGTATTGTGGTTATTGTGGAAAATAAAATATCACCTGCTTACTTATAATTACCTTTTCCCCTCTCAGTAATTAAACTGAGTCATAATTTCTTGTGAGGAGTTTTCTGTTTTGTGTCTTGTTGGGTTGCTGTTACATGGAGCCACTTCCGCGGCCGTTCAGATCCTGATTGATGGGAAATATGAGCCGATTATTACATAAAACTAGAATAAACTCTTTTTAGTATCACTCCAGATAATGGTGCTGTTATTAGTTACATTTCTGTGTAAAATATTCCTGCTTCTGCTTGCCTGCTGTGCTCTTGTATCTGCTACGAATATTCAAGAGCCAAACAAAACCTGTGATCTTCAGAATGAGCAGAAGATGAATTGTTCAGTAATCACTGTCTTCCAGTCACCATCACAGAAAATTAAAAGGGGAAATGGAGAAAAATCCGGGACTAACGTGGACAGTATTTCAGCTTTAACTGTAGAATACTGCATGAAAGTCCTCCTATGTTCATTTGTGGGTCAGATGCATTTTCCCTTTCACAGTTACTTAAAGTAGGTTTGTCTTTTGATTAACTTAGATTGTAGTGTATAATTCACACAACTTCTGGGCACATATGATGGTGAATCTCACTAGTGTAAGGGATCAGAAGCAGAAACTTTTCTAAAGTAAGCTGCTAGTTTTACCTCCAGTGTTAGCAGGGCCATGAAAAAATCCCCAGAACCAGTGAACACGGTGCTGGTTTTTGGTTATTTGGGGATTAGGGTCCTTTTCAGAGGCAACAGGGACTTTGCTAGGAGCAATTTTTTGAAAAAACAAATCAAAGAAAAGTAATGCTGGTGATCTCGGGGTGTTGCTTGAGGTCTTCAATGCAGGTTACTAGGGATCTAAAAGCAAGATCTCAAAATGTATGTGCATTCGGAGGAGTGAAGAACTAGTGGGACTTACCAACGCCCCTGACCACTTGATTCCCCCTCCTAAGATGGCCAAAGGCCTCTGCACCCACCCCCCACAAAGGAATATTTTCTTGTGTAAATGGCTTGAGGGAGATCTTGAAGGACATTTTGCATTTGCATTTATTTATTTAGGAGATGCTTTTGTCCAAAGCAGAGTACAAGTGAGGCAGATAATACATCACAAGCAAACAGCTGTCAAGGAGCCAACTTTGGTACAGGTGCTGCTTGCCTGAGCTGCTAATGAATGATCAGTAACAAGTACAAGTTAGTATTGGAGCAAGGGCTATACAATATGTTACATACCATTGCAAGAACATAACAGAAGAGCTATTCAAATTAAGAGGAAGCTCCTAAAAATACAAAAAATGAGTCAGTATTGACAAGAGACCATAATTAAGGGATAACGGACGTATATGGAGCATATAAGTGGTTGTATGACCTATTCAAGGTGCTCCTTGAAAATGCGAGTTTTGAGCCATTTCTTGAAGGTTGAGGCTGACTAGATGACAACCTCATTCCTCCACAGAGGAAGTACACAAGTTAGGGCTATATTCACGTGGCGAAGGGATCTACTGACGACATTAGTTTGCTGAACTGATGAGGATGTTGAGAATTCAATGGCAGGTGCTGTTCTGTTAATGGCTCTGAAAGCCGGTACCAAGAACTTGAAGCAGGTGTGCAATGTGAGATCATCTAAGCTTGAATACTGGACCTGCTGCTGAATTTTGAATCACCTGTAGTGGTTTAACAGCACAAACTGGTAGCACTGTCAGTGAAGAGTTGCCATAGTCTAGTCACGAGATGACAAGTGTCTGGTACTGGAGCTGACTTGGTATTCTAACAAATAAGACCTGATCTTAGATATCTGCAGTGTTGTCAGCAAAGGATAGCTGGTCATCTATCATTGCCCACAGGTTCCTAACAGACCTTGATAGGGACAATATTAATGATCCAAGCTGAATAGTGATGTCGTGGTCAGTGGTAGAGTTTCCCAGGAAGACAAGTGGCTCGTTCTTTTAAAGGTTCAGCCATAGTTGACGATCCTTCATCCCAGCTGCTATGTTGTTCTCATCAGGTCTTGTGGCCTGTGCATTTGGCTGATTTGACAGTTCAGCAATTGGTAGATGGTAGACTGCACAGTACAATCAGAAACTGAATTTTTCCTGCTGCTGTTTTGATTGGCTGATGGTTAGTTTCCTTGGAGAGATGGTCTGTGTATTTATAGGTCAGACTTTTCACATGCTTATCTGTGTAATGAATGAGCAGAAGGACAATGCACATGTAAAACAAGCAGTAAACATAGTACAGACTTATGTGCCCTGGTATCTAGTTATTTTCTATCCTGAGGCTTCAAATGTACAGGGATCCTTACCAGGGTGTTCCCCAACCTTATGCCTTATGAATGAATGAATGTTACATTTATATATTGCTTTTCAAGATACCCAAAGTACTTCACAGTACCAATGGGGAGTCACACACACCCACCACCACCATGTAGCACCCACTGGGATGATGTGATGGCACCTATTCTGCACCAGTACTGTCACCACGCAGTAGCTAAGGTAGTGAAGGGGCAGGAGAGAATTCACCAATGAAATAACTGGAATAATTAGGAGGTGGGATTTAAAAGGGCCACAGTGGGCAATTTTAGCCAGGACATCACCATTACTCTTTTGAAAGATGCCCCAGGATCTTTTATGACCTCAGAGAGTCAGGACCTTGGTTTCATGTTTCCTCTAAGGGAGCATCATTTATATAGCACAGTGTTCCTGTCACGGTGAGGTCCACACTGACCACAGGATGGCCTAACCTGTTGCCCACACCAACACCAACCCAGTTTTGCTAGATGGTCTCCCATCCAAGTCCTGGCCAGGCTCAAACCTGCTTCATTTCAGATGGATCACCTAGTCCAAATATCAGGTGGTATGGATGCTCATGTTGGTAAGGATAGACTCCAGACCCCCCTCCTGCAACTTGTTTAAGTGGTTAGAAGATGGATAGAGTCTCATATTTTTAAAGTCAATCATCCAGCACATTCATAAATAATTAATTGTATTTGTGCATATGTAATCAACTTATATCTTCTGAATTATTGTGTATTGAAACAAATTCTTAGATAATAATCATTTTCCTTTCATCCACTCATCCTTCTGTATAGCTTAGACAGTATGCAGTCGCAGTGAATCATTTTCCATATTATTGGAAATGCACATTTAAATATAAACCAGAAAGGTCCACTTTCAAACCACCTCATGTCATTGTTTATGTCTTGACCAAGAATGGCTCCATTATGGGATGCAGATGATCATGCTAATGCTGGGAAAATGCGATCTACCGCTATGGATCACTGTAGAGATGTTTATTACAATGCCCCTTCACATATATGTTTGTTGAGAGCTTGATAAAGCAAATTCGGGTACATGGTAGACTTTTGATAAGTTTGTTTCCACTGTATTTTGTCCCTCAAGATCAAACAGACTTTACTAGGTGTTACAGGTAGGGCTGGGCAATTAATCAAAGTTTAATTTCAATTACAATTTTGACTTCCAGTGATTATCAAAACAAAATAATCAAGATAAAACGATTATCGTGCTGCATTTCATTTCACAATGATGATCCCTTTTGTCTTGTGTTATAAACTCGACGCACCCTTTCTATCCCCTTTTTATTATCTATTTCAACTGATTATTATTTCAAGTTCAAGGAAATCCACTGTTAAGAAGACACATTTTTAAAAAGTTTAATAAATGCATGATATTTCCAAAGTCAATGAGTAATCGTGTTAAATAATCGTGATCTCAGTATTGACCAAAAATAATCGTGATTATGACTTTTGCCATAATCGAGCAGACCTAGCTGCAGGTATGTCTCTCTGACCTGACGCAGGCTAACTCCAGCTTTCTCCCATGGTTTTGGTTTAATGACCCCGTGTCATGGTTTCAAAGCAGGGCTTTTCAACCTTCCTGTGATTAGAGCCCCACATTAAAATAGACTGGAGTCATGTGAAACATAAATAGTTAAGGATTGGGGAGGTGCTTTGATATTTGTTTCTCATGAGGGGTGAACCCCTCAATTTTTCCCCTCCCTTAAATATATGCGGACCCCCTGCAACTGCCTTATAGACACTCCGGGGGCGACGGGCGGGGATGGTACATTCGTACTCTTGGATGTACTCTTTTTGCTCCCTCTCAAAGCCAGTCAGAAGTTCACACTCCACAGTGAAGGCTGTGCTGTAAAGACACTCGCATAATTAACATGCTGGCCATGTAGATGTCGCCAAAAGGATTTCATACATTTTGTATAGCCCAGATCCCCTGCGGTTTCTGTCTTTTCCCATTGGCTAAGTGTTTCCGAACAGATATGCATGACTGCAGAAAAGAAACTTTGATGGACAACTACATTATTAATATACAGATATAACACATTTAATCGCATGTCCGGAGGGCCATGGTAGAATAATATTTATCTACTGAAGATGTACTCTGTCTGAATTCATCCCCCTTTTTGTCATATTATGGTAATTTTTTGCTTTCTACCAATGAATGACAGATTAGTAAACAGTATGATTGAAAGAGTTCACGGTCCAGTGATCCAGCTGCTGGAGACAGGGGACTGAGCTCTGGCTGAAGCTGATGATTGTGTCGCTACACTGGGTCACATGACTGCTGGATCACATGACCACTGGGCTGCACCTTGAAGAGCACCTTCAGTGCTGCTCATATTCATTCTCCTTCCACGAATGACTTAGTTGTTTAATTGTTCTGCATTGATATTAATGATTGTGGAGGAAGCCCAGGTCTGGCTAGTTCTGTGTTCCTCGTTGACCCCCAACTTCCCTAGCGGTGATGGTCTAGGCTGATTGACATACGCACATAGTGCATCATATACAAGTGCGTACTCATGCTGACAGCACGAGGGAATATAACATGGTTTTGATGCTGCCGTTGGGGTTGACATTTACATAGCTGAGTCACATGCCATTATCATCACAGGTCATGTCTCTCCTGATTGGTGCCGGAGATCTGTGGACAACCAAATTTCTCTCTTATGTGATTCGTCAGCTTCACTTCAATCTCAAACCCAACGTCCGTTGCCTGCTTTCCGTACCGCCTTCCGTCAACTAATGCATTCAGCTTTTTGATAACTTGTATTTTTGTTTGATAAACCCGGGGGGGGCATGGCTCTCCTCAAGGTGCATAATCCTTGGGTCAGCGTTAATTCTTCCCTGTTCAGGTGACGGAGATACCGCTCAGGGGGATGTGATTTATTTCCACCTTTAACTGGCACAGCATAGTTAGATTGTGTGGTTCGGGTGTCAGCTCCCTTAAATATTACTGAGCTACTTGCTTCTGAGTTAATTACCCCAGCTTCTGCAGGAGAGATTACCTCCTCCCCCGTGATTCAGATGGTCGTGGGGAGTCCCGAGTGCCCTCGTTTTCACATCTCTGAGATCTCACGTGGTTACACTGCTGTGATGTGGTCCGAAATCATGTTTAGTGGCACATGGAAAAGAAGGTGAGAGAGTTAAGCGGGAGTGATTTCTGTGAGGGAAATCCTATGGGTCTAAGCCAGGGTCCACAGGAGGCTTGAGGGTTCTTTGCCAGTGGACATATTGGTAGGTTTTTGATCTGCGGAGCATTGATAATGACAGAGCATGTATAAATAGCAACAGTCAGGATGATGAATAAAAATTATTTAAAACTTTTAAAGGAAAATGACAACAAAATGATGCGATAGGTCGGCAGCCCGTCCTGGGTTATTCCCTGTCTTACACTCATAGCTTCCAGGATAGGCTGTGCAGAGACTTTTCGATTTTGTGAAGGGCAGGTGCTCGACTGGGGTGTGGGGGGATGCCCCCCTCGGTTGAATTTGCCGACTGAGGGGAGGAGGGTCCCAAAACAAAACGGTTGTGTTCGAAAGGGGGCACTGAGGACCTCAAAAGGGAGGCAGACGCTTTCAATCGTTCAGGGAAGAGAGGCTGGTGCTCCAGACCTGCGGAACTCTACATAGGACAAGCAGGTATGGAAGATGGATGGATGGATGGATGGATGGATGGATTGATGGATGAATGACAACAATATGAGTAATTTTAACACTATCGCATCTGTTCAAGTTGGCAATTAAACTGAAAGTATCAACTAATGGTTATGTGGATAAGATATATATGACAAATTCATTTATCACTGAGAGCTACTTTTTTATACAGTCTTTCTGTCAGAACAGTAGTGGAAGGATCTGGCAGTATTTTTGTTGGACTGTAATAGAAGCAGATGTCAGAGGAGCGGCTCGTGGTGTTACAGAGAGCTGCCTGTTACTCCAAAGGCGTCTCTCCAGCCTCTGGCATCCTCTGGCTTTACATAAGTAAAACGTGAGATGCTGATGTGTTTGCTTTTCCGAGTCACCAAAGGTATAGCGAAGCGCATGGACACGTGGACTATGAAACGAGTCTCGTTTTGACGTCGCCCTGCGTCGGACATCTCATGTTCGGTAGTCCGTCTGACGCTGTTTGAAATTTTGCATATTTTTTTCTCAGAAATTTGCACTGGTGCTGGTAAAGGTGGGTGTGATGGTTTGCTGGGTGGAAATGTCCAGAGGAGGTCTCATCTTCAGGACTGTGGGTTAGGCTTGAAACCATGCCAGTCAGGGAAGACAAAATCTTAAACTGAATCCTTGAACCTTGCTTATTTAATGTCAGTATGTGATTATTTTATTGATCCACCTTGGTGTATAGCTTAGAGAGTTAAGGATCTGAGCTTGTGGCTTGAATATCATCATACTGTCATATCGTTGTTGGGCCCTTGAACATGACCCTCAACCCCAGCTGACCCTGAGCTTTCCTCACTTGTATGTTGCGTTGGACAAAAGCATCTGCTAAATAAATAAATGTAAATATAGATGATTCAGGTAGATGCATTGATTTGGAACATGGCCTGCTTCTGCCCTTGATCAAGGTGCTTAGCAATCCCTCCAGTAAACTATACAGCTGTGCAAATGGATGAAAGCACCAAATAAGCAGATATGTCTGAAGAATGCACCTCAGCCTCAGCTAAGCTACACTAAGCTAAGCTAAATTAAAGCTATGCTAAACTAAGCTAAGCCAAGGTATGCTTTAAGGTAAGGTAGGTAGGTCAGCAGTAAAAACTCTGCAGGATGTGGTACTGATGTGTAGAGGTCTGGTAACTGATGTTGTTTAAATTCTGTGTGATTCTAATGGATTCAGAACCACTGCCTCGAGAACCTATGGGCCTGAATTTGAACAGGGTAGTTACAGTATGCTAGTAAGTGCCGATTGAAGGTTTGCTGAGTTAGAGTTTCAGCTGTTCTGGTAATTCTGGTGGTCATTGGAGAGGGCGGTCTGTAATGCTGCGGTTCAGAAACTCCATGACGTAAAAGTTGCTGATTGTCGTCTCTGAGGAGGGGATTGCTGTCGTACCCTTGATGAAGATTCTTAGCCCTGACTGCTCCTTCAGCTGTAGCGGGGGTAAATCTGTCCGTCACCATGGATATGATGGCCCTCTGTGTTTGACGCCCCGCATAAAGGTTTTCGGGTTCGTTTGAAATGACTGAGGTCTGCAGATTAACCCGAACCCACAGAGAGCACCTATGCCTTACATTTCAAGTGTTGTTTGAAAAAGTGTATGAAAGGAAAGTGAAACACGGAGAGAGCTGGCGGAGCAGAGCAGGTGGTGGAGAGAATGAAATCAAGAAGGATGGCTACTCTAGGTTATGCTATATTTTTCACAGTAACAGTTTAATCAAGAAATAACATGAAATGGCTTAAAACTTCTAAACCATGTACAGGAATGGTTTTATCTGTGTGTTAAATTTGACCATGAGATCTGTAGGTAATTCCTTGGCAAAGTATATCATCCCTTTCCTTTTTATCGGAGGACCCTACAGTCGCTTTACAATAGAACTGTTATTATTTTCAGAATATGTTAAACAGTGAAATTATGCCCATGTTAAATTCAAAGTCCTAAAATGAGATCTAAAAGAAAGAATAAGAAATTAAACAGGAAGCATAGATACTGGGGCATGGAGCTAAGACCCTCTGAGAAACACAGCACGTTAACGCTTAGCTGACTGTGAAGCCCCTTTAAAGCCACCCTCTGTTTTTTTTATAAACGTCGTGTCTGCACTTGGTTTGCTGATTGTCGTCTCCGAGGAGGGGATTGCTGTTGTTCCCTTGATGTGCTGGATCCCGTGTCTGGCATTTAGAACTGGCAACAGGACGTGAAGTCCAGAAAACTCACAGGAATGTAGTGGGAATATGTGGCTGACAGGCATCTGACTGGTTTGAAAACCCACTAACGCGAACCATGGTACCATTTTACCTACACTTTACATAGCTATCCACACGCTTAGTCATACCACACATTCAACTTTTGTCCAAATTTGCCTGTTACTCTATCCTGTCCTTGCCGTGTGCTAAAGGCTTCACATTTCTATGCTTTCACAAGAGAGGCTCCTGTAAAAAAACTGGGAGAAGGAGAGGGAGTGTGAAGGATGCTGGTAACAGATTTCTTACTGTGGTTAACTGCTGACCAGTAGGAGCTCCATACATCCCTTATCTAACATGACACCCTGATCCACTGGAGCTTTTCATCCCCATAAACGATGTTTCACTGCTGAGGAACCCCTGGCATCTTCTTCGCTGGATCGAGGCCTTCAGACCAGGCAGGACACTGCCTCGGTTGGAAGTTCTGCATGAGTTTGGTTAGATAAACTCTCCAGGAGTTCCTTGGCATGGCATCACAGGTATATATGCTTTAAGTTGGTTAGGTAACACCTCGCTAACAGCTCAAGCATGACCCCTTTCAGGACACGAGGTACTAACATTGAGGTCATGCACCCTGGTGGATTTAACTAGCAGACTAACACAGTGCTTAGAATTCACATTGTCAGCTGGTTAGCACATTAGTTAGCACACGATTAATCTTTCGGTGTGTGTTCTGAATGGAACGCTCAATGCTCAATAATGTGAAGACCTTTGTAAATAACCTTTTTTGTCTTTTTAAAATTGTACAAGGACTTGGAAGGAAGAAAAATGCTGTCATATCTTAGCTTTGAACACAGATGTTGACCTTTGTGAACTGGTGTGTTGTTTATATGTTGGTATATTTTCCGGGGGGGGGACACACCAAACACAGTCAAACTGGACAAGAGATTAGTCAATGAGGACTAGTGGCTGGTGTTCATCAGTACCAAGCTCTGAATGCCGACAGTGAATAAGCTAACTGCTAATGCTGTCACAGTCATGGCCGGCACCTTGCTTTACCCTGCTCTCCTCTCCATTTCTTATTTTTGTGCATTTGTCATTAATGATGTGAATTCCTGATGCTGGCTGGTATATAGACCGGAGATGAGAGCTGAGTTTGGGAAGTCCGGCCTGGCTCAGGTGGTTTTGGGGGAAGGAGCCTGTCAAACCCCAACACAACGTGGCGGGAATGTGGGAGGTGGGATGTAGCTAATTAAGTCACAGCATAAATGCCAGGATGCGCCACATACCACAGCAGCCCCAGCTCGCTAATTCGCAGCTCTGTGATTCAGGGCTTGGGGATTTGCAGGTCCGTCGGAGCTACTCTCTGCTTCCCTCTTATCTCGGATCAGCCGGGGCAGTCATGTGAGACGGAATGTAGCAGGCTCAATGGGCGGCTGTCCGTGACAATAGGCCGACGGAGCTGGATGCCTCTCATTCTGGAGCTTTCCCTACGTTACAGTGTAACGTTGGCACTCGGCCTCTGAAATCCTCGCGATGCCAAAATATTATTGACCAGCGTTTACAGAAGACCAGGTTTAGAGCATGCAAAATGTCCTGTAATAAACTAAATTCCATAAAAAAAGCCATTATATAACTAAAATGCAGAATTATTTATCCTGTACAGCAGGGGTGGGGAACCTGTTCTGGTTTTTGGGATGGCCTCTCAATCAGCCAATCACAGTGGGTCCCCAGGACTGGAGTTGAGAACCACTGCTTTATTATTGGCTAATTGAGAGTTCATCTCAAAAACCTGCACCCACACCAGGCCTCCATTGAACAGGTTCCCCACCCCTGCTGTACAAGGTGGCAGGGGATACCTTCCCCTATATATACAGCATACATAAGCACTCTTTTAGTATCAATACCATCGGTATCTTATAGTTCTGAGCATATTTGTTATTGTGGAAGCATGAATCATTTTTATAGGCCTGTGGATATCGATTTTTTTCTCTGGTGAGTTACCCCAAGCCATATTAACCACAAACTGGGGGGGTTATTTAGCTTGTCATGCTCTGTGTTAAACGTCTGATTGTTGGTATCATTGAATCTTTCTTATTCACGAATCGCCGCAGCAGACATTCTCTACACTGGTGCAGTTTACCGTCCTTTCCTTCAGGAAGTGCTGTGTTAGTTTCCTTGATTGTGGTATAAACTGGTCCCCAACATGTCCCATCTGTGGCCCAGGGCTGTGACCAATCTGATGATTTCACCTGAACGCGGCTGTCCTACTTAGCTTCTTGGTCTCTGGGGTCATGCCCTATGTCCACCCCTGTTGCGTAGAACCTGTAGGTCTTTTGAGCTTCTAACTCGGACTATATAAGTGGCAGGAAGCAGAGTGCTAAGAGACTGAGAAGAAGGTGAGGCATGTGCAGGATTCATGTACCCCAACACCTTGGTTTCACTAGTGCTGTATCATAGGAAGACTAACACTCACAACATTGATGCTCAAAGAGTCTCTATCAATGCTGTTACCTTTCAGAACGCCTTTGGTTGTCACATACATGTGACCTTTGCAGATTCGTCCCCTTCAGGGACACCATTGTGATGTTATCATTACCCTGTCGCCTATGTGTGGTTCATCCATTGAGACGTCTTTGGGTAATGGGTGCTCTGTGTTTGTGCTGTAAAATTGCATTATGTTCTGAATTAAGGGTTAGGTTGCACCCTCTCCCAGGGTCTCCCAGCCTATAATCTCCCACTTACCTTCTCCATCACATGGGTCCACACACACACACAGAATTACACTAGGTTTGAGGACTGAGGTGCACAGCTGAAAGACGACCCAAAGACATAGAGACAAATGAAACTGAGGTGGGGGGGGGAACGCAACTGCAGGTGCACGATACCAGGGTTTAATTGCCCAGTCATTTTATTTGTATGGAACAGTGTTTCCTCCCACCTAAATTGGTCTGGTGTTGGGGATCTTTTAGTCAGTCTGAAAGATTTAGGTCTTTATTTGTATCTCTCAGTGGTAACATTAGCTAATGTAGCACATATCTAATCCATACTGAACTCGCAGCTCCTTCAGGTTTGACTGTAGGTTCAGACTCAAACATCCAGCCCATTCTAGAGTCTGGTCATGGGGTTTGGTTATGGTTAGGAATGTTGCTAGGATTCAACATTTCAATGACTTGCAAACCACATGACCTGCTGTCAACAAACCAGGTAAGATTGACTCTTTTACCAAGTTTACACTCACTATTGAAATGATATTTACCTGTAAATTCTTTCAACTTGTATTGTTTATATTTAAATTTATTTGGGTAGCTTGATGTCCAAAGTGATTAAAGATTTTTAATAAATTATTATAGGGCATATCCTGGAACTTATACCAGTATCCTTCGAGTTTATAGTCCATTTTGTTAACCACTATGGTATTAAGTTTGAAAAGCTAGGACTCTTGTGAATGAATCTGCCCATGAATATAACCTGCTTTGGCCAACGATGGCTGTGGACTGTCCTGATTTTCTTTCCTTTTGCTCTAGTATTAATTGTTAAGCTGAATTGATTTGGGTGGTAATCACATGCACATTTCAGTGCACATCCTCAAACTACAGGGATCCGGATACCAGGAACACTCTCGCTACTTGTAATGATGGCAAATGAATGACTTCAAGTTCACCCTTCTTCGAAAAATGCTTCTCATGTACTCATTAGCATTTTTGAGTACGAGTAGAATGACGTCACCCAAAATGCACTATGCGGACAGTGGAAATATTTAAAGATTCTGCTCTTCTGGGAACCAGTCCATGAGCTCCTTACAGAATTTGTCTTACATTTTGCAGGATGCAGAATAATATGAGTAAGTATTTCTGTAGCTCCCCTCAAAAGAAATCAGCACCTATAATGTCATCCCATATACTCTGAGGCATACAGTTGCTTGCTTAAGGGTCCACTGGAGATGTGACCATTCTGCTGAGGATGGGATTCAAACCGATGACCTTCCTATCATGGGTACAGAGGTCTAACCTGCTGAGCAACACACCTCCCACCTTTTATCACCATGCTAAACCAGTCCTGGTGCTGGCTATGGCCCTCGATGAACAAACCCTACCAGTTAATTCATTCGATCGCCTCGGCCTCCTGGAAGTTCTGATGGAAATATTAAGACTTTATTGGGGCTTCGACCCACAAGGTGCTGAAGGTGCATAATCAAACGTGGGCCCACAGGAACCCTGCGGAATCGATACCCTCAGTAATAACGTCATTAATACTGGAAAGGAATGAGGACCGGCGGGAGAGATGGCGTGGGAGTCATTGGTAAATTGATCCCATTAATTACGGTTATAAATGGTCAGTGTTGGGGATGCACTTCTCAATAAATAAAATCCAAGAGATTTCTGTGTGTGTAATAGAAAGTACAATTGAATACAGATACTTTACTAATGCCTGTGGGGAAATTGTCTTTTTTCCTACCCCATCTTGCTCTCTATGAGACACACATAGAGGTCAGGGCAGGTTTGGGGGGCTACAGTGCAGGGTCAGCAGGGTCACACTGGCTACAGTGCAGGGTCAGCAGGGTCACACTGGCTACAGTGCAGGGTCAGCAGGGTCACACTGGCTACAGTGCAGGG
>JAODJU010000039.1:16182593-16210941 GCA_026776725.1 Gnathonemus echidnorhynchus | reverse complement strand
GTGGGTGGGGGGGGGGGGGGGGGGGGGGGGGCGTCACGCACTCTTAAAATGTGTCATTTTGTTCTGACAGCCGCACAAGTTTCTTTAAACAGACCTATTTGTCGTGTTTCAATTCTTATATTCCCCCCTGCTGCACACAGATGCTCACAGATATTTTGTGCCAATTAGCCTCAAGACTGTATGCTGGGGGTCATAGGTGAATGGGGGCTGCTGGAGCGCCCACTGAAGGTTAGGAGGATGGTCTGCAGGTACTCTGGAGTGTAAATGTACCTGTCGGAAAGATTAAGGCAGAGCGGCTTCAGCTTCTGTCCTGGGAGGGGCTCATTTTTGGGTGTCTTCCCTGTTAATTGGGACGATCTGTATTTTTCCTGCTGCAATGGTGACGAGCTGGGGGGGGGGGGGACGGGGAGAATCAGAACCGAAAGTCAGGCTATTTATAGAGCACTTGTCCACATGCGGCGGAGGAGCAGCCCAGCCTGACCCAGCCCCGTTCGCATGTCAGCACCGTGCGCCGCTAACCCTCCTCGCTGAGTCAACGTAGCAGCCAGTGCTCTGATGCTACCGCTTCCTAAATTCCTGCCCCCCCCCAGCAAGCGGCTCCATTTCACAGACGGGAACAGGTGCCATCCCCCTTCTGGTCCGACTCACAGCATGTTCGCCAGCTAGAGCGGGAAGTCTGGACTCTCGGCGCGTCGCTCCCGCCATCGCCGTACGTCGGATGTCGTGTTCCCTGGGGGGGTGTGCGCGGTTTTTTGGGGGGGGAGGGGGCAGGCCGTGCTGTGAGCGCCAGGGAGGACCCGTCCCCGGTGTGAACACAGGATGAGGGGCCGGGGCCGTGCCATGGGAGCCGCACGTCAGGGCCGTCCGCCGACTGCGGGCGCACAGAAAGGTTCCGGCGCTTTCCGTCCGCTTCGCGGCACCACGGTCGGCAGAGTTCTGCCGAGGTTTCGCTGGGGGTTACCAGGAGACTGTGCACAGGTCAGACGTGATGACGCGACGCTGTTTCACCTGCCGTGAACTTCCCGGAATGTATACCGTTTTCCGAGCCGTGTGAACGGCATCGACGGCAGGAATTTCATCGGCGTTCCAAATGCCTTGACCCCCCTACCCCTCAACTCGGACTGAAGCTGCCTGTCCTGCTATTCAAGCGGAACAATGAATCTCTTCCCCTCAGGTGAGTTTATTTCTGGAGAGTTAATACTGAAAGAAAAACAGTGAGTATTTTGAGTGTGTGTGTGACCTTCACGTAGTCTCTGTGCTTTTTTCATACCTTAGTATAATTAACAGCCTGTATTTAATGACTGCAAAGAATTTTGGAAAAAAATAAAATACTAAAAACCTTGCCCGCTTCCTTAGAAGTTGGACGGAAAGCATCGGAAAGGCGCTCGTGATGAACGCGGCACCCTGACGCTCCACGCTAACTGAAGACTCGGCCATGCCCGCTGAGTGAGATCGCTCCAGATTCGGCGTCCTTTAATCTAGGAGCGAAAGCGGATTTCGGCTTAACCCCCCCCCCTCCCCCCCGAGCAAGTGTAAGAGATTCTAGTTCTGGTGACACGCCAGCGGAAACACTCGCCTTTCAGCGTGCCTCAGTCTCATTGGCCAGGGCGCCTGCCGGCCCTCACAGGGCGACAGATGGCGGCAGTACGGACGCCTCGATGAATCAGGAGTTACCTTCACAAGTAAATCCATCGCTGCTGCCGCCACGTCAAGGTTGATGCTTTCGCTGTGCGCTGACTTTGTGGAGGGGGGCATCGGGGATGAAATCACTACAATTAAATATGGCTTCTTCAGTAAAAAAATCATTTGCATGAAGTGTGCAGTGATGTTTAACTGGACGGAAACTTTTTTGCACCTCCATAAATACACATCATTCATGATGAAGTCTCGAAACCCATCTGTCCCAGGAACACCTCTGCTAGCCTGATTCCAGTCCATGTTCCCTGAAGGCTCCTAACGCTGCACTCCCTGCTCACTGAATATTCATCTTATTAGCTTCCTGCCTTGTTTGGAAGATGTTGTGTAGCTCTTGCTCCTGTCCTGCTTACACTGTTACCTGGGCATTCATTGGTAGCTCAGCCTAGCCGCACTTCTGCCGAGTCGACTCCTTAACGGCCGTATGTTCGTAATGTGTTATTTACCTCACTTGTACATCGCTTAGACTGCTAAATAAAAATACATGCAACTGTAATGATAAAACAGTTGAATTCTCAGACACTCTTGTACTCAGGATGATCTCTGTTCCATTTGTATCTGGTTTAAAAACCGTTTAACAGCGTATTTTCCGTGTGTAAAATTCAGCAGCATCCTCTGGGCACACACAGCCTGGGCAATCAGACCACCTCACAGCCTGGGCAATCAGACCACCTCATTATGCCTGTGTATAGAACTGGCCCATTACTGGGAACATTGTCTTCTCACAGGATTTATTTTCAGAAGCTGTTTTCCGGTTGTGCAGTCTGTCCATTCGTATCCGAAAAAATGTTTCGTTTTCTTCTGCTCCCGTAAGAGGTTCTTGAAACATTTTTGATTCTAAGTATAAACCCAGAGACTCACATGGTCAAGACATAAAGGCAACCCAGGCACATTAACCTACACGTGTGATTGTGTGTGACGATACTTAGTGTTCAATTTTAATTGTTAATTTTCAACTGATGCTCAATAATTTTCTGTTTTAAATAATTGATGCCGTCTGCGTGGTAGTCAGTCAGTTAGCTGAGGGTTAACCCTTCTGTTGGTGATAAATGCATTGGATGGACAGGGTCAGTTATGAGTGATCAGGATGCTTTGAGGATTTTGACATTATATTCTCTTGAAATGATGAGATTGTTCGCTTTCTGGTTGGATAGTGAGAGGATGTGGGGGGGGCAGGGTTCACGTCTCATTGGCTGGGATGCCACTTGAGAGATGACACCTGTCTTTCGGGCATGTATTAAATCTCACAAATTGACATCATAAACGGGGAAGATGGAGGTGGTGGGATGGGGCAGGGTGTATGTCATGAGCACCCTCAGAAAGGTCTATGGGATTTATTTCTCATTCTTAAACCAGTTCTGCGGATTTCCATTTGGTGCGTTGGACAAAAAGGTTTATTTTACTGCAGTAAAATCTCACAGGCACATTTTTCTCTCTTGATGTGAGATTCTCAAGTATTGTGTCAGTAAATAAGAATGATTTCTTGATAAGGTATGTCTTCAGGCACTGGTAATTTGGGGAATTAATATCACGCAAGCTGAAGTTCCTGCTTTTACCGGACGATGAAAACCACAGCAGTCTGCAGTGTTGTGTTTTTGGCCACTGCGTTGTAACATTTAACCACTTTGTCCTTAGATGTTCCCTGGGCAGGGTGAAGTAGCTAATATGTATGTCCCAGTACTGTATGGATGTTTGTCGAAAAAACATCAAAAGCCCCTTGAAAATGAGTTGAAACTGCTATTTTGTTTGGGTGTTTTTCTGAGGGTAGAGGCAGTCGTCTTTGGGTGTGTATGTTCATGTCACTTTGACCCAAAGTACGTGGAATCATAGAGCGAGTTAGAGTGTGAGATGAGAAGAGACGCCCCAAGAAGGGCCACAAGTCCCCGCAGTAACCGTTGAAGGACCGGCTCTTAAAATGAGCAATTAAAAGGTAATTAAAAAGGAACACGACTCATAAGAATGACTTTCTTTCCTCTCCTCTCTCTGAGTTATTTTTAAGGCTAATTAATAACCCTAAAAGGCATTTTACCACCTCGACTGAGTAAAATTTGGTTAGACTGTTCTTGCTGTACTGGTTTTTATTAATTATCGATTGGGGTGAATAGTCACTTCCTTGACCAGTCTTCTGGTTAGCAGGTTCATGGTGGTCTTCCTACTTCCTCCTTCTGAACAGTCAGCTCTCCTGCTGTGAAACGATTAAAACCCCTTTAATCCCATCAGTGGGATCTCTTTTCCACCCCGTGTTCATTGTTCCCTAACCTGTGATGGGCTGTTTTTATTTTTTCCCCCTTTCCGCACAAACACTTCACTTTAGGGAACACAGACATCTCCATTCAGGCGATTCTGCGGCCGTCCTCGTGCCAGCGGTGGCTGTCCGTCCCGCGCGTCCATCCGACAGCTGGCCCAGGCCGCTCTCGCACCCGCCTGGCACGCCACAGAGGGCCCGCTTTGTTTGCTGGGGAGAGGAGTGCCGTGTGTATAAAGGGCCTTTGAACGCTGTCTCAGGGCCGTAATGTGTATGGGCCCACCTCCTCCCTGGCACCGGTGAAAGGAGGCCTTGTCTGTGGCCCGCCGGGTTCAGGGCGGTGACCTGCTCTTGAGTCCAATGGAACGACGCTCCCCGGGTGACATTTTGATAAATGCCCCGCCCCCTTGGACCACGGGCGAGCACGTCCTTGGTTTAGCCTCCGGTAAGTGCGGTCGCACTTGGTGATATTTATATAAGACAAATGAGGACACCGCTGTCAGTCACAGCGGCGGGGGCATACCTGATTCCGGCCGTGTTTATGCACTGGCGTGGCACCATCTCCACCATGAAATTAATGTGAATAAACAGCAGACCTCTTTAAACATGCCATCTCCTTTTAGGGCAAATTAAACGCACTGTCCATCATGGGCCTGTTTGACGGACGAATAAAGACGTTTCTATGCCTCACACGCACGCTGTCGCTAAGCGTTAACAGCCAAAGCGGTTTGGGTTAAACCTCCCGCCTGTCTGAAACGCCTGCTGGCAGAAGGACTCTTCGCACAGGACGCCCACATGTACTCCATCAATCGGGCAGATTTATTCTGAAGATGAGTGTCTGGGTCCCACTGGGGAGCTTCTTCTGGTCCATGAAAGTGGCGTCTTCACCACGAAGCTTGGCTCTGTATGATAATTTCAGAGTAACGCAATGTCTGGTGTACCTGCCTTTGGAGAACCTTATTTTCCATTAGCAGTCCTGCGTTTATTTTGTTTAAACATCAATACCTGATACTCATGAAACAGAAGTATCCTGTATGTCTACCTGTAGGCCATCTTCTGTTGATGTTTTGTGCACCTTGAGTTCTCACAGCTCCGTCCCTGCCATCGTTCATGTTGACATCCTCTTCCGCATGCTACGCTCATCATTGGAATGCATTCAGGCTATTTTTGCTGTCCTTCGACACAATGTCGCCCGGTGCCACGACCTTGACTGGATATGTGTGTTAGAGCAGATAGCAGTTTGTCCTGCGATGTGGACGCCATGTTGTTTCTGAAGTAAAGTTCATCGAGAGGCAGGTCCGTTCAGTTACTCCTTCAGCCAGATCCTCTCATCCTTTGTCTTCTCTCCGTGCTGCCGGAGG
The DNA here is from genome assembly GCA_026776725.1 of Gnathonemus echidnorhynchus. NCBI lineage: Eukaryota > Metazoa > Chordata > Actinopteri > Osteoglossiformes > Mormyridae > Gnathonemus > Gnathonemus echidnorhynchus. The sequence continues at coordinate 16,205,640 of JAODJU010000039.1, read as the reverse complement.
TGTCTCACTGACCTTCCTGCTGGTCGTCCAGCGTCCGCAAGAGAATCACTGGGCTTTCCCTGTGCCTTGCAGGTTTCTCTGGATTTTCCAGCATGTTTGGGAAGAAGAAGAAGCGGCTTGAGATCTCGGCGCCCTCCAACTTCGAGCACCGCGTGCACACGGGCTTTGACCACCGCGAGCAGAAGTTCACTGGGCTGCCGCAGCAATGGCAGAGCCTGATCGCCGACACGGCCAACCGGCCCAAGCCCATGGTGGACCCCTCCTGCATCACCCCCATACAGCTGGCTCCCATGAAGGTAGGCCCCGACAGCCTCGCCCACCACCTGGCTTACGTAACGCAGCAGCAGGGGGCGCTGTTTGACATGCATCATACAGGAATAACAGCGGGGGAGGTGTTAAACATGAAGTCGTGGGCAGCTTGCAGTCCTCCAGAGCTGGAGTTACTGAGGTAAAATTAGAATAGTTTTATTAAGTGCAAATCACCCAGCAATCAGCGAGAATAACAAAATTCCTATTTCACCTGCCCCCCCCCCCCCACCTGTGCCCAGGCTGGTTTTCACCTACTAATGGGGTTGAGGGTGTTTAACTGACGACATTGTCACTAATGGCTTGTTTGTCTTTACCGGGCACTTGTTTGTCATTATTTGCCATTGTGGTTCACCATGGGCGGGTGTCAGTGCCCCCCCCGCCAGGGTGGGGATGCCTGACCACGGCCCCTATGCAGATTCACCCGCTGCACAGCTGTGCGCCAAACATGGCAGACGCATGCTCCTCTTTAGCTGAGCTCTTAACATGCATGCTATTCATACTCTGCTTATTAACACTGAAAAGGGTGGAACATTCATGGGAACGCATTTGGTAATGAAACATACACACCTACTGTAGTATTTTGCCACATCCAAAAACACTTAAGGAGATGTCCTAAGTGTCTGCTGTGTGTGTGTGAGTGTGTATCTCAGTGGTGAAGACCACAGGCTCTTTCCTGAAAACAGTGTTTGGTTTCACCAGCACCGTGATTCGCCCGTGCAGCCGAGCCCGTCCAGCAGAGGGCACCGGGCAGTAATTACACAGATAAACACGCTCTTTAGTGGGCACAAGGCCGCAAGTTGCCATGATCCACTGGGCTGCCACAACTTATGCTTCTCTGCGTGGGCATTGTTCTCCCTGCAATCCCAGAATCCCCATGGAAATGCTGTATTTAACCAACACTGGAAATGGGAGTGAGGGGTGAGAGAGACGGATACTGGGAGCAAGATGCACCCTGGGAGGGTGAGGGTACACTGGGAGAGAGAAGGAGAGAGGGTGGGAGAGTGTGCTGGGAAGAGAGAGAGTATACTGGGAAGGAGGAGAGCAGGAGGGAGAGGGTACACAGGGAGAGAGGAAGAGAAAGGAAGGGAGATTATGTGATGATTATAAGGTATTGTGATTACTCTGCCTTTAGGAGATATCTTTGAAGAGGGGAAACAAGAAAATAATTTTCTCACTCTCTTCGCAGATATCTCCCAAGAAAGTCCAGTCGTCTGAAACGTCCTTGCAAAAAGTATGACTTTTCCTACCCTCTGCTGCCTCCTCTCCTGCACGCACGCACTCGCACACACGCGGCCCGCTCTTCTTTTAATGCTTCATTTCCACCGCCTCGCCCCCCCACCCATCACGCTGAGATGTGAAAAGCATGCCATCGATCCAGTGTAGATGCTGCCAGAGTCCTTTCCTTCCCAGGCTGGGGGGGGGGGGGGGGGGGGGGGGTAGACTGCATGCACCCACCCAGAATCTTTCAGAACATGCCTGGTCATTTGCATGTGTCTGAAAAAGGTCATTTTTACAAACAGGAAACCACAGAGCAGACTCTCATTTTCAGTCATCATGCTGTACTTATAAATGCCCTCTTCCTGTCGCCGCCCCCCTCCCTGAAAAGGCTACAGTCATGACACCCACTCGCCGCCATGTGCATCCGCAGCGTTTTCAGCTGGCTGTCTGGTCACGTCTGAGCCTGAGCTGTAGGTTTCAAATTGCAGCTGGTTTTAAACATGGTTGCCGCCCCATTCCAGTGACACGAGTCGCCCCTGCTAGCTGCCACCCCCACCCCCCCCCAGGCATCGGCGTCTGAGCGGCTGTTATTCTTATCGAGCCACCGAAAACGTGCGTTTATTTTTAGAAAGTGCAGCGAAGGGGCTGATAACTCCCCCCCATTGCCGCTCTGACATATGCATGGCGCGCAGCTTGCCCTGGCAAGCCGACCCGCGTCGTACCCAGGGCCCTCGGCGCTCTTTCCGGGTCGTGTTTCCCCCAGACAGGCTTACATCCTGTGACAGGCCTGCAGCGGGGGTAGTTCTAGCTTCCCAGCGCAAATCTTGTTTCCTTATATAAAATTGGGTTTCCTGCTCTTGCTCCCCTATAAACTCACCCAGATGCTGATACCTCCCCGCGCCCTGAGCTGTTCCCTGTCCTTGACCTGACACCCATTTGTTTTTGTGCTCCTGTTCCTCCCTCTGCACTGACCATATACCTGCCATCTTGTTCCTTCCCATAAATTTTTAAAACTCGTGTCTCCTCTTCCTTCCTGTCGTCCCTTTATCCTTTGGCTGTTTGCTGTCACCCCCTAGAATGAGTCCCACTCTACCTAGCTTCAGTTTAAATTCTCACTGAAGGGCATCTGTTGGGACTTGAACAAGCACCCTCTGCTTTGGAAAGTCCCTATCCTTAATTTTACATTATAGGAGGAGTCAGTGCCTCAGGGGCTGGTTGGAGTTAATGTAAATGTGCTGTAAGGGCTCAGATCTCACATCCTCCTGTATTACTGATACCTCTGCCTGGAGTGAACCATTTTTATATAAGTATTATATGCTGAAGTTTAATTTTGCCTTGTTCCCTGTCCACCTGAGACAGGCTCCAGCCCTCCTGACCAGGATAAGTGGTTAAAAGATGGATGGACAGATATAGTTCAGTGTTGTGTTTTATAATCTGGATCATGATGCATAGCTATTTGTTACACATAGCTGATGTATCATTTCACCACGGAAATTCCCAGGTTTCTTGGACGCATCACACGCAAGTGCGTGTCCTAAACGGTATTGAGGAAGCTGAATGTCTATGAGTATCTGGTGGACGTGTCACACAGCCGTCACAGGGCGAGGGATGAGCATGAAGGCGAGGGCGGCCCCAAAGAGCGCCTACTGCCGCTACCGGGGGGGGGGGGGGGGGATACCGCCTCACTCTCGGCTGGCATCCGAGTCCCTAGCGGCAGGGCAGCGTGAATGAGCCACGGAAACGTGAGACCGGGACGCGTGTGCAAAAGAGCAGCTGCGCGGCGTGAATCACGAGCAGAGAGGAGCCGGGAGGGGAGCAGGTGCGAGGGGAACCGGCGAGGGAGAGCGGCCAACGGGACGGGCGAGGGAGAGCGGCCAGCGGGACGGGCGAGGGCGAGTGGCCAGCAGGACGCCACAGAGGGCAGCTCTCAGCCATACCCAGGTCTGTTCCTCTTCCTCATTTCATACCTGCTAAGCCTACCAGCTGGCATCACTGCGCTATGTTCAGTCCTCAACGGATCATGCGGGGTTCAGAACCCCAGTGCACGTTTTCTCAGATCCTCCGCATTCAGCAAACTGTACGGACAGTCGGGCTTTTTTTAGCAGCGTGGGTGTCGGGGGTTTGAAATAGCCCCTGAATAGCCCGTTTGGCTAGGGCCCATGCCAGCGACCCTGCTCTCCCATGTGGATGACTGGTATTACTGCTCCCCTTTTGAGGTGCTGGTGTCAGAGTTTGTGCCCAATCCCTAGGTCCTCTTAATCTGGCGGCAGTGTCTCTCTCCGTCTTTCGTTCACTGATGCGGACTGTCACGCGCCAGATGGATGGGCTTTTCCCGAGCAGCCTGTAAATCGGGATATGGACACGGGCCAAAAAACAGGAAAAGGTACCCGTTGGGCTCGTCTGACCTTGCTAGTGCTGAAAGGTTTTGTTGGAATTATTGTTTAAAATCTGGTCCTTTCTGCAAAACAATGTGTAAGCTGGCTTGTGTCATATTCCATCATCATATAGACAAGTCATTTTATATACCTCATGTATATACATACAAGTCAGTACTGGTTGAAGTCCATGTAGCAGCCTAGGCAAGTGAAATCGGCTTGCAAAAATGGGCGGCGCCTCAAAAGATGGCGCCCCAGGCGGCTGCCTGTGTGCCCAATGGGTTGACCAGACCAGGATGCAGTACAGGTTGGAAGTTCATAATTTGACAAGCAGCAAGTATACAGTTTAGTTCTGCAAAATCTGCATATAAAGTAAATCCAAGTAGGCACTTCATGTTTATTCAGGTAGTACAGGTTGAATCTGTGCCCAAAATGACTCACACTTAAGTAGATTCTGTCCTGTTAGTGATGCAGTTTTCGCATCTCCTTTCCGTCCTTGCTCTCCCGAAAAATCCATCCTACAGCACTCCCAAACCCTCTCCGAATCGTTCCTGTAGGGCCCACCCCAGAATTCCGGCTTTCTAAACCCAGTGTTTCAATGTAACCCCATCGGAGCTGAGAACTGGTCGTCCTGATTCTCAGTGCTGTGACACGCGCCCTCTGATCAGTGATCTGTGAACGGGAGAGGAACAGGGTGAGAAAACCCTTCTCCAGTGTGCTGAGGGGATACAGCAGATGGCGCAGAAGAGCAGCGGAAACCTAAGTCTACCTTTGTCTCAGAAGGTTTTCCGCGCAAAGCGGTCCGATCACAAATTCTGAAGTTTTCCTATTTTATTCAGGTTGACTTCATTTGCTTGCTGTTACCATTTTTCAACGTCGAGTGTTTGACGAAACCCCTGGGAAAAATCGGCATGAGGACATCAGCTGGGAAAACTGGAAGGCTGGCATTCTCCTTACGGAGGGCAGCTGTGACAGGAAGGCTGGGCTTGGGAGGAGTGTGGCTCTATTGGCTTGATTGGCTCTGAGGTAGGAACTCCACAATGATCTACTCAGGAATCCTGCCTTGGAGGGAGAGATCAGCTTGGTTCATTTGCCCTTTTTAAATATGGCACCTGTCCTCTGCAGTTTCACCGAGCTTGATAATGCTTACTTTTTTGCCGTTATATTATGACCTCAGACTATTTATTTACTGTATTGTGGCTGTAGACGGATCGACTAGAGGTCAGCAGGATTACAGCTCAGAGAGCCAGTGCTGCTACTCAGTGGACCCCTCCCCCCAACCACCAGATGGCACTGTTGATTCACATCTCCAAGGTTACAGGGTCGAGTTCATCCCAGGTTCTGTGTGGGAACTGTGTGCATGCTCTCTCAGTGATTGCGTGGGATTCCTCTGGGTACTTCAGCTTCCTCCCACAGACCAAAGACACATTTGGGAAAATCACTGACTGTGTAGCAACGAGCTGTGAGTGTCTGTGTGCGTCCAATCTGGGGTCTCCTTAGGTTTCCAGAATATTCTGAGTGAATAAGAGGTTACTGATAGCTGTTGGGAGAGCTGGACTGTTGCAAGATTTTAATATGGGTTAAGGTTTAGGGTTTCATGGGCCACCAGAGTCTTTGGGGACTGGATTACCATCCCCTGGTGCATGCTTCTCTGAATGGGCAAACTAATGTGCGTTTATTTATCATATACTAACAGTCAGCCACCTACGAGGGCAGATCTTTCTTTCCCTTTTAAATGCCCTTTTCAAATCATTTACATTGCGCTACAGAAGCAACGAAAATGTTACTGGGCTGCCCCCTAGTGGATAATATGTATATTTCCACTCTAATCTTACCACATAGAGTTTTTTTCCACACAGTTTTTAATCCGGTTAAAGAAGAATCTCTTTCGATTTCCACCTTGGTGTGATCAGTTTGGGCAGGTGTGAACACCATAATCACACTCGAGTGCGGGCTAAAACAATCGCACCGAGACCCACGAGAGGAGATGGTCTCGGTGCGGTCCCAAATGAAGTCTGGAGCGGTTGTGTGATCCGACCTCAATCCGACCGAGTTTCCAGGTATACTCCGCGAATTTCAGCTAAACAGGTTCCGTAGCCAGGTTCCCTTTGCATTTTGGGATGCAGCAGAGCACGCAAACTAGTAGCAGCAGCTAAGCGGAGAAGGAAAAATGAACCAAGGTCTTACTTGGTCTACAGTGATGTACGTTGCCTTCTTGAAATCTGGGCAAATGACCACATCTGTCAAGCTTTCAAAATGTTCAGTCAGCGGTTGAAGGAGAGAGGATTTGACCGGTCGACTGAACGGTGTCGTGTGAAAAAAAAAAGAAAAAAAACAAAAACAAAAACGAAGCAACAATACATAAACGTGAAAAATGTTCAGCTGCATAGGACTTCCTTCCTGTATTTACTTTTTTGCTCCCGCCACAGACACATCCGACCAATAAGCAGAATGAACGTTCTCGCGTGGTTTGTAGTGGCGCATTGTTGCTTCAGTTGGATTTTTCTCTGCGTGAAAGCAAACCCAACCGAAGGGAAAACGCTACAATTTACAAATTCATCAACTGATTCGGACCGGAGAAACCGAACTATAGGTGTGAAAACGTACTAACTTACTAAGTCAGTGGTCTCCAGAATTTCTTACAGCGAGACAGGGGCACTAAACTATTTTTTTCAATGAGGAGGCCAGTGATCATAGGGTGAGAACAACGCAAGACAATAATAATAATAATAATAATAATAATAATAATAATAATAATAATAATAAATCAGCATCATCATCATATAACTAGAACTGTTTCTATCATCCCAGTGTGTCTGAAGTGGAACCTTGCCAACAAATTTAAGACATAGGTAATTAATTTAAGACGCAACAAGATTGATTATGATAAAGCACATTTACAATCAATCAATGAAAGATGTAAACCTGTAAAAGCGCTGTGATGCAGGCGAGTTAACCGCGTAAACTGAGGGCAGGTCTTGCACGGTTAACAGTCCGGCGCTCAATCGCTCAACATTACCATCGATGGGTCCGCTTCTGAAATAAAATCTCTAGTCGCATTTTACAGTAGTTATTGCAGAGATGTAATGAATAGGCTAGTTAACTGGTTCCTAAAATTACCAACTTTAATAGGTGTACATAAGGGCTGAATGATCAAAGTGACACGGTTAGTCGCGAGCCATACATTTTCTTAACTACCGACGTGTGAACTATCACAGTCCATAAATACTCTCCTACGTTTATCCGAACTTATGAGTTACTCTGGACACCAGCCTCTGTCAAATAAACAGCAGATACATTTGGCGCATAATGGAGATTCTTGAAGTGACAGGCATTTGGTTTGTCAAAATCAAAACAAAATTGTATCTGTTGTCACATTTATCTTTTATTTCTTCCGCGGCTGCACGGAGCCGGTTCGCACACCTACAGCTGGCGGCCGTAGCTGGCTCGCCCCGGTATAGAGCACCCAGGCAGGTATAACGATTGTTACACCATGTTTTGTGACCGTCGTAATGTGTACCTCCAGAGGCACATTACGACGGTCACAAAATATGGTCTTACACCTGTCCCATATGGGACCGAGGGTGACGGTGCACCTAAAACGTGGGATTTGGGACCACCTTTTAAAAATCCTTAAAACTTCATTATGTGAACATCATAAGTGATCATAAGGCAACGGAGCTGATTCGCCCTTAATTCGTCCGTATTCAAGGCTAAGCTATATGCATGTGCTGGTAGCATCCTCTAATGTCCAGGTGAAACTAGCGCGCTCACACAGACAGCAGTGCGTGTGTTAGCCAGACGGTTATATATAATAACGATCCGTTGTAGGTAGTTCCCCGAGCATCTCGACAGTCTGATTTTCTCCGGACCAACACCTTTGAAAAAGACTACTTTAACTTACGATTACAATGTAATTACTTTTCCGAGGGTGACAGCTGATACATTTCTGCTATGATATTTCAAATTCACTGGTTAAAATTTTAAGTGTGTATTATATTAATATTGAGGAATCCCAACCGTTAGTGTAATTAAACTGATTAAGGCATAGCGGGAGTGGACAAAAGTAAGCAGAATTGTGTTATTTAGGATTATCTTGATTACAGCTAAGTGGATTCACCGATCAATAAATGACAATTAAGGCTGGCTCAACTTGACCTGTTCAGGCTCTATTATAATGAACTCTTATTTGGGCCTGTTTGGAATTGATTCCACTCGGTAACCAAAATGGATCGTGTGTAGGATGAACAAACTACTATAATTTTAATAACTGTTAGGTTCACACCTTATTTCATAATAACTGACAAGTCAATTTGACTGTTCAGACAGTCAGTTCAGGGCAATGAACCATTCCGGACCAGAGCTAATATGTAGAACATCTGGATGATTTTAGTTATAATGCTGTTCAACCCTAGGAATTATGCTTCATGTACTTTAGCCCTCATAAGAGGGAAGTAAGACTCCTCATGTACCTTAATTAGGATCTATGCATGGATGCTTCTTCCAACCACTAATTTGACACAGGGTCACAGTAAGCCTGGAATCTATCCCAGGCAACAGAGGACACAGTGCAGGGGGTGCAGGCGCCCTGGATGGCATGTCAGTCCTTTGAAGGATACACATAATCACACACCACAGGTAACTCAGTGATGCCAAAGTGCCTGGAAAAAAACCCACGACAACAGAGGGAGAAGATGCAAACTCCACGCATGGAACTTACAGCACAAACCCAGATCCCAGAGGTGTGAGGGAATATGCCTGTTCCTGAAAAGGGGAAAAGCAAAACCTTAAAGAATACTCCAAGTCATCTCTGTGACCCTAACTACACCCCACCCCCCTTTACGGGATTTTCTTCATTTTAACCACTAGGTGTCACCACAGTATAAAGAACTCTTCAGTCTGTTTCGTTTATATGACCGCTAGGGGGTGGAAAAGTACAAAACAGTATTTAGGCTTCGAGGAAAAGTGAATACCCGATCAAATGTCAAACTTGAAGAATGGGTTTAATATTCGCTAAGTATCCTATCAACGTTATAATACGACTGACATAACGCAAAACAAAAACTGCTTTTCTACCGTTAATATTGCATATGAAAATATACAGGTTTTTAATTAAAATCAGAAATAAAATGAATCACCTCCTCAAAGTGTTGAACCATCGTTAATAGTTTAGCGTATGAAAACGAAAACCCGGGTGCAGTAGTGTGACCACAGGTGTGGTTCGTCGCTTTAAAGTTTTCTGATAAGCTTGCAGCGCAGAAACTGTTCATTCCAGCGAGTTAATGAAAGAATAAGCACCTTTAACTGCAGAAGCAGCGAGCAATAGGTATTTCAAACAACATCCGAAGGGTGCCGTTGTTTTCCGCAGGAACCGGATGCATGTGACAGTCTGTTGTGTTATCCATAATCCGCTAAGCATTCCAGAGTGTGCTGCGTGATCCAGAGTCTGTTGCGTTATCCAGAATTTGTTAAGTGATCCAAAGTCTCTCTGCAGTACATTTATATAGTTTCGTAGCGGAGGGAGGTGATTCACTCAGGTGTATCCCTGAAATACCGGAACAGCATTCACAAACCGCATGTAGACCCACCTCCAGAGATACTTAATTAGCTCACTACCGGGGGCGGTACTGAATCAGGGCTGACATGGCAGTATACAGACGTATACTACATAAACAAAATCACACACGCAAGACTGCGGCGTTTGTAATGTATCTGGCTCTTTTCTATTCTATTTCTAGTTAGGCAGCATGCAATTTGTTTTTGTATTTATAATCCTACACAATACATTTGATGTTATAGGCTTACTATATATTGAAAATATGTTTTATATGTAAATATTATATTTGCTCTTTTTCTTGAAGGACCAGATTTATATGTGTACGTTTGCGTTTATTTAAGGTGATTTTAAACATACACACAAAAGATGACACTTTGAATATGTATGAACGTAAAACGAACAGCTCCGGCTTATTAAATAGCATTGGACCCTCTGTGATAAAACAATCTTTTAAAGCGGTGCTTCTGTTATATAACATTGCATGTTTTCTAATAGTCAGACTGAATATTGCTGAAGTAGGACAATATGAAGAGTAGAAAATCCTGCGTAATTCTGCGCATTTTTACCCACCACGACAGCACTGTGAGAACAAAGCTTGGGGCAGCATCTAATTGTCCAGTTCATTATTACCAAGGTTATTCTCCGACTTTAAACAAGCCTCATTTTTCACCCCTGAATACCTCGACTGGACAGGAGTCTCCCTGAGCCGATCTGTTACAGCTTATCGCCAATGGACAGAGCCCCCCGACACCACGCCGGTGAAATATGACCACTGTCACCGGGACCGGGAGCGACACGGAAAAAAACCGCTCAAAATGCAGCGAAGGAGAAAATGGGAAGTGGCACCTGAAAATATCAGCCCTTAATTCAAATTAATGGGAAAATTAGGACAGCGGTTTGGCGAACGGTTGACCTTCCCTTCCTCGTCTTACTCCCCCTCCCCCTGCTGCATCTCCACCGTCAGATACTGATTTTCATTCACATGGGTTTTCTACTGAATATCAGGCCTATGTAACATTAAATGAATCAAACACTGTAAAAGATAGTAGGTTCACAGTATGTTGACGGCCAATATACAGGACACAGAAAGAAAATGTGGCATCTCAGGAAATGGGCTTTTTTGTCATCATCAATATATAAGCCCGCACTTAAATTCGTGTATCGTCTAAATGGCCTGTTGTGTCCGAAAAAAATAGGAATTTTACAGAAATTAGTTTATTCTATAAATTTGTATGTTGCATGTTGTTATTCTATACATGTATAGTTTATTCTATAAATTGGATATTGTAGTGTATCCACAGTCACGTCTGATTATTATTATTATTATTAAATTAATAATAATAATACTACTACTAATCATAATAATACGTGTCAAAAGCCCTGTGGCCCTGTGCCCATTTGTGTTAAACCGGGTAAATTGGATTTGAAATTACTCCCGCTGTGGTTTTCCACTCAAGTCGGAGGTTTAAGAGAGCCTATAAATCACATGGCAATAAAAACGGCGGCAGGCAGGTTGATTTCACCTTTATTTAACCACCGGAGCTTCAAGTGCAGCGTCTGTTTTTCATTATCAGTCTTTCCGCGGAGCTACCGGCGGACAAGCGAAGCATCCGCTGCAGCTGTGCCGCTGGTGTGTTCGTAAAGCTGCTGGATTTCCTGTCCAGGCAGTGAGCAGTGACCTCCTGGGAATGCAGCACTTTGCGTGGACCGCTCACGGAGCGGCTACCCGACAGTGAATCGAAGCGTGTCTGGTGTGCATCTATGGTTAATAAAATATCAGTGAAATTTGAACGACATTTTCATACATATAAAATATTTTTAAAACACATGTCCATCCATCCATCCATCCATTTATTTATTTTCTATGACTGATTTTCCTATTCCATGTTGTGGGGGATCCGGAGCCTATCCTTGCGCAAGGCAGGGAACAGCCCAGAATGGAAAGCAATTTATGGAAAGCATTATACCGTCAAACAACGCCGTGGTTTAGGTTTTGCCCAGTAAATTCCTCCACAGGATTTGCCGTTGGAATGATTTCAGCAAATATTTGGATACAACTGGAAAGTGCCTGCAAAAACTTACACCTAATTAGCTATTACCAAGTTAATGGAAGCAACCTAGTGCAAACTGTTTGTCATATTCTACCAAGTGTGTAATATTATATATCATATATGGTGTGCTAATGAATGCTTGCAATTTTCTGGGCACCTTAACCAATGATGTCCTTATAATGTCTGTAAACCTACATTTTGCTATAGGAGGATATCTAGCCAAGAGTAAAAACCCCTTTCTCCGAAATGTGTCGTTCTGTTCATCTTAGGAAAATATCCACAAATTTCCACACTGTGATACAATTTTTTACTGTTCCCCATTGTATTTGCTTTAACGTGGGGAGGGGGCAGTTTGAAACAACTGGCATTGACTGAATTGGTTTTCAGTGGATGCGATAAAATAGGTTACTGCATGTAAGAAACGAAAATGTATGAGTTTCAAAGACGTCCAGAGAAGCGGTCAGTCCTGAAAGAGAGAGGGAGCTGCCTCCAATTATTAGATCTCTACCTCTCGCAGTCATGCCCAACATCTTGTTCTGGTTCCAGAGAGTCGTTACTTTTTGGGATTAAAAGCGTGGGGTGACTCATGCTGCTATAGTGGTTGTGTGGGGGGAAGCAGTGAATAATCCTCCTGCTATCTGCACTGTCTTCGCAGCATTCGTTTGCATGTCAACCCTGCTAGTATATTTTGCTCAATAAACACTTGAATCCTGAGAAATATGTGGGTCTTTTGCTATTTATTACATTCTAAGCAGCCAGTGACTCAAAATCCAGTCCTGCTACGGAAAGACGGTTTATGTCTATTGTGCTCATGTGCGCCGCCCTGGTGGTAGCTTCATTAAAACCCCCATTTCCTGTTTTGCAGACCATTGTGCGAGGGAGTCGACCTCAGAAGGATGTCTCAATCAATGGTCTGCTCGAAGAGTTTGACAGCATTTCTGTGACTCGGTCAAACTCCCTCCGCAAGGAGAGCCCACCTGCTCCCCACCAGCTGGGTTCGAAACACGCTTCTTCCAAGCCCGCAGAGGAGAACGGTTTTGGCCACCACTACTCGCGCTACTCCTGCGACCTGGACAGCTCTAAAGACTTCCCGTCAGACGGCTACAGGGACAAAGCTTCCTTCGATGGGGAGTGGGCGTTGGGGAGGCACTACCGGTTCACCAAACAGAACGGGCATGCCATGAGGAGTCCCTTTTACCCTGACGCCATGCCTCAGAAGTCAGACTATGCCAAAATGCCCCCAGACTATCACACCTACCTGGAGAGCAAGGTGCGCTCAGAGGAGGCGGTAGGGAGTAGCCGGGAGTTCTACCAGAGTTCCTGCGGGAGCTCTGTCCAGGACCAGAGGGAGCAGCCGCTGGGCACGCCGTCGCGGACTTCCCTGCACAGCGAGCAGATCAGCTGCTCGGACAGTGAGTGGGGCTATGGGCCATCCCGCGAGGAGTATGAGAAGAGACCAAAGTCATCCTACGTAGGCCATGGCAGCCCTCAGCCCGCCATCCGCCAGCGGTCCCGGTCCGGCTCGGGGCTGCAGGAGCCCAGCCCACCGTATGGAATCAGTGCATTCAAATCCACCCAGCAGGGCCATTACAGTTCCTACACATACCCACGTCTCTCCGAAACTGTGACCGCCTCCCAGGTAAAATACAAACGCAGGGACTGCATGTCAAGTTTGGTTATCTAGGGGGGTTTCTGTTGCAGTTATATTGGGCAAATGTTCCGGGTGTGGAGAGAGGTCTATACCTTCGTGGTTGTCTTGGGTCACCATGGTAACCCATCACAGTTGGCGTGGTGATGGACCGCCCTCATCCTCTCTAAAGGACAGAGAGGGACTGTTGTTGGTGTCGGCCAGTTTTGACTGCCTGGATTTGACCATACTCCATGAATCCTGTGTTGCATGTCCTCCAAGGCCTTAAGAGCCAGACAGTTACCAGGATATACTGGCAACTATCAGGCTGTTAATCAGCCATGAGCACATATGCTGGAGGTGTAAATAAAAATTTATATAAATATTCAGGTGAGTTAGGGTTTGTACTGTGGGAATGTAACCCATAAACCCTTTTAAATGCACACTTGCTCAAGCCACAACAATATATTCATATTCCATAGACTCTACAAGGTATGAGCCAGAGGCATATTAAAGTTATGTTTTGTTACTAAATAATATTTATTCCTTCTACCGTATTTGTTTTTAGTCGACATCGTATTAGCAATGTGTGTTTCATTTATTTAAGTAGTCATGTGAATCCATGGCGAGATTACAACCGGGTCGTGGCCCCAGGGATCAGCCGGTATGTCGCGCATCTTCCACACGGATGACTGGGGACTTTAAATTGCAGACACGGACCGGATTACATGCCCCCTTTTTTGTGACACCCAGCACAATCTGCTAGCGTGAAGAGGGAGTGAATAACAGCGGTTACGGGTCCCTTCTCATCGAGCTGGAGGCTCACGCGCTCCGGTGCACATGTGCCCCCTCCATGCCCTGGCAGGGAAACGCTTCACCGGTTCGGGGGCTTTAAGATGCCACTGACGCGCTGAAACAAAGATGATCGTCGTTAAAGCCGCAGAGAGGTTGCCGCAGTAATGGGTCATTTTCGGGACAGTCCTGGACCTTTAAACAGCATCGTCGACTGACACCTTTTAAAAATGTAATAATAATAATAATAATCTTAACACGGAAACTTTGAGGATGGTGCGAATAGGCCTACATTTGTTTGCTTTTTTATTTTTATTACACGCAAAAGAGACGCAGCACATCTGTGCGGTTTGCACTTCACTGCTTGGTATCAGTTTTACTCAGTCATCCCGAACCGCGGTTCCCATAATGCGTCTTTTCTTCATCTTGTCCCATCCGGACTCTGCGGGCTTGTCAGAGGTGGGGCTGAAACGGGGGGGATCGAAATGTCGTGCCTCTTTTGTGGAGCGAGATCCCTCCTTTCTGTCGCTGTCGTGAGTCCCTGTGCCGCAGCTCACACTGACAAATTGATGTTGCGGCAATTTTTTTTTTGCAGCCTTAGCATAAAATGGCCAAATGATGTTCCACTGCAGAATTCAATTTCACAGTTCAGTTGGGATGTTGATTACACTGCCAAATTCAGATTAATGTGCATTTAACGAACATGGATCAGGAGACCCCCTGGCTGTCAGCCAGCGCCGGTGCCGGCAAGTGATAGCCGCGCCGGGCTTCCGTGCGTCCGTCCCCGGGCAGCGCCGCTCGGCGTGATGTATTAAACGCGTCCGCAGCCGTAATTATCTGCAGTCCAGACGCATCGGGAGTCCGGGCGCCGGAGTTTCCGGACTCGCTCGGGCGCTCTACAAGGGACGATTCGTGTCCTATCTTGTTACGGAAATTTGTGTCCTGTGGGTGTGGCGATGATTTAATTTATCGACGTTATTGGGATTTGGCTTTGCTCTTCCCGGCCATTTAAGATGCGGGATAGGGGGAGGTGAGTTTCGGGCGGTTTTGCGAGTCTAAGCTGCTCTAGGTGTATTCCTGGCGGGATTGCGGGTGGGGCTCCCAGAAGCATGAAGAGGACTTATCAGGTAGAAACATTAAAAAGCAGAGTGTTTTTCTCTTCATAGGAGTAAGACCGATGCAATGCCTAATGGGGGAACAGTAGGTCTATCTCTGAAAGAGAACTAAGCTGAATGGTCGTCGTTTACATGATCCTTAATATAAAATCTTAGTCATACCCACATGTGCGGCAATTGACATAATTAGCAGAGCAGTTTTTGTCTGCAGGCAACTCTAAAATGATTGGCAAAAACGTAAAAAAAACAATTACAATTTAAGAAACTATTTTCTGAGGCTACACAGCTGATGATCAAAATAACAAACTTCACATGAAAAGGGATTTTCACATTGAAGCGACTAAATCACAATTACACATGCAGCTAGAGAGGTGAGTCATTAGTTTGAATGCCAGTTACCGATATGTGTGTCATATGTGAAAGAGGTCAGACACTCAGCGCTATCATATGTGAGTTTTATCATATAAGCAGTTATAGTAAGAAGCCAAGGAGTCCATCTCCAAACTGCAGGTTTATCCGTCATAAATACACACAAAATGCCTTATAGTGCCAACGGGAATAGTATCAAAAATCACGACAGCAAAAAAGCACATTAGCAAAGAGGAACAGTGGTCACGATTCCAGGCTTATAGGTGGGGATAGACGGACACCAAACATAACCAAAGTACAGCCTCAGAATCGGGCACAGAGCTGAATCAGCACCTCTGTGACCCAGCGGATGCACAAAGACTCCTGAGCTTTAGTAAGGGCCCCTGAGCAATGGCTGGGATTTATATCTGGTGAAATCCACGGGATGCCTTAACTGACAATATGAGTTGCCAACTATCAAGAGGGGTGGGGGTCTGTAATTTAGGGGCAGCCATCATATGGGAGTCATTAGGTCAGACGATTGCTCTGCATGACTGCATAATGGCCAAGGAATATGAGGCCGTTTTTCAGGACCAGGCGCACCCTACGGTCACGCACTTCCCTCTCACGCTGTTCCCATATCCCAGGATGATGATGTCTTCGTGTCTTCATATACACTAAGCAAACTGAGTAATGCTCTCATGAATGTCAGGATAAAACCAAATGACTTCCATGGCCTCCCCTATCACCAGATTTAAATATCACTGAACCTTTATGAGAAGTTCTGGTGCACCTGCTTCATCCCTTAAAGAACGGAGGGATTTTCCTCACGGTCCTATAGCCCACTACACACTGCTCAGGACTAAGGACTAAGGCATACAGACGCCATAGTACCTACACCTGCTAATGCAACAAAAGCTCGCCCTGCCAGTCAGGGCCTAAGCCCTTACCTGTAATAGGCAACACACAGATGTGAGGGCAGGGTAATTGCTTACTATGGGAACACAATAGGTATGACTGACATTAGGACTTTGGAATAAACATGTTCTCTACCCCCTGTATGTTTGCATGCATTATATGTTAAATGTACACTATAAAATATTTATTTAACTAAAATGATAGGTGCTAAACAGCTATGGTCCCTTAAAAAATAAACACAACTGGCATTATATTCTACTGTTCTGTGTCTGTCTCAGTCTTGAGGCATTCCTTTGCTTCCTGTTTCACTGGGGGATAAAAGTGAGGTAACACTCATTGTAGGTCATTTGTTATCTGCTGTCATAGGGAACGGTGAAGAACAGTAAGAGATAAATGGTTGTTGACCATAAATCCAGGAGGTTATTTCACAAAGCAACGTTTTTTTTCATTAGCCAGATAACTTAAGCCAAATGTAAGGATTGTCCAATTGGAACATCACTTACCTCTCCTCCTATTGGACAGTTTTCATATTTGACTTATATTATCCAACTAACTGGGAAATTCTGCTTTGCGGAATACCCCTCAGGTAATAGGTACAAGTAATAAAAAAAACAAATATACCACTAATTATGGCAGCTATTGAGATACTGAAGTGAAAATCCAGGCTTCAGGTAGGGAGTTATAGAACGGGTTTGCTTTTTGTTCTGTTCAATGAAAATGTTTGCTCTTTCGGATGATATGTTAAGTGCTGTTCCTTGTTGTGCTCTCCTGTGCAATGCTGGTGAATGAATCCACACCTAGGCAGCTAAGGGTAGAAGCACGTTTCTGTCTCCCCATGGCAGCCGTTCCATGCCTTCTGGGTGTTGCGTGGGCAGTTTAAGATTCCATCCTGGGACGCCTGTGTCCCCCCCCGCCCCCCCCCTCAATGGGATCATAGTAGGCAACAATTGCAAATTTACTTAACTTTGAGAAGGAGAGAACATCACTTTGCTAATTTTGCAGTGATTGTGTTTGTGCAGGGAGACTATGACAGGATGTCCAGGGACGGAAGCCCCCAGGTACCTGGATCGGACACGTACCCTCGTGGACTCCTCAAGCTACCTCAAAGCCATGCCAAACCAAGCTACCCCAGCAGCTTCCAGTATCCCCCAACGTTCCACTATAAACCATCCCCCTATCACCACCCTCCCTCACAGCCGAGCCCCCCTTACACACCTCAGGGTGCGTACTCCCAGCCCTGCTCCCCGTACATCCCACCTGGGGCCTACCCTCCCCCCAGCTGGGGCTCCGCCTCTGACCAGCCACCCTCCAGAGTGTCCCACGAGCAATTTCGGGCTGCCCTGCAGCTGGTGGTAAAGCCTGGGGACCCACGGGAGTACTTGGATAACTTCATTAAGATTGGCGAGGGATCCACTGGCATTGTCTGCATCGCTACGGAGAAGCACAGTGGCAAGCAAGTGGCCGTGAAGAAGATGGACCTGCGTAAGCAGCAGAGGAGGGAGCTGCTTTTCAATGAGGTCAGTGCCAAGGCGTTAGTCAGAGTCAAGGTGTTGGTCAGAGTTAAGGTGTCAATCAGAGTCAATGTGTTGGAGTCAAGGCGTTAGTCAGAGTCAATGTGTTAGAGTCAAGGCGTTATTCAGAGTTAAAGTGTTAGAGTCAAGGTGTTAGTGGCTAGGCATTAGAGTCAAGATGTTAGAGTCAAGGCATTAGTCAATGGCAATGCGTTAGTTAGAGTGAAGGGGTTGGTCAGAGTCAAGACAGAGGTGCTGGCCAGAGTTTGTTAATATAACAACCACCAATCTGAAGTCTGTAGTGTTGCAATACCAGATTGCTTGGGTTATGTGAGCCTAATAACGTTACTGACGTCTGTACTGTTGAAAGTAGTTCTCAGTAGTATTTGTCAGTTTATTTTCTCTCTCTGTCCGTATTTGCAGTTCTTTTACAAACTCATTCTTTTTGGGTACACTGTGTAATTTTTCTTATCAAGAGTGTATTATTCAACACAAACCAACATAAGTGTCTTTTTTCTGAAATTTTCTCCAGACCACGTGATCAAACCGGTCACATAGTGGTGTGACAGGCAGCAGTGTGTGTGTGTTGTCACAGACATTTCACAAGGGATAAATGTTAAGCCTTTTGCACCTCAGAAATGTTCAGTGCCAGCCCCCACCCCCTGACCCTGAACAGGATAAACGTTTTGAAGATGGATGGATGGATGGATCTCCAGTTCTTACTCCTGTCATGACCACCGCCCACAGCCCCGCTAAGCACTTCTGTTTTATCGGCATGGCAGAAGTTAATTTGCCCCGTATTGAACCTTATTGGTTGTGGCGAATGAATCCACACCCGAGTGTCTAAGGGTAGAAGCATGTTTCCATAAAGGAAGCACCAGCTGCTTCTGTCTCCGCATGGCAGCCGTTCCATGCCTTCCATGTGCCGCGTGGGCAGTTGAAGATTCCATCCTGGCACGGCCGCCTCTATTCCCCCAACCCCCCCTCAACGGTGTCATCGTCGCCAACAACTGCAAATTTGCTTCTCTTTGGGGAGGAGAGAACATCACTTTGGTCAGAGTGTGCATTTGTTCTGAGAGTAATTTAATTACATGTAGTTTGTTACACATGGCACATATGTTGCCTAGGCAACAAGAGAGATGGGCTTTTCCCTAATTTGGGGAAAAAATATCACGGCCTATATAAAACTGTACATTAGGTATGCAAGATGATAAATTTAACATAATGTAGGGAAAATGTTTTTTTGATCAGTAAACTTAAAGAAATTCCATCCATCCATCCCCCAACCACTTACCCTGAGGGTGGCTCGGGGGCCTGGACCTTCTCCCAGGCTGCACAGGGCACGATACTGGGTTATTCCCTGAGTGGGATGAAAGAAGTCCGCGTGAAAGTCTGCACATGACAGTGGATAGTTGTTTCTCTGAATATGTCTAAATATGTCTTAGACCATATTGTCTAAATATGGTTAAAAGTGATGTTAAATAAAATATATTTATTTAATATCTTAATAATTGTGCTATTATTAAAATTAATAATCATCATCATCTTCATCATCTTATTGAGCTGCCCTAATTAAAAAAAGAATTCAGCTGAAACCTGCTTAAATATTATTTCTCTTGTAATTTCCACCAATTACTTTGTCTGAATGAGTTTAACATGGATATTTTCCATGTATTTTAATTTCTTACTTATCATATACAATAGTGCATTCATTTACCTTTATACGCCAATCTTAATTGTGACTGAACTGAACACTGAGCACATTTTTTTCCTTGGTAGTAAGCTAATGCATTGGTTTGATGATGACCCTTTAGGCTTGCAATGACTCTTCTGAATGCCTGACTTCTCCGACTGATTTTTCCCCTTGTCTCATTCCAGGTGGTTATAATGAGGGATTACCACCACGAGAACGTGGTCGACATGTACAACAGCTACCTAGTCGGGGACGAGCTCTGGGTTGTGATGGAGTTTCTGGAGGGTGGAGCGCTGACTGACATCGTCACTCACACGAGGTAGGATCTCGTGCCTCGACGCTGAAACACCAGCTAGGGTTTTGGTCGGAACTCTATTAATTTCGTTTTCACGCATCCACTGAATGGTGTCGGTAAACAGAAACCACAGCCCGAAGCCCGAAGCCGATTAACGTGAGGGTTCCGTTACATTACATTTAAATAGACAGGACTAGGTTAGTACGGGAAAAGAAACTGAGGAAAAACAACGGAGAATACAAACAAATGAAACGTGTATAAGCGGTACGATGTTGTCAGTGTGACGGAAGAGAACATTAGCTCCTGTAGGAGTGAACTCTTATGGACTTGGTGATGCCAGGTTGATATTGGTTTACACAATATTACATAATTGAAATAGGGATTGAAGTATTGTTAAAGTTCCTCTCAGAATTTTGTTCAGCACGTAACTAAATTGCCCTCAGCCTTAATATCAGGTGTACCGTTTGAAATATGCCTACATCCCACAATAATCAATCGATGCTCGCCCTCGTTTTTGCGATCGTAACAAATACTAAGTTTCCACGCTGCTCTAAAGTGCAACTTTTTAATTATTTTGGTGAAATTAGGTGACTCAGTAATGATCTGAGAGTGGCTAATTTGTGGGTTTTTAACGCCCCGAAGTTCCCCGTCCATCAGGCCCATTCGAGTCCTTTTCAAACTTTAACCGGCAGAGCAGCGGAGCCGCCACCCCCCCTATAAGTGCAGCGTTTCCGCGCGCGTAATTACAGTGATCCGCGCGCCTCTTTGGGGCGGCGCCAGTTCGCCCGTAATTGCGAGGCTTCGGCGCTCGTGGACGTCCGCGCACGTCGTGAGATCCTGAGCCGCTTGCGCAGCTACGGGGGGGCGTCGATCCTGCGTTCCCAGGAAACTGCAGAGAAAAACGTGGGCGACAGTACGACCACGAATGAAAATGGCCAGAGGCTGCTTCATGGTTATGGTTGCTATAACTTGATCGATGTGTCAGGCAGTGCTAACGATTTAGAAACAGCAGCAATGAAAACATACTTAATCCATCCGTCTTCTTATCCTGCTCAAGGTTGCAGGGGACATGGAACCTATCCCAGAGTGCACCAGGCACAAAGCTGGGGTACACCCTGGAGAGGATGCCCGGGCACGTCGGGCATAATCATTTATACACTATATGACTAATTTAGAGACCCTGATTACCCTAACTGCATGACTCTGGGCTGCAGGAGTTAACTAGAGTAAATGGTAACAGGAAACCTGTGCAACACAGAGTGAATATGCAAACCCCACGTACGCATAGTAGAGGAAGGGTTTGCGCCTCCCCATCCATATAGGGGTGAGAACAGCTAATGACTGAGCCACTGAGATTATGAAAAATAAGTGTGGAAGAAAAGAGAGGCAAAAATAATCTTGTCTATAGGTGACAATCACCCATTATTTTGTTAATAAAACTGCAGCCACATTAACAGGTTGGCTGTGTTAAATTGTTCTTACGTTGCAGCATGGTCGTGATTACAGTAATACATTAAATTAATGCGGTAAGGTTAGTTCTGGTCGGTTACTGGAATGTTAGATTAAACACAATATTTTCCCCTCTGTACCTCTTGAAATCTCCACTTCCGGGGATAGTTCCCGTGCGCTTGGCTGCATTTTGTGTTTTTTTTAAACGCAGAGTTTTTTTGTGTTAATAACTGTGAAAGCACATGCTGTGTCCTCCAGTTGTGCGTTTAGACATGATTAATCGTTAACACGCTCCGCGCAGCTCAGGTGATCGTTATGCGCTTTTTCTGATTATAAAATCGCATTGCTGAAATCATTCAAGTAAGCTTTCGTGACAAAAGGAACATGAGGGTCCAAGGTAAAGCTTACCGCCAGGAGGGACACCCCCCAGGGTGTTTCCGGAACGGGGGGGGGCATTATCTGCACTCGTCACTGTTAATTTGGCAGTTAAACAATGTTTTCTCTTGCCGTGTTAGAATTCTGATTTAACTACACACGCCACAGATGGCAGAGTGAAAGTTGTAAAAAAAATAGCGCATTCCCGAATGCTTTGTTTTTATAACCCTCTGCATCAGTTGTCGTATGAACACGAAGAAACATCCGTAGGTTCCAGCCCAGCCTTTATACGTATTCCCAAGGACCCAGAGTGTATTTCATAATAACATGCAGGATTAGTGCAGGTTAACCTATTGGGTGACATAGGCGGCTGCCTAGGGCACCATCTTCCGAGGGGGTGCCGATTTAGCGAGCTGATTTCAGTTTCTCAGATGCGCGGTGGGAGGTGAGGATTGCCTGGGGCATACATGGGCTTTGACCAGTACTGAGTGATGTTGTGGTAACTGTCTTTCTGTTCTGAAGGCAAATTGAAAGCAGCACGTAAGCATCGTAACATAATATCTGAGTGGTTGCCTGAATACAAATAGCTCTACTCAAGCAAAGTGATTAGATATTTATGAATGGGATACTGTCAGCTATACCTTACGCCTGTGAGATCACTCTTAACAGTGAACCAGACTTCAGACAAATGTGAGTCGAGAGATTCTTTGTAGTGTAGCCTCCACCCATATAGAGCAGAAACTGAAAACTATCAGGATTACTGTCAGGTAACCTCTCCTGCGCCGTATTGTCTAAGTCATGCCTTTTTGGATAAGGAGCATTCATGAATGGGTGTCAGGAGATTACATTTGTATTTGTTCCATCAGAGTAATTCAGGCGACATTCAGAGCTACTTCACTACCAGAATACTACAACTTAAGTGAATTGACCACTGTATGTGTGAGCCAGTCAGTTGTGAATTACTGCCTCACGCCAATTGCTATATATTTTTTTTATATATTTATATTACTTAGCCTAGGGGTGGCTTGGCGTCATGGTGGTGCAGTGGTTAGCACTGTTGTCTCACACCTCTGGGGCCAGGATTTGACTCCCCGTATCATTGTCAGGTTTCCTCTGGGTGCTCCGGTTTCCCCCTACAGTCCAAACATATGCAAAGGTTAACTGGAGTTACCAAACTGCCGATGGGTATGTATGTGACTGAAAGGTGTGTGAGTGTGTCCTGTGATGGGTTGGCACCCCGTCCTGGGTTGTTCACTGTGTTGCGCCCATAGGCTCCAGACCCCCGCGACCTTGAATAGAACAAGTGGTTACAGAGGATGGATGGATGGATTATATAGTACAGTGGTACCTCAGTTCTCAAACTCATTAGAACTCGAATTTCTTAAAAGTCGAACCAACCAGTTAGAAAAAAAAT
>JAODJU010000039.1:16170202-16182493 GCA_026776725.1 Gnathonemus echidnorhynchus | reverse complement strand
TCTTACTTTACAAATTACTGTTTTAATAAATGTGCTTAGATGTGTTTAGTACAGTATATGCTCTTCTTGTTTTATCCAATTAATTGGTTTTCCATTATTTCTTATGGAGAGTATTCGATCACAACTCGAACTTTTTAGGATTCGACCCGGAGTTCTGAACGGATTAAATTCGAGTTCTGAGGTACCACTATATACTGTATATATCATATAAACGGTTACTTGATTCATTGTCAAATTAATCAGTTGATTACTCAATTATTAATATAATTGATAGTGACAGCCATAAACAATAATGCATATTATTATTATTGTTGTTGTATTATTACAATTCCTATTATAGCAGTGAGAGGCATGTGGGATTAACTGCTAATTATTGCACTGGTGTCAGTAATTCATTTCTCATGGTAGAGTGCAATGCTAATGCTTTGTCCCCTTGCGGTTGTCGCGGGCTGTTCAGTTCACAGGCGCTTCTTGGGCTTTTTGGAGGTTATTCATTTGGGATGTGTAGAGCGGTGCTGATTAGCCTCGCTAACATTGAGCTGCTGCTCGCTGATAAGCTCTCGGTTCCGGGGTCATATGAAAGAGCCATTAGTCACCGCGCTGAGGTTTTATCGGGCCACTTTCCTCGTGTCGTGTCAGTGAGAGTGGTTTCGCTATGGGGCTCAGGAATGCAATAAAAATGGGATCTCTCCTGCTGACATGTTTTTACTTTGTAATATTTAAAAAAAAACCTTTACAGCTGCATATTTTTGATCACTAATCATCCATGGGTCTCTGCAGTTTAACTGCATAGATAAAAGTGATGCTTATTTTGCTGTTTCAGTAAGTCGGTTTCAGTTTGTCTGCATTTAGAGCTCGGTCGTAACACCATGGCATTGGGATGGGGGAGATCTTAATTGGTTTTCTATATGCTCAGGTCTATGTCATTCCTCTGCGGGACGAACTGCCTCCATTGTTTTTCTGTATGCCCAGGTCTCTGTCATTCCTCTGCGGATGCTCGGCCTTCATTGTTTTTCTGTATGCCCAGGTCTCTGCAGACGCTTGGCCTTCATTGTTTTCATGTTTTTTTCCCCCCAATTTTCTTAAATTAGAGAGAAAGGTTGTAATTTGTGTGCTCTCTGGGATTTAAACCCACAACTTTTGTGTTGTTGGTACAATGTGCTGCTTGTTAAACTATAGAAGCTTGTATATATATATTCAGTGTTGTAAAATATATTCAGTGTTGTATTTATCTCCACAGGATGAATGAAGAGCAAATTGCCACTGTTTGTCTGTCGGTGCTGAAGGCTCTGTCGTACCTCCATACACAAGGAGTCATCCACAGAGACATCAAGAGCGACTCCATCTTACTCACCAGTGATGGAAGGGCAAGTGGAGAATCTTTTCATACATAATGCTACTCATCTCTCCGATTCTGTAGATTTGTTTTATTGTCAATGGTTCTTTGATTTTTTTTCTTTGAACTGTATTATAATAAAGGGTTACCAAGGTTACCACATAGAATAGGTAATATAACATAGTAGGTAAAATCTCAAAGCCTTTGAAAGTCTTTAGAAACAGGTCAACTGTTTAATTGGTTGTCTTCCTTGCTAATGCTCAGAATTGAGAACAGGTGCATAAATCCATCCATCCATCTAACCATCAGGGTTTTGGGTAGGGGGGGGGGAATGGAGTCAGTCCCAGGTAGCTTAGAATACAAAGCTGGGGTCCATTATGGATGGGATGCCAGTCCATTGCAGGGCACATACATACCCATACACACACACCCCAGACAAGGGTGGGATTTGAACCCCCAACCTGTAGGTGCAACAAAATGAATCTGAAAAATAAAAACAGGCTACTAAATCATCCATAGTTTTAAAGTATCAGATGGTTGACAAGCACTAATGCAGGGATACACTTTATCTTTCAGGCTGTGGAATACACTGCGATAGGCTGCCTTAAGGGTTACAGGAAGAAACACAGTAGCCTGTTCAAAAATATCATAAAGAAACAGAGTGAGTACAGGGTGTAGCGATGATACGGCTAATTTAGAAGGAGGTGTGACTCTTCACAGCAAGCCGGTGACTTTGACTCCGCTACGGAGATACCTCTTCATCTTCATGTAGGACAGATAATGAAAAGGGTGCAGATTTGCAATCTGGCAGTAGCAGATTCATTCTGAGGAGCTGCTTATCCAAGGTCAGGGTGACGCAGTGGGAACAGGTTGTAAAGTGGAGTACACTCAGGATGGCTCTTCAGGGAGCTCGCACACGTTCACACACACACACACACACACTCACACGCTAGAGGCGGGTTGGAGTCGAGGACTTTTTTGAGTACTAAAAATAGCGTGGATCCGGGTTTCACTGAATGTTTATGTCTCTTCGTATAAACTTTTTCTACAGATAAAACTCTCAGATTTTGGATTTTGTGCCCAAGTGTCGAAGGAGGTGCCGAAAAGAAAGTCACTGGTTGGCACTCCTTATTGGATGGCACCAGAAGTCATTTCCAGAATGCCATATGGTACCGAGGTATGTAAGGACGAGAAGACAGTATCAGGGCGTGTACTGATGGCAAGGCGATACCGGGGTGCGTACTGACAGGGGGACGGTACTGCAGTGCGTACTGACAGGGACACAGTATTATGGTGCGTACTGATGGCAAGGCAATATCGAGGTGTGTACTAACGGGGACGGTACCGCAGTGCGTACTCACAGAGAGACGGGACTGGGGTGCATGCTGACAGTAATGGGATGTGTTACTGTGGATTTCACTGTCCGTCCCACTGCACTAAGAAAGCCGTCAGGTGTCTTCAGTGTGTGTCTTCCTTGCCATCTGTCTTCAGGTGGATATCTGGTCCTTGGGTATTATGGTGATGGAGATGGTGGATGGTGAGCCCCCCTACTTCAACGAGCCACCCCTCCAAGCCATGAGGAGGATACGGGATAACCTGCCGCCCCGCCTCAAAGAGTCCCACAAGGTGAGTCTGGGGGCAGGACACCGGCTACGGTGGTTATGGTCTCTGCGCATCATAAAATGCCAGCTCAATGCAGTGTTTGGTGTATAGAAAGTCATAATGGTGTGGTTGAGTTTCGAGTGTTCCCAAGGTGACTTGTCTGACTGGAATAGCTGTGCTCTTGGTGTATATGTTCTGTGACCAGGCTGGGCTTGGCTCTATGCTCCAGGTGTCCTCTGTGTTGAGAGCCTTCTTGGACCTGATGCTGGTGAGGGAGCCGTCCCAGAGGGCCACGGCCCAAGAGCTCCTGCACCATCCCTTCCTTAAGCTCTCGGGCCCCCCCTCCTGCATTGTGCCTCTGATGCGGCACTACCGCCACCGCTGACGCCCCCTGCAGGGCGGCACCGTTCCTGCAGCAGTGGGACTTTTCGAAACAGCGACACCCATTGCCGAGTTGTAGTTTAGGAGAAGATGTCAGCTTCTGTTAAATAAATAATACCTGGCTTTAGACGCAGGCTTCCATGAAGTAACTACTGACCCCGTCTTTACTAGGCAGGTAGAAGTTAATTAGTCGCTTGTGGGATGGTGGTTCGGTAGTTTCCTCTGTTTAGGCAATACTTCTAGACTCTTTTGCAGAGTCCCTCCAGTAAAGAGTCTGACAGGCACCAAGGAGAAGGTGAGTCCCTGATGGTCTCTACACGCTGGCCTGTGAGGCTGAGGGGAACCCATGCGTTGCCTAAATCACCACTTCACAAGAGTGCGTTCACAACCTACCCTTTGAATTTAGCTTATTTCTTGCAGTGTAAAATATCCTAATTTTTTCTCCTCTAACACTAATAGTGTTATGTATTTTAGATCAACTGTATTTTTTTCTGTACAGTTTTGATAATCTGTATTTTGCTGTGATGTTACTATTGTGATATGGGCAGTATTAAATATAATTAAGATAGTTTCTGCAAAGATCTTTCCTACTATTTATAATCCAATTTTGATTAACAAATGAAGAGAAGCTAAATAAACCCACCACTTACCGAAACAAACACCAACCAGAATATATTTATTATCATAAACAAAACATTTGTAGGCAGTATTTCCTGTCAGAGTGGGGAAATAAGGGTATTACCAGAATTTTGTATGCTGTTAAAAAGTATTATTTATTTTTTGAATTGAAGATTTATTTTTCAGTAGTGTAGCCTTTTTTATTTATTTTATTTTCTAAAAAAGACAGTAATGTTGATTATATCATACAAGCAATATTTCTACCTTGTTTATCATTACATATTTCTTTAACATCAATAAAATTGATAACTTTCAGAATACAGCTAGTTCTTCAATGTGGACGGTTTATTTAGATGAAAAAAAAAACAATTGCTCCTATAAAAAATATGAAATGTGCATAAAAGGCCAATTTATGCAAGTAACAACAATGAAGTTTAGCAATATTTCTAAATTCATTTCATTATAAAACAACCTTGATACACAATGCTTTCACTTACATGTATGATTTACTTTTCATTACTGGGGATGGGCACTATTTACAGAACATACCTATTATGGTTTATTTTCTTAGTCAGCCATGTATGGTCAGCTAACCCCCCCAGTTTTATTACTACCTTATTCATGTATCATCCGTGGTGTTTTGTAAATATGGCACATAATCATGTTTGCTGCTGTCTAAACCTTGATGAATGTTCCAAACTGAATGACTATTACTTAACTGTGGTGTTGCTTGTAGAGTGAAATTGCATGTTTGTTATCAGTAAAGCTGGTTTTCAATTACAAACGTGTATTTTGTCTTACGGGAAGGAACAAACGAATTCGTCCTCCAACGAGAGGCGATCAGGGATTTCATCGGGGATACCATCGACTGTATTTTTTTTTTCTAAACGAGAAAATGCCATATAACGGCACCGATACTTACCAGATAAGTGATCATTGTAAAGGAAATCCTTACAAAAGGTGCTGTGTTTTGTGAGTGTGTGTGTGTGTGTGTGTGTGTGTGTGTTTTATACTAGATGCAAGTTAATGTATATGTCAGGAAAACAGAGTTATTCTCAGTGGCCATTTTTCCACGCAAGATTTTAGCAGTTGTAATCAAAGTGAATCTGACCTTTTTTGGGGGGGGAGGGCGGTGGGGGCAGCAAAAGCGGCCGCTTTCAGCCGCACAGAGACGGTGGTGCTGCTGGCGCTCCGGGGGAGTCCTGGGACGTAAGGGGTAACCCTGTATATCATACATTCATATCATGGTAATTGGAGGAGAAATAATCGGTTGAAGAGGCCCTAATATTTAATATATGTCTCAGGACACACCTCCTGGGATGCTCTGTAAACGAAATACTATGATACATAGACGGGATGTGTGTGAAATTTTAGGGTTTTTTCGCAGTGTAATTTAATTATCTACACCGAACGGTGTATACGCCTGTATTTTTAAACGATCAACTGCGATTTGGACACTTGCACCGGACAGTGTCCGGCATGTTATCTGACCAAGACGATGGAATTTATTTATTTATTTGATTAGGCTGACCCTTTCAAATCTGCGTGGTTTCAGTGGACCACAGTCGCAAATAATCCGTCAGGAACGGGCACTTTAATTAAATACCACAGTACAGAGAGAGATGACAAAATACAGCCTATACAACTGAGAAAGCGGCATGACACCTGGATAAACTCGCCGGCGCGTAGGAAAAAAAAGAGTAATTCAGTCACGTGAAGGAAAGCGATACGATGGAGACGTTTTCTGCTGCATGGACTTGCAGGACTCAAATACTGTTCCGTAAGTGATGGAAAACACCGTTTTTGGAAGCAGGCAGCCGGCAATTCCAGGAACTGGTTAAAAATGCCGGTGTTATGCCGAAAAAGGCATCCCTGCCGTAGAATGCATGCCTGTCTCTAAATGACCGATTGGTCGCTGATCTGAAACGAGTTGAGCTACTTTGTCGAGTTTGGCTACCGTAGTGCTAATCAATAGCCCCCCAAAACCCGTAAAATTCTAACCCTAACCCCCCCAAAACCCAAAAAACCTCTAAAACCCTAACCCCCCAAACCCCCCTAAAACCCTAACCCTCACCCCCAAAACACCCCTAAAACCCTAACCCTAACCCCTAAAAAAACCCTGACTCCCAAAAAACCCTTAAAAGCTCAACTCGTCAGAACACCGGCATGCATTCTAAGGCAGGGATGCCTTTTTCGCGGGGATACGTTTTTCGGCATAACACCTGTTCCAGGAGCGTCACTAGAGACATAAGCCTTTACTTTGGGGGGGGGGGTGTCTTTAATGGAAAAACCAATGAAAACACGCTATTTAAAGTAAACTTAAGCTAAAGGCTTCTCACAACAGCCCTAGCGACTTCACTGTCTATAAACTGGGCTGATGTATTTTTATATTCATTTTTTCATCTGAGCGATGAAGACAAAGCCAGGGCTACACTTGTTCCTTGTTAGGCCTACTTGCATGGGACGGACAGCAGTAACGCTAATTCATTAGTCAAGACTTAATAGTCGTTTTGCACATTAGTGACTGAACAGGCTCGAAAAGAGGAAGTGTAATAGAGTTTATGCGTGATATTGATTTTTGCGTTTCGCCGATGAAGGTGATGGAGTAGAATATTTATTACAGCTTTTTAGGATCGGGAAATAAGAAATGTGAATTTTGTCTGTGATTTGATTGTAGAGTTTTTATTTATGTATTTATCTATAAAAGGATCTTCCTTCTTTTTTTTTTATAAAGTATATCTATTATTTTGTGATTGATAATGTTTTTCTTTCC
Source organism: Gnathonemus echidnorhynchus (assembly GCA_026776725.1). NCBI lineage: Eukaryota > Metazoa > Chordata > Actinopteri > Osteoglossiformes > Mormyridae > Gnathonemus > Gnathonemus echidnorhynchus. The sequence continues at coordinate 16,175,783 of JAODJU010000039.1, read as the reverse complement.
AGACCACCAGATGCAAAAACCCTGTTATAAATTGTATCGGCATATTGGTTGTTTAAAGCAGAAAAATACAATGTAGCTTCTTTAAATTAAACCGGTCTGGAAACAATCCATATTTTTCATATAGAAATTTATGAAGAAAATGTATGCAAAATAAAATTTCCATAAATTAAACAATAAATTTATTTTAAAAATCTGACCTGTATATCACACTATTTTTTAAAGTATCAGAGCTATCGCTCTAATATGCTAATATTCTATCCATAAATGCAAACAATTTGCAGTGCACTCGTATTTTATTTTAAACTAATGGAAACTGATTTTTTTCAGAACTGGGAATCTTTTATTCTTAAAAATGTATAAAATCTTTACTTGAAATAAGTAGTTTTGTCTGAGTCATAAATGCCCCCGTGTGGTAATTCTGCTTTCTAAACAAACTACTCCCACCCCATAAGGAAGGGTGATACTTTGAATAAACAAGTTTTCCTGTTTTTTAAAGATTTGTTTGAAACCTGCAGTATTTATAAAACAAAAAACTAAGTTTTCATTATGGGTTTAATAAAAACAACAAATAAACAAGCTGCATAAAATATTAACCCTACATTCTTTTCCTCACATAGAGATTTTAAAATGGCATACCTCCTTTAACAGTAATTTTGTAAATCTGTTTTGCCAATTTTCTAAATACCAGCTACCTCAGGAAATACCCAGCAATGATGGTAAATACCGCACTGATCAATGAACTGACTGCTGGTTCCAAAAACATTTTGTTGCTATTGGCCAATAAAACACCTTGAATTTCGTAATAGTTTTCCTTCCTTTCTCTTCCTTTTCCTAACTTTCTGAGCCACGCCCACATTGCTCCAAAGCACTCTAACACTGCGGAGCTGGGCACGATGGAATGCAGTGTTTGTGCTTTGTCACAATGTATGGATCCACTAAACAGTGGAACTATGATGATTAGGAAAAATGTTGTATCAATTTAACCGAACAAGAGTGATTCTGTATGAATAGAAGATTATTTGTTACGTTCATCTGACAAGGTAAATGTCTGGACTATATCTCAGAATAGACTTGGGGCATTTTTTTAAAATAATTTTTGTGTGGGAATGTCTACCTCTAATATTGTGCATAGGTGTGTATGTTGTATTTTTCCCATATGGATTTTATTGTAGTATTTTTGACTAGTAGGTTTGTGTTTTGCATTTTTGAATTGTGTTTCAAGGGCTGTACAAATCCAGAATGAAGATGGATATCTGCTTGTCCAGAGAGATGTAGCTCATTTACTGTCAGTCAGAGCTACCCCCCCCCCAGCACCCAGGACAGAAGGTCTAGACAAATAGTTGGATCGATTCCACGCCTACACCCTCCCCAGGAAACATGGAGTGTAATGCAGGTTCCATCTGAATCTATTGATTGTACTCTTTCTTGTCCTCCGTCTATATTTCAACGTTGTACTGAAAACATGTTTCTCAGACATTGATTTTAGCACCAAGAAACCCACCAGAAGATCTGCAAAGCCATAAGTCGAATTTGGTGATATTATCTCAGTGTGTGGATGAAAATTTGCAGTGACATTATTCCAGGAAGATGTGGACAGTCTTTCTGTCCTGTTATTGTTGTGTCTAATACAGCTCACAACCTCCACAGATTGGACTTCACAAAATTTGCACATGTAGCATTTGCGTTGGCGTACCTGTCTACCTTCAAATTGGTATTTTTTAATGATAAATGTGGCTCACAGTGTGTCTGAAGAGAAATGACCTGGACTCAAAGTAATAATCTGACAGAAGCTATTATTATTTGCACATAGCAACTGAAACTGGTAACTATTGTATTTATTGCTGACCATGGTAATTAAGGCTAATTAGGGCTAGAGAAATTATATTGGAGTAAGAAAAGTGTCAGTTTGGTATTAAGATTAAAATCTGAGTTCCTGAACCTGTGTTCTCAGAACCTTCACTGTTAAGTGCATATGCCCCATATATTTCTAGTTAGTACAACTCTGTAAATGAAAACATTTATGGTAATAAAATGCATTCATATTTGTTGGATGTAGCATGTAGTATTTGTACTAGAAGTGGCTAAATGCAAGCCATTTAAAATATATGTGAATATGTTTTTATTATGCAATTTGCCAGCAATGTGTTGTGTTTCATAAGAACCTCCTCTGTCTGAGACCTTAGTTACGATACATCACGACACACCACTGCGTAGTCACTGCATAGTCTCACGGCTATCCACTGCGGAAAATGCAGCACTCCAGCCGCGTGTCTACGACACACCAAAGGTAAAAGCAAAACTGCAAATGCATCACAGGCACCACAGGGTTTTTAAGCAACCCCTCCCCCCGGTACCACTGCCAGTGAGTGATACTAAATCAGAGAGCTACTGACAGGAAGGAAATGAAGACAGTCAGTGCTGGTTCAGATCCTCCACCATCTCAGCTAGGCTTTTGTCTGAATATCAGCTGCATAGACGAGCAGGATTCGTTCATGCAGATCCACTATCTCCTTTATTTCTAGTGGCTATTACTATCTGTACTTTTCAGGGAATCTGGATTGTGCAAAATATATATTTTTTATATCTCAGTATTTTAGGGGGTCTCTGTCTGTGGCCAGAATACTGTGAGTTGAAATCCCATGGATGGCAGTGTAAATTAATTAACCCTAACTGCTCCAGGGACTCTTGTATGTGGCTTTGCATAAAAGTGTCTGCTATGTAAATGTAAAAAAATATTGATAAAACCATTTTATACTATTGTAAGACCCCATGTTGTGCATCATTGTAGCCTGTTGAAGTGCATTTATACCCTGCATCTAAAGCCTAATGGACACTGCAGTTTGGACAGAATGTGTTTTCTTTGGCCCGAAGGCACATGGTCTGCAAGATGTCTGCAGCAGAATTCAAATGACAATGAAATTAACATAAAATTCACACAAAAATGTGTTGTATCGTTTATTTCAGAGACCTCCATTTAAACATATGCTAATTTCTTGGTTTTCTTTATGCATAGTAATTCTTAAAATATCATACTCTAACATCGTGTGTTCATTTTTTATTTTCATAACTGACCATATTTTCTTTCCCCCAGTATGCAATGAATTATGACAAGGCATAAATGTCATTTTAACATAAATCTGTCAGTTGCGTAAAGACATTGGTTTTACATTTTTAAACGGTTTAATGTGCATACATTCAAACTGAATTATAATGCATGTTACTGACAGATGGGGAAGTAAGGCTAGGTAATAAATCACCGTTTAAGCCGCGGTTTTACATCTGCATTCCACACGACACTCCACTTTCACCATTAACGCAGAATTCAAAGCGGAAAACTGGACGACCGCGAGCGCAAACTCATTTTCTCTGCAGATTTTCTTTTTTAAACATAATAACCAACTGCACAGATCGGGCCTGAGCAGAAACTGAAAAGAAAAAAAAAAAAAACAGACGGCCGACCACACAGTGAGATGCAGCGCGGTGTCTATCACTAAGAGGGGGGGGGGGGGGAGTCGTGGGTCCGAGGTCACATATTCTTGTACATGGAGCGGTCCCTGGGCAGCTGCGGCTGACTGGCGGTCATTTTCAGGTGTACGTGGTACACGGAGAGGGTGATGACGATGATCAGCCCCAGGATGATTCCCAGGATCAGCGGCAGCGTCTCCTCCAGCTGCTCCCGCTGGTCACTCAAGCATTTATACGCTGCAGACGCAAAGAAAATGGGACCCATAATGATGCTGCGGCAGTGGCGTGAGGAATAGAATAGCCGAGTGCGCTGTGCACTTTAAAAACAGCCAGCATCACTGTGAGACCCCACCCAAATACCTTACGATCCAATGGGAAGATTCTAGAATGCAGGAAATAGGACTGAGCGACATTTGTGAACGTGATGTCCCTTCGGCCGCACTGAGTCACACTTTCTGCATTGCAGTTTCTCCCTGGACTCTTCTGTCGGGAAGGATCTTTTATAATCCCCTTTAAAAGTCCCGCACATTAAAGTCAGAAGCTCCCGTTCACGGGCCAGGCAGCAGGGATCTGCCAGGTCATGTGCATCCGACATCTTCATCCGTCATAAAAGGTTGTAAAGGAGCAGTGAAGCGCGCGGCTCCAGCGCCTTACACCCGCCCCCACACACACCGCCAGAACGCTGGCACCGCACTAGCTGTGGAAAGCCCGCAGTCGCTGTCCCGAAAGCACCGCACGCGCTGTGGAAAGCCCGCAGTCGCGGTCCCGAGAGCACCCTATTAGGCTAGCGTGGGAAAATTACACCTTGACGTGAGCTGCGGCACATGTCGTTATAAATGAGTCATTCCTTTTTAAGCATAGATAACAGCGGCACGGGTATAAACACGAAATGACCTTTACATCCCAGCACAAAAATAACCCTCTTAAAGTTGAAGGCATTCACTGTCGCTTTACTTATGTAATTATTGACAGAACAATGAATTAAAAACTGAAAAATACAGGGAGCAACGGATTAAATGTGATAAACCTGTGAAATGAGTGGCCTCCTCATTTCTGAGACCCTGAGGATATGTTGGGTTGGGTTTCAAAACTGCATCAGCTTGAATTCTTTCAATATATTTCCTCATCTGTTTTTTTTTTTTTTTTTTTTACTGATAACGGCCCAGGAGCACCGTTCAGACATCGACAGTGCGACAAGCTGAAGATGTAGATACAGTGACCGGGCTGCGCAGCCCAAATAACAGCCACCCATAAATATCGTTTCAGCACGTCCGGCAACCACTGTTCCCCGTCACCGCTAAAGAAGAGCGGAATGACACGTTCGCTCTGTCCAAGCCCAGTGTTTCTGCTGTGTGTAAACCTGTGTGTATGCAAATTTATATCAGCTTAAGGAGGTGTGTTGCGGTGGATCGAGGAGAAGCACTACGAGCTCACGCCTCCAAGTGTGTGTGTGTGAGATGTATATATTACATTGTGGGGACCAAATGTAAAAAACCTGTTATTTTGACGTTGCGGGGATCATTTTTTTCGGTATCCATAAGGTGAAACTCAGTTTTATAAAAACCTGTGGCTGCAATTACACATTGCTCGGTTACTTATTGTTTAATTGGTCATTATTGGGAATGATGGTTTTTCCTATAGAAAAGAATGGATGATCCCCACAAGGATATTAATACAAACGTGTTTGTGTGTCTGTTTGTGTATATGTGTGACACGTGATGCACTGGTCTTTCCCATCTTTCCTATCCTGTGCTTCCAGGACCAGCCCACAGACTACATGTGAACCTGCCCCAGATAAGCGGTTAGCAAAAAAATGGATGGTTGGAAAACTGAACTCATTGCTTTTGAGGAATGGTATTCGATGGAGGAATACTTTTTCACACTGTATTTTGACTCTCCACCCTCCACTTCAGTGGACATTTCAGATTAAGCTGAAAACATATGTATTAACAATTGTATCTTTAAATTATAAAAGAATCAAGAGGCAAATTAACAGCAGGTAAATCACATGACCTTAAATGACTCCATATTATACCTGACAGAGGTGGACATTTCAGGTCCAGAAAGTAAAAATCCAAACCAGGATTTTGTTTCAACCATCCAGTTGAGTACTATG
>JAODJU010000039.1:16044770-16117151 GCA_026776725.1 Gnathonemus echidnorhynchus | reverse complement strand
GATGTCATGTTTGGTGTTTCTGATGTAGAGACCACAGGTTCTTCCGTTTCACCTTCTGTCGTCGTCTCTGTTCTTTCTGTTGAAACCTGTTCATTAGTCATGGTAATTTCAGGTGCACTTGTTTCCAAGCGGAAAGGTGACGTCAGTGACTCTCTAGTAATCGCAGAGTTTGGCATTGAAAATAGTGTGGAATCACTGATTGCTTGGGGAGAAGATGTAGTAGGTTCTTGTGGACTTTCTGATGATCCTTCTGGTGTACTCATCATGTCAACTGTAAAACTCAATTCTGTGTTCATTTCTGTGGTTGAGTTTTGGAGTGATGACATGTTGTGTACATCTTTTGTAGAGAGCATAGGCTCTTGCATTTCACCTTTTGACATAATCTTTGTCGTTTCTATTGAGACATGCTCTTCGGCCATTTCCAACAAAATCATTCCATTACTCACAGGTGATATGTTTGATTCTATGGGAAATGCAGCATTTGACATTGATATTGCTGTAGTTTGACTTCTTTCTGGGTCAGAAATTGTAGAAGTTTCTTGGGATATTACACTTGATCCTTCTAATGTACTCATAGCGTAAGATGAATAAATTGACTCTTTGTTTGCTCCTATTGTTGAGTTTGGGAACAATGCCACATTTTGTATTCTTGCTGTAGAATATACAATTCCTTGTGTCTCACTTTCTTTAGTCTTCACTGTTGTTTCTGCAGAAAAATGTTTATTCGTTATTCATTGTAATTAGATTTGTGTCCAAGGTGATTTTGTGATTTATGTGATTGTTTACTAATCACAAAGTATTTTATTGATAGCAGGAAAGCAGTCAAAATACCCACTAAGACAATGTTGTATTTTTTCTGTACTGTTTGGTGCACACATAGTATAGTCTGTATCATAGTGAGATGTGAGGCGAACGAGAGCGCAGGTGTTTTTTCAGGAGACGGTTGAGTAATGGTGGATGGGTGTGGTGGGAACAGAGTCGCATGAAGTTTCCAAAAAGGAATCATTGATGTTATACTTCGAACCCGAGCGACCCGGGTTTTTGGAAGGACGAAAATCTGCACTTTTTTGAGTTGAGAGTTATCGAGGCTGAGCCGTCTCAGGTGGAGAGTGTGGTGAGCAGTCCAGTGTGCGTGTGCTGGGTGCCATTTTGATCTGCAGCGGAGGACAGCGACACAGTGGGGCTGTTTGGGTGTGGTCGATGACAGCGGGTGTGACGAGTGGTATTTTCGGGAGTTCGAGTCATATCTTGGCATCGAGTGGAAGTGGAGCAGCCGAGGAATACCGTGTAGGAGGGCATTCAAATTAGTGAAGGGCAAATGAAGCTTCATGAGCCATTTTCTGTATTTTTTGACCTCACTAGATGGTGCTCTTGGCTTGCTTTGGGGCATGCTTTGAGCCCTTTTTTGAACAGACAGCACCATCTAGTGGAGTCAAAAAGTACAGAAAATGGTTCATAAGTATCATTTTGCCCATCACTAATTCAAAGTAGCGGTGCTGAAGTCGAGGCTGCATATGCCGTTTTTGAGAGCCAGGGCCCCGGAGCTGTGTTACGCGGACAGATACTCGAGCGAGTTCAACCTCAGATGCTGCGAGAGTGAGTGACCCTGCCATACAGAGGCCTCCTCCTGCAACACATCTCGACCCATTCCATCCTCAGCTGGTAAACCTGCTCCTTCTGCTTACCCTTTCACCTGGGTAAAGGACTCGGTAAGATTGCAGGTTTGGACAATTGTATGGATAAAGTGTGTGTTGAATGTAGTTGTTAAGTGCAGTCGAACGGTAATTTAAAGTGTTTGTTTAATGTCATTTATGTACTGGATTTTGAATAAGTAAACAACGATCGGTATTGTGCTATGTTTTGCTGAGGTATTGTAACCCTGAGATGTTTTCCTTCTTGAGTTAAACCTGGTTTTTCTGTTATTGTTGGTGATGGGACAAATTGTGATGAATTGCAAAAAAGGGTATGTTTGAGTTATTTAATTTCTTTTGAGTTATTGTGGCCTAATTCAGCCTGGCGGTCTGAAGTACTTTCTTTTATGCCGTGCGTTTTATAGCCTACTGTTTAAGGTTGGAGGACAACGGAAAGACAAGCGTCCTTTCCATTTACAATAAATTGCTCATTTATGTGTTTATTTTGTGTTTAGGGTGATTTATGCGTTCGAACGTTGTGTAACTATCTGGGGGTAGGGGCGTCCCACCTGACATGCTGGGTCTTGGGAGTGCAGGGCTGTCGGCAGGTCATATCGATACCTGGCCAAAAGCGTATAAACTTCAGAGTGCCACCGTGTCCATTTTGTCCCCTGAACCTGCCTTCCAACACCTTAACGCAGCAGGTCGGGTGAAACATATTTGCACATGCAAATACTGGGACTAAAAGAACTTGGGGTGGGGGACTGAGGTCCTCTCACTGCTTAGTATCCCTTGACAGAATAACAGCCGGTTTCCCCTACCAAGGCGGGGCGAAATCCCCCCGCTACAATTGTCAGTTCATTTAGCATACGAAGTAATTTTTCTGGTTTCTTCCTGCTTCTTCCTTTCCTGGCCACTTTTGTGTACTTGATCCATATTCCTGCCAATGCTCTTAGTCACACCTTAAGATCTTTCAAAAGCAGTTTAATCTATGTTACACTGACAGTTAAAACTTAAAAACGACTTCAGATAAATCCGGCCCAGATAAGGGTGACACGGTAGTGCAGTGGTTAGTGCTGCTGCTTCCCAGCGAGAAGGTCCTGGGTTCAATCCCTGGTCCTTTCTGTGTGGATGCTCTCCTTTTTGCCAAGAGCTCTAGGTTCTTCCCACAGTCCAAAAGCATGCAGGGCAGGTTGATTTGTGAGTCTAAATTGGTTGTGTGTTGGTTCCTGCCTGTGCCCCTTGTTCCTGGGATAGATTCCAGTGATCTCAGTTGGGATTAAGTGGTGATGGATGGATGGTCTCCTAATTAATCCCTTGTATTGCAACTGACATGCCTCTGCATTTTTTTCAGATTTTCGAAGAATAAATTGACAACTAAATCAGGTAGAACAACACTTGTAATATATGTAGATTAACCAATCAATTCTTATTTACTTTGGACATCATTAAATGCATATATTGTTTCCTCTTAATTTTTATGATGTGTCTCAGGATCAATATATGAAAAATTATCAGAAATCACTACAGTCACAACAAGTTTTGAATTAAATTTTGCCCTCCATTTAAACAAGCATCCACCCTCTCAAAATCCATTCAAAGTGGAGACTTAGCACACATTTGTGATACTACCCACTTGTCCTATACAAGGTTGCAGGGAGTCCGGACCCTATCCCAGAGGCTACGGGTGCAAGGCAGGGAACATCCCAGGATGGGGCACCGACCTATCACAGGGCACACTCATACATGCACACCTATGGACAATTTGGTAACTTCAATTAACCTCAGCATGTTTTTCAGCTGTGGGGGGAAACTGGATTACCTGTGGGAAACCCCATGATGACATGCAGGAAACATACAGACTCTACAAACATGGCACCCTGCCAGATACTTCAACCCAGATACCAGAAGTGTGAGGTGATGATGCCCCCCCGGCTCGTATCATAGAAATTAAAAAGTGGTGATGGTGTCAACACCATGATGAATTCAGGTAGACCATTTTTACCACAGATGTGAGATCTACAAATATAGCCTATGTAGTTTCTTTTCTTAATGAAAATGTTTTGCCATGAGCACGTTTGTCCGTGTACATACAGGATCCCTGGTGATGGGTCCCCTGTGTCTCTCCCATTGGTTAATTAAGCACAATACCCCAATAAAGTCCCTGTTCTGTCCTCCTGTCCCTGTGGATCCATTCACAGTTCGGACCAAAGCAAGTCTTATCAGTTTGTGCTATTTATGATTCAGACATCAAACATGTTTACTGGAAACTTGACAATGTAATGACCTCAGAGCTAAAGTGTCACTTATAAAATTATTATTAACTAGACAAGCGACATATTTCAATGAAAGCGATAAGGTTGTCATGGAGGTTCTTTTGATGAGGCAGACTCACTGCAGGGCACACTGACACACTAAAGGCAGTATAGACGTCCCAATTTGCCCAACTGCATAATTTTGAAGTGTGCATAAGAATCCCATTGGACACAGGAAGCCCATGCAAAGTGCACACAAAGACCAGCATAGGTGGGAATGGAATAAAACATTTTCAATCATTTGATATAAATAGTAAAAATTCTGATATAATTCAGTTGCAACTACAAGAAAAATCTCCTGTGTATTTAGTATGAGATTATTTCCAGACAAATATAATTTATATAACATATACAGGTTGTATCTTTTCATGTTTGTGGCAGCTGAGAATATCACACATTTTATATACAGAAATAAGTTACTATAGAGCATAATCAGCAGATTGTGTCATAAACAAAGTTGTTGCTTGACTACAAGTCATAGACAAAATGGGTACTTACCAGTCTCACACAGCACACGTATAGTGACAGTTAATAAGACAAACAGTGGACGTGTCCCTAGAAACCACAGATTAATGGACATCCTGTATCCCACCAGGGCTTCCGTAGCGTCTCAGAATCCAGCAGTCTAATTATAGCTTACAAAAGCTGCGCACATTAAATACAAAGCAAAGTAAAATCTATGAAAACCCCAAAATTTTGATATTCCCAAAATCCTACGAAGTCGAAGTGACACCTCTTTCCTGCAGGGCTCAGAGGGCACGTTTGGCCGGGGGAAGCTGGCTCTGTCTGCTTCTAGCGACATGAGGGAGGGAGCACAAGGGCACACCTTTTGTAAACTCGATGATCAGCATCAGGTTGCCCTCTTCCTAAGTCTGCTTTTCCGCTTACATGCATGGCTCTTTTGGTAACTTGATCTTTGCTTTTGTGCTTTTTTTAATCTCTGAAAAAAATATCTGTGAATAATCTTAAGATCTTCGATTGCGAAATTAAGCTTTGACTTCAGCCACATGACCGCAGTGTAACAGTACATGCACTGTAGACATTTTTGCCTTACACCATTTATGGTTTGGTTGAAGCATAAGGATTCTGTAGATGTTGATAAAGGCATAGCGCAAGCATGTTGTTTTGATGTCATTTCTCTCTCTGTTTCCCCTTGCTGGTCAAGGCAGAAGTTGACAGAGGGTCACACAATAGTCGGACACACTAACTGAAACCCGAAAGAGGGACCTGGACTTTGGAAATTTAGGCTGAGAAATAGCATCAAAATAGGAACTAAAGCTACTAAACAGGAATTAAAACCAACACAGTAAACTGAACAAACAACAAATAAAATCTACTAATCTACTGTGCTCCCTCTCCCCACCAATTGCCCCTGCTTTTCTGACCAACTTCCTCTGACGTATTTTTTCCATCTGAGGCTATTCAAACTGGCCAGTCCGTCAGCCACTCTCTGTTAATCCCACTAAACCCACTCCCCGGCTTAAGCTGTGTCATAGTAGCTAGCAAGAAATTTCACTTGTAGGGGGCAATTGGCTCCATTTGGCTGGTAATGCTGGTGTCAGGTAACATGATTCAGCTTCCTGGTATGTGATTCATTTGCAAGTTGTCACAGCTACTGATTGGACCAACACACTAATTCTAACAGACCTTAACAGCTTTAATATACATTTGTAACAAACATTATATAATTATACAGTTATAATGTTTGTTATTATCATGTAATGCATGTTATTAATGTATATTAAAGTTGTTAAGGTATGTCACAATGATATGGTATACTTACATGCTGCTTATGAATGTTCTATGAATGCATTATAATTTTTTTTTATTATTATTATTATGTATAGCAATTTGTGTTGCATGGTGTTTATAGGAAAGGTACAATTTAAATAAAGTCTGATTGATTAATTGATTTATTTATAAATGCATTATGAAGGTGCACTGAATGTTCTGTGCTGCTCTGAGCATGTCATCACATCCAGTTCACCATCTCTCATTCAAGCTACTCTTTCTCCCTATAGATCAGGGAATGTCAAACTGTAGTCCTGGGGGGCCGGAGCCCTGTGTAACTTAGTTCTTTCCCTGTTCTAGCACAAATGATTCAGCTCAAGAGCTGTGTGGTAATTAGCACAAGGAGTTGAATCAGGTGTGTTAAACGAGGGGAAACCCAAAAATGTGCAGGGCTCTGGTCCCCCAGGACTGCAGTTTGACACCCCTGCTATAGATCATTCCCAGCAAGACTTGCTAATTTGTTAAAATAAATACAATAGCTAGGAAGAGAATGCAGGCCCTTCAGAGACTTATCTCAAAATATAACCACAGAATAGGAATAGGAACTAATGTTACTAAACAGGAAATAATGCAAGAAAAAACTGAAATCAATAACAATCATGAAATTCTCACCAAGCACCCTACTGCCTTGGCCTTCTTACCAGCATTGTTGTAGCACCCTTCATGTATTTGTTTCACATTACGGGACTTGCTTAACCAGTTAGTTGCTCACATTTCATGAGTTGGCTGCAAGGTGCTTCTTAGCTGTAACAAATGGACCTTTTGTTTGTAAACGTGTAAAATATCTAAATTCCTAGCTGGAAATTTCAACCGGAATGCCCCCTGAAGTCAGAATTCCGACTCGTAAATTTGGACGGACCACTGCAACCCCAACCTCAGAATTCAAGATGGCTGCACCCTTTAGCAACAGAAGTAAAAGCTGTAGTTATATACTGTTTATTAGCACTTGCGTCTTATTTGTGTTTCATTAAATCGGTCGTACACAGGGTGCTGTCCGACTGCTTGTACAGTTTTTAATTAATGTAATGTGTTGTTATCAACTGATATTGCTAACAATGGTTAACAATTCATGAATATGGTTAGAGGTCTGTTTCAGAAATAGGATTTCTTGCTTAGCCAGATAACTTGTTGGATTTAAGGTAGCCTGGGCTAAATGCAAGTGAACAAAAATAAAGGCCATTTAAAATGGGGTACCATAAATCCAATAAGTTGTCCAGCTAAGCAAGAAATCTTGCTTTTTGAAGCAGGTCCCTAGTATTGCTAAATGACTTTCCGACTTGTTGTACTGGAACGAGGTTAACTTGGATGTGACGTCATTCTCAGCGCTGACTTCCGACCTCCGAGGTAAATGGAGCACAGCATTAGATCACCGCCAAAGAAAATATGTAATTGAATATTAACTATGAGTGAGATCCAAATACGAGAAGTGGTGAAAGAAATGCCTACCTCAGTGAAAAGTATTGACTGTTGATTATATTTTAACTGTATGATATCAATACTAAGGAACAAAAGGAATCATAAGCAGTATCAAAATCTAGAATGTCCAATGTTTAAAATAACTTTTGTGTTCAAAGGTGGGATTATTTCAAAACTGGCAGCATACATTGGGGCGCCGCCATAAACTCCTGTGTAAACACTTCTAGTTTATTTGCTTGATTACTCCAGATTGCCATTGTTACATTTTGGTTAATTGTGTGTACATTTGGTGGAAAAGGGAAGAAATGTACAGGGATTGATAAGATACATTCAACACTCGATAACAGCTCGATAAAGTACCAATAAGTGGATTACATTAACTTATCTTTGTCAGTCAGTGCAAACAAATAAAAAGCATTTTGAAGTTTTGGAACAGTTACCATTTGTCTGACTGCAGCATGAAAGTCATAAATGTGAAAAGAATAACTTTCTATAGCTTGATGATGTTAAGAATTCCTTAAGACCAATGCGAATACCAAATGTCAAGGGCTTGTGGTACAATGAGCAGAACTTGTGTTAGACTGGCACACCTTATCTGTTTCATCTGGAAGTGCTCAGTAGCAGTACAGGTTTCGTGTACGATAAATTCTTTGAGAAAGAGAATAGAAAAAAAGGGTTCAAACTCATAACCAGAAAGAGGCGTAAGCGACGGACAGCATGTCACGCCGACACAATCGCTCCAGTTGCCCTGCTTACAGGAGTTTTTGCTGGGCGTTCACTCTCTTCCAGTTCCTTTATGTCACTCCTAATCGGTCCTCATGTGTTCCATCTGTTTAGCTCCTTATTTAAGTTGGAGTCCCTATTTAAGATGGAGTCTTCCCTCTGTCTGTGTCGACCGCTGGGTTTCCTTCGGTAAACCCCGGTACGTCTTTACTCTTGTCCTAACCCTCTCTGCTCCACAGGCTTATCCATTGGTTACTATATGTCTGTCTTATGTTCTTGTTCAATGCAGTGCCTAGTGGTTTGGTTCTGTTTTATTACTTGATTAAAACTCCCCCCTTTGCACTTGGGGTCTATCACCTGGGATTGCTCCTCACTGATCCTGTGTATGGCACGTTAGAATGCTAGAGCATTAACTTGTGGATGTACTAACCTTTTCCCTCGGAGATGAGGTTTTGACTGGCAGCCAGGAACTGCTGGAACTGAGCTGGTTCACCAGCAGGAGTTGATCTTGGCTCAACAGCAAGACACACTGTAGAACGTTAGCAATTCCATTAACAAAGTTAATGGAAAGTAGTTAACAAAGTATGAGGGACATTTAGCCCCATCCAGCCCACACCATCAGATATTCCTGTGGCAGTGCCAAGCCCAGCCCCCACTCCATCCATGCATCCATCCATCCATCCAAACTCCATCCATCACCTTGCCTGAATGCTATGATGGGTGTGCCAAAGCATGCAGGTGCTTCCTTTTCCAGCTTAACCTCAATATTGTCCATCAGCCCCCACGCTGGACCGGTCCCAGGTCACTGATGCTATCTTGCATCTGTTGAGGTGGGCAGTCGAGTGGCTGAAGGTGGTCTGAGGACATGACAGTGAGACAGTGTCCAGGTATAGTGGCTTTGTTTGGCCTTGCGACAGACGTGATTATTCTGCCGAGGTTGGGGCTCGATCTGGAAACCTTCTGATTACAGGCACAAGGGCTGCCCATCCCACCTGCTCACCACCCCCAGGCACCCACCAGCCCTGCACTTGCATTCCACAAAACTTGCATCCCGTCTCCTAGAATTCTTGCTTTCCAAATCCATGCACATGATGACACAGTATCACTACCTGTATGAGACACATAGGTGTCACACTATAATATTGGCATGAAACAGCATAGAACACAACAAGCTTTTTAAAATGTACTGTGTTTCAGGGACAATTTGGATAAACTGGACAATTTAGACAAAAATATTTTTTACACTGGAATACAGATGGATAAAGGCTTTTATTCTTGCTTGTGAACATATGTGTATTTGAACTGGGTGTTTTAATGAATTACGATTGAGATTTAGCGTTAGACCCAATATGACATTTTCCGATTACCCCCCTGTATCTTAATGGTCATTCCCCTTGTAGTTAAAGGGCAGCACTCCTGTGCATTACAACAAAATGAAGTGTCTTTGATGTGTACACTACCAGCTTAATGCCTTCGGATTCCACATAGCACATAAAATTATAGAGTTTTATTGTCGTATGCACAGAAAACAAGCAGTTTCGCTGTACAATGAAATTCTGACTTTGCACATCCTCCTTTCACCACAGGAAATAGAATAAGAATATAAATTAACATAAATATGCAACGAAGTCTACAGGCAGCAGCAGTAATATCAAATAGTAAGGTGTCTCTGTGTGTTTTCAGAGGTAGAAGTGGTTGGTTTTGTTTATACTGCAAAGTCATTCACAAGCCTGCTTGTGGGTAGTAACAGTTTTGTTGTCTGGGTCTGCGGCACGTCCCTGAGGGTAGAAGTGTGAACAGGTTGTGCTGGGGGTATGTATCGTCCCTGACGATATGCTGTGCCCTCCTCATGACTCAGGTGTGGTAAATGTCCTGTAGTAGGGAGAATGCTGCTCCTGCGAAGGACTCTGCACTTTTAATCACCAGCTGGAGAGCTTTCCTGTCCTGGGCAGACTTTCTGCTGCTCATACTTTCACTTAGGTGTGTCCCAGTTGACCCAGAAACACCAGATTATATCCAGAACAAAACAGCCAGAGATCTGACAACAGCTCCTGGAATTAGAAGGAAATACAGTCACATTCTGACTCAATGTTTGCACCTAATATGTGGTCTGTTCTTATGAAAATGGGATTCTTTGTTTGTTTTTAAAAAAGAGACTAATTGTTTTTTTAACATCAGCAGCAAACCTATAGACCAAACAAGAGGTTGATTGATGACTATGTATTTAAATCCCCTGCAAAATTAAATATCAGAACTGCGCTTTTATGCCGATGGTAATGATTAGCTTAAGTCAAGTTATGTACCTAAGAGACATATAACAAAAAAATCCACAAGCATGACCTGATGTTAGCTATGTTTTCTGGGGGAGACTTTGGGCTCAGCAGGACGTGTAAGTGCAAGAGGAACCTCGCATACATGTCAGCCGAGGCAGATTGAAAGCAACGAGATGGGTTAATTAAAAACTGTACAATTAGGTGAAATCAGTGAGTCATGAAAAAAGAGGTCCTGTCTCCTTATATAGTTTGACTCCAATAACTGGGGAAAAACGGGGGGGTAAAGCATGCTGTTCTGATTAATTCTATCAGGTCCAGTCTGCAGCACAACGGCATTTTATCTTTGTTTGGTTTGGCTGCAGGACCAGTTTAGCCCAGTTGGCAACATGGACTAAAAACGTGAGTCTCACAGGTAAAACAAGGAGACTTGACACCTATGAGTTCATGACTAGTGGCACTTTTATGATACTGGCGTGAGAGACACCCGGCATGCACAGGAGCGGCTTGGTGTGTTTGGGATGTCTATTTGCACCTGGATAAAAACAGTCACATGACATCTATTCTGCTATTTACGCCTCCTCACTCCCCGCCCCCTGGCTCCACAAAAAATGTAAACATTGTTTTACATGCATGATTGCTGATGGAAATAGCATCTGCCTAATGTTTGAGTTCATCTGAAATAAATATTGTGCTTTCCGGATCAGAAAGTGATTCCGGTATTGAAAGCAGGTCACTGAGATACTGAGAATGTTTAGACATTAATCACACTTGGGGTATAAAACCACTCAGGTTGAACTGGCTGTTTGAAAATCAGAGCAATTCCTGCTGCAGCATGTTAAAACTTCCTTATGTCTTACCAGAAGCATTGCAAATGCTATTGTTTGGGAATTACATAAAATTATTTTTTTTAAAACTTGGATTGCCTATTGGTACTAGGATTGTTTCAGTGAACAGATCCAAATAGACAAAAGATGTATCATACTAGATTTTAAACAGAAAGTTTGTTTTAATGACTAATATTGACATACAAGTACTAACTGTTGAAAATAAGTAATCCATTAATTGTTGTTAAATGTTCAAAAAAAAAAAAGTGGCCCTCTATCAATATTGCTGCAACGACACTAGAAAATTACTCAAGGGCAGGTGTAAGGAGAACAAAAAGGGGTTTTATTAAACCAAAACAGGAGCAGGGAAACAAACAGGACCACAAGGGGGTCAACACAGGAAGAATAGAACTGGGAAGAGCACAGGTAACAGGAGGACTGACATTAATGACTTTACTGGAGATCACAGGACTGGGAAGCACCTGCACACATGACTAACGAGGAGCTGACACACTGCAGGCGTGGATGGTTAGCACAGTAGGATTTGGGATAACAAGCAAGACACAACGGGGGAGAACTAGGGGGGATCCGGAGAACCAGCAGTGACCATTGCTAGTCATACTAGGGAAGGACAGGACAGGTTGTAAAAGAGCAGGACACAACTGAGGAGGGATCTGGAGGACCAGCAGCAACCCCTGCTGGTCATATGAGGAGACAGACCAGACAGGTTGTGACAGCTGCATGTCTTATTTTGTTTGAACTTGTAAGTTAATGGTGTGTGAATCAGTAAGTCAGAGATCCGTGTGTCTGGAAGGCTGTGGGTTTATTTATCTACCTTTATTTTATATGTTTTATTGAGAAAACTCAGCATGTCATCCTGATGGCCCCAAATACCTTGGAACTGGCCCTGACTGAAAACAAATAGGTGGGAGTCATCCTGTGCCGAACAGTTACCAGGGTATATGACAGCCAAGCCACAACTTCAGAGAGGGAGGACAAGGAGGAGGCAGAGTGGTGAGCAGATGCAGTGTCAGTATTCAGCAGCAGAGCCACCACAATGGAAAACCTGACCTGCTGGAGGTGTGGAGAGGGTACGCACAGTGATAGTGCCAAGAACCTCCAGGGGAGTGATGCGGTGAGTGGAACAATACTAACCAAAGCCACCCCCATCCTAAGTTGCCCAGTTACACCATGGGTTGGTTAGGTCAGCTCTGGAACTCCAGATTCTCCTGCTACATTGATGGCATAATTTGTACCAGGTCCACCATATCCATCATGCAGAAGGTGCTGCTACCTTAGTACTTACTGTCAGACTCCAGCAGGTGGGACAAGCCTGCAGTCATTGACGGGGGATGTTGTGTAGATGCGGCTCATCATGGAGACCTGTCCAGCATGACTTTTGGGTTAATTCAAACGTATTAAGTACATCACCTCCCACATCTGAGAAAAATGCATGTGAAGGGAAACGTCTCTTTCTTCACTTGCAATAAGCCATCCATATTCCAAAAAATGGCTATAAAAGGAATTTCAGCTGACTTAAGGGAAGGGCTGGTTTACACTTATTGCAGACGTGCCACAGTGTGAACATCATGGTGCCAGGGTCGTCCACATTCCACACCAGGGCTGGGGCGGCACTGTAGAACAATGTATTCTTGTTACATTAACTTTTAGATGGTATAGGGTATGAATGTTATATTAAAAATAAGTATTTTACAAAAACTAATCATGCATTATGTACTTACAGTAGGCAAGGACATTGACAGGTATATGGCATTGCAATTACAAACGTATTTTATTTTCGTATGCAACAATCTGGGAGTATCTATAATGAAATTAGGAGGAATCAAACCCGCCAGCCGTTTGTTTTCAGTCTGATACGGGAGGGTAGTAAAGCTGTTTAAATACCATCTCTGGCCAGATCTCCCTATTTCCTGCTACTTTTCGTCTGACCAATGAACGATCAAAGCACATTAATCACAATATGAACTTTCCATGCTGTTTCAAGTATCATGCATCCTTGCGTGCAGCCCTCAGACGCAACCTCCACGCTCACGCCTGCGATGATAATTACATCACAATAGACACATGAAGCGGCCCTTAGCCTTCATTTTCATATCCATCCATCCATTTACCAAGCCGCTTATCCTACTGGGTCGCGGGGGGTCCGGAGCCTATCCCGGAAGCAACGGGCACGAGGCAGGGAACAACCCTGGACAGGGGGCCAGCCTATCGCAGCATTTTCATATCGTTTAACATTTTTGTCTTACACGTCGTCTGCAAATTCCTGTGATCTTTCAGCAAGCTCCAAAAATATTCTTAATTGTTCATTGCCAATTTATAACCTCAATCATGAATGGCAAATTCACAGATCTGGAGAGGTGACTGTACTCGTGTAAATGGAAATTTAAAGAATTAGCAAGTAGGAGTAAAATGTGAAAAAAGTCTTTTATAATGAAAGTTACCCCTAGAGTGAAATTTAATGCTGATGGATGTTCATTATAATTATTTACTCTCTTTTCATTAGATTAATTATGCATACTTAGAGTTGACGTTATACTCTATAATATGTATTCTGAGGTAGTATTAAAATAAACTACTAGAGTTCATTTAAAACAGAATTTTACTGCATACATTATAAATCTTACAAAGGATTTCATATTTTAACACATGCAAAGGCCAAAGCATCCTTCAAAGCATTTACGGAAGGATGAGGAAATGGCTGCAAAAAAAATTCAAAAATCAAAATGGGGATGTCAACATATACAGAAGAGTTCAGACATTTTCGTGGACACATGGCCAGACTTGGTGGTGGTGAATTATGCTTCTTGCCGCTGCTCTTCTTTGCCCTGTCCCTCCTCTGCTCCACTCCCAGAACCCTCCTGTTCCTTCTGTGCAGCCAGGTTCCTCAGGCGCTCAGCTGCAGTTACAGTCATGGGATGGAGAGGAAAGAACCCAGCCAGACCTGTAGGAAATGCCATATTCACCAACCAGGAACTGTGCTGCAATTCTGTTTGCAAACTGTTAATACAAAATGTCTTGCAATCAACAGAAATCCTTGCACCTGGTGTGTAATCAGCATGACCTGTTATATTTCCTTTGGTATTTATCAGTATAATCTTAACTTGATGTCAAACTAATTTGGATACTTTACGGTATTGAGGCACCGATAACGCAGTATTTGAGGGGTGCTCGTGCCAACATAGCGATATCGTGTAGTAGCACCTACCTAGGAGTTTGGCTACGGGTTTTGTTGTGTGGGCCCCACAGCCGATCCAGTATTTTATCCTGTCATAGTTGAAGCTGACAAGCTTTTCGTTGTATATGTTGGGAAGGGGGTCGTATGTTCCCAGTTGCTCGATGTATTTGCTGTCCCGCGCCCGTTTGTTAAAAGCTGCCACGATGCGGTAAAATGGTCGGTTTGTGCAGCCACCCAGCGCCAGCCTAATGATGACAAGCCCCCCGTGGTACCGTCTCAGAAGAGCAGATGCTGAATGAAAAAAGACACAAAAAAGCGACTAAGCTACATCATACGAAGAGACAGATGGTTATCTCACGCATCGGGGAGGAAACGGAAGGGAGGCAAGATAGGATGCACCAAGCTGACCCTCTTCACTGAAGCACCCGCGTAAACCACTATGACAGAACACAGCCACCATGCAGTGACCAACTACATATGCCCCTATGTGCGACAATATTTTCGGACAAGTATGAAAAGGGGGGGGGGGGGGGTTGCCGTTAAACATTTAGACCAGAACAATTCTGTGTGATCTTAATGTAAGTGTAATCGTACCGAAATTAAGCCAGCGGAAAAGGCCTGTGTGTCATGACTGTCAAAATAGCAAATTTAAACTTGACCACGAACATCTAAAATAAAGCTCGAAACCATTCGCTATGCGTGAGCAATACTACGATCTATTAATAAGAATAACAGAATACAAACCTATACATGTTAATAATTATTTTAAAACTTACAGAGATGCACCATGGTGGATTAATGTTGCACGAAACCTGAAAACAAATAACATAATTTGATTTCAATCCACTTTAGAATTGCGCATTTGCTTCGCCAGTAAATACATTGTATAAATCATAAACATTTAGGAAAAAATAACCATGCAGCGTACTAACGTCTGGATACCTCCAGTGTTAATTCAAAAGTATTAGCTCCCAGGTTTCTTCGAAATTAAACTTCAGCAGCACAAGAAGTCCTAAGAACGTGACATTGCTATGGAGGCAGCCATGTTTTTTCCTTTCTTCCTCGGTTTTTTGTTACTCAGCCAAACGCACCAAATGTTCATACCGCCCCCTAATGCACGGGAATATAACCGCGAGAAATGAAAACGAATCGTGCGCAAATCATTTTGGGCGTAATCAACATACATTTTAATAAGATATAAATATACATACACAGACACACATACACTATGCGTACAAAGGTATTGGGAGGCCTGGCAATTACACCTGCAGGAACGTTTATGACATCCCATTCTAAATCCATAGGCATCAATATGGAGTTGGTCTCCCCTTTACAGCTGTATCATCTGCCACTCTTCTGGGAAGCCTTTCCACAAGACTTCAGAGCACGTCGTGGGAATTTTTGCCCATTCATCCAGAAAAACAGTGAGGTCAGACACTGATGTTGGACGTGAAGGCCTGGCTTACAATCTCTGTTCTAGTTCATACCAGGGGTTGAGGTCAGGGCTCTGTGTGGGCCAGTCACCAATCTCACCCAACAATGCACAGTCATGTGGGAACAGAAAAGGGCCTTCCCCAAACTTTTCCCACAAAGTTGGAAGCATAGAATTGTTGGGACTAAGGAGCCTAACCCAACCCCTGAAAAACAACCCCATACCATTATCCCTCCTCCACCAAACTGTAAGGTTGGCGCAATGCAGTCAGGCAGGTAATATTTTCCTGGCATCCACCAAACCCAGACTTGTCCCATCAGACTGCCAGATAGAGGAGCGTGATTTGTTATTTCGCAGAACATGTTTCCACTGCTCCAGAGTCCAGTGGCAGTGTGCTTTACACCACTCCATCTGATGCTTGGTATTGTGCTTGGTGATGTGAGGCTTGCATGCAGTCGCTCGGCCATGGAAGCCCATTCCATGAGGCTCCTACAACACAGATTTTGTGCTGGAGTTAATGTCAGAGGAAGTTTGGAATTCTGCAGATACTTAGTCAACAGTGTTGGAGACATTTACGCACCTCCGCACCTGGTGACCCTGCTCTGTAACTTTATGTGATCTGCCACTTCATGGCTGAGTTTCTGCTGTTCCTAAATGTGTCCACTTAGCAATAGTATCCCATACAGTTGACTGTGGAATATCTAGCAGGGAGGAAATTTAACAAACTGATTTATTGCAAACGTGGCATCCTGTGACAGTATCATGCTTAAATTCACTGAGCTCTTCAGAATGACACATTCCTTCACAAATGTTTGTAAACTTGACTGCATGGCTAAATGCTTGATTTTATACACCTGTGGCAATGGGTTTAAATCAGGGGTCTCCAACTCCAGTCCTGGACAGCTACTATCCAGTAGGTTTTCTGTCCCACTTGTCTTCGGATGAGCCACACCTGTTCCTGGTATTTACCTGAGAACAGGTGTGGCTCATCAGAAGCCAGGTATGATTGAAAACCTACTAGACAGTAGCTCTCCAGGACCAGAGTTGGAGACCCCTGCTCTAAATGAAACTCCAAAAATAGGCAACAGACTCTACACAAGGCACAGACATACTATTCACACCTATGGACAATTTGGGAACTCCAGTGTGAGGCAACCATGCGAACCACATTGCCACTGTGCCATCCTTGAATAAGATCATTTAGAAGAAGAAGGTCAATTGAACGAGAAACAGCAAATTGTTGCCGTGTTTGCCTCGATAATCCACAGCTACAAATGAATTTCACATTGGTGATAGGAAAGAAAGTTGTGCAGTACCAAAGAAGTCGTAATTTCACCTACGTCCGCCAGGCGGAGTCAGCGACCTATAAGTATGAGTTTCGGTTTGTGCGTTTTCTACTTATGGATTGAAAGTTTTTTGTTTGTTAAATTTAGTTTTACTCTGTGAAATGGTGTTAATTATGCATTGTAGGCCTACAATTCTGCGTTCGTACAGAGATTTTTCCTATCTGCAGGTTTTCTAAATTGATGAAGTTCTGAGTCGCGAGGGGCCCGGCGCCTATTCCAGACAACCCAAGGCTGGGGTGCACGCTGGACGCAGGACGCCCACGTGCTGTAGGAAATTTAGAGACTACAGTTAGCCTCATTGCATGTGTTTGGGGTGCGTGAGAAAGCCCATACCACACAGGAAGAAGATGTAATATTAGATACACATAGAGTGTGGGTGAGATTTAAGCCACTAGCCACGACGCCTGGAGGTGTACAGCCACCGAGCCCCTGTATTGTCCGTAAGTAATGACGTCTGGCATGATTTCATAAAGCAATATCTAAAACCACAGAATATTTTTCTCCAAAAACATCTGACAGATTCCCTGTGCGAGAATATCTGACCTGTTTGACATATTCCCAACGTCAGAGTATGGGTTTAAAAAAAAAGTCCCATAACAATTAACGGGGTCAAAAGTGAAGCCTTGTTTTGAACGTGTGTGTGGCTGGGACTGAGGAAGGTGCTCAAACTCAGCAAGAAGTAGTTTGATCATTTTTATCGGAACAAACGAGTTTGAATATTAATTTGTCCTAATAAATCTGTTTATTTTTTAATCTAAATTCTGATCCCCATCACTTGCCTGTAAATAAAGTTATGAGCCCCCATCGCGCGACTTAAATCCTTTTCGGACAATCATTTAGCAGAACTTTTTCGCTTTCTGTGTAGCATTTGCATGACGTCATGGTCGCGGTTCATTAGTTGGGTTCGAAGGTTTGCGGTTCAAATTCTCGCAGAAACATTTTGGTTTTACGGTCTGATATGTGTGACTTGTCTCGTAAAAAATACCCGCTATTTAAAAAAACGATATATTTCTTAAATGTGTATTTTGATTACTGCAGTTCGGGTGTAAATAACCTAATCTAAATGATACTCCAAAAATAGTAGAATTCTTTTTAACAAAGAAATTTGACAATAATTATATTCATTATATAATTGCATTTTCAAGCCCCGTTTAACCATGTATAAATTGTTCTGACTCTAAGAAGATAAGAGAGTGTATATTATTGCATCTTTTGTTAGCTGTTATCGATTTTTGTTTTAGCTTCGGTATTGCTCAGTTAAATCTAAGACACGGTATAGGAATACCTAGAATATTATTTGACAAGCATCCTTAATAATCATACTTACAGAATAAATGTCAAAAATAAATAAAACAGATGATATCGACGATCTACTGGATTAACAAATAATTTACAGGGCGTACATTTTTTTGATATGTAATAATATTATTGTTAATTCTGTATCTTGAAGAAGATGTCACATATCGAGAAAGCTGCGTTAAAATGACTCACTGGCTTCTCCTGATGATGAAGGTCATCCAAAGGCTTGGTTCGCATCCACCCCACATAAAAGTTCTTCCAAATTTTCGAGATTCCTGCGGCACATTTTCACAGAGATCGCCTGCGCTATGAGCGGCACTTACGAATCAGTCACTTGACAGGCTTTAAGCGCACAGTAAATTCAGAAAGTCATAGTAATTCTCCCTTTTGAAGAAATATTTCCTATCCATATCAAAAATAAAAAACAACTCATTCAGGACAATAATAATAATAATAATTATTAGTATTATTATTATTATATTTTACAATTGTTGCTTCATCTGTTGACACCAAGATTTAATTTTTTTCAATACAGCGCTAGTCAAAATGATCAACAGTGGGGGGTACAAACCATTGCACTCAATAAAACAGTGTGAATTCTCACCATTTTCACATGTCCATAATTATTCAATTAATTGCCAGACTGCCTTGTTAATTAGCTATGAATTAATCAGGAGACACATGGCTCTAGCAGTTTAGGTAGATGCTTTATTAGTGAAAAGGCCTCAGAAATGACAAATCGCCATTTTTGGGCAGTTCAAAACCTAATTTTAGCGCATAGACGTTGTAACAAGAAACGGCTGGAAACGTTATCCTCTTAAAAATGTTGTGGCAACATGGAGCAACCATCAGTGGAAAACTGGCGGAAGAATACTGGGTTAATGTGTATTTCGTGTGGCAAATCTGTGGCCGGCGGTTTGCACTGGAGGCGGGTCGCACCTTCGCATGGTCTCCGCTAACCCTGTTCCCCTTCACTCCACAGGGAGCCACTCAAGCCATAACCGTCCATGACAATACAAGTCAGGGGTGACCTGATAACTTACCATCAGCAGGCCGCTCTCCCCACAGACCCCCCCCCTCCCCTGTGTCTTTTTGCGGAATGAAATTGTTGCAAACAAACGCGTCATGCATTGCCTTATCAGTTATCAAGAAAACATTTCAGAATAAATGCGAAAGTTACCAAGTTTTCTTGTTTAATCCAGAGCCGATGGACTCCGCAAATATCTCGTCTCTCGCTAACAATACGTTTACGTCAATAAATTGACCAATATTGTCGTGTTATTCTCTGAGTTTTCAGGTTGTATGGCTTACTGTTTCTTTCAGAAGCTGGTGCTGAGGTAAACTTACCCATAGGTGGTAGTCCATGCAGCTTTTAAGTCATATAATCAGAAGTCATACATAATACACAAAGTGCATATGAATATCAGCTAGACTGTTGAAAGTTCAGTGATTCGTAGAAGCAAAGGAATATCAGTTAAGTTATTTCTCAGCAGAAATAAACTGCAGCTATGGCCAGATGAACGTTCTACATCGTACCACTTGTTGACGGCCCTTCTTGGGCTCCAGTGATGGGAACTGTGTCAGGTGCAGAGGGGGGCGCGGGGGCCATACCACTTGAGAAAGTTTGCCCTTCCGAGGGGTGCTTCTAAAGATAGAACCGCAAAATTAAAAAAGCTGAATTTTACCCATTGTCAAAAGGTGCTGAGTTACATCCTGCTGTCTCTGTGTTGAATGTACATTTTATATTTCAGATTATTTCAGAAAATGGACTGGTCCAGGTAGCTGAACAGAGGCATCATAGTACCATGACATCCAGCCCTAACAGCATAACTGAGGTCCGTTTGCTATGGGAGTATCTCATCGGCTTATCCTGCTAATATGTAAGTTTCACTTTTTTCATTTGTTAAAGAAACATTTGTGTCAGGATCAGTCCCTGCCATGTCCTGTCAGTTGTTTCCCTCTTTGGCCAGTAGGTGTCGCTGGCTATTCTAATGTCAGTGTCCTTTGTGTTTAGTGATTATGACCCTCACCTGTGTCTTGTTATTCCTAGCCCTAGTGTTATTGTCAAAAGCCTACACCTGTTTCCTGTTTAGTCCTGGTTACCTGTGTATATTTGTGCCTCCCTTTGCTCTGTCTTTTGTTGGTTATTGTATGTGTTACCTGCCAGTGGTTTGGTGATTGTTGTAGGTCAGGGGTGCTCAACTCCAGTCCTGGGGGGCCAGAGCCCTGCACATTTTTGGGTTTCCCCTCATTTAACACACCTGATTCAACTCCTTGTACTAATGACCACACAGCTCTTGAGCTGAATCATTTGTGGTGGAACAGGGGAAGAACTAAGCTACACAGGGCTCCGGCCCCCCAGGACTGCAGTTTGACACCCTGTTTTAGGTGTTTAACTTGCCGTGACAAAATTTGTTCGTTTTGTATATGTGCAAGCTCCTGTTTGGATAGCTTGTCTTAAAAAGTTCTGAAAACATCAAGTCTATTGAATTGAATTGAATTGCAAGGGAACTAATTAATATGTATATTAATATCTATATTACTATATTATTTCCATAATAAACTGCATACTTTTGTAATGCTATAATTCTTTTTCAAATAAAGACTGCTTACGTGACAGCACATGTATTCTAGCAAGAATGAACATTTGAATTCATTTTCCCATCTGCCGTACTGTCTGTTCCACGTTTTAAATTGCATTTTTTTCAATTGATTCTTTTAACTGAAGTGAATTAAATATCAAGCCATTCCTCATTCATGCTACAGGAAACTTTAAAACCAGACAGATTAAGCTCTCACTTTTTGTGGTGCTGGGGGGGCAACAATCCTCTTCCAGTGATATGAGACCCTTGGTCCATTTCCAGAAACACTACAGCTAACTGTCAGTCCTTACTTCCATTGTGTAAACCTACAACCATGCACATTTTTAAGGCCTCTTTGTGTCAATGTCCAAAAATGAAATTAAATCAGTTGTCATGTCTTGGTCTCCTTAGCAGAAATGAGCTCTGACCCTGACTGACGACCCAGAGGCACAGACACTGGGACACCGGCAGGAGGCTAGCCATCAAATTATCCCCCTGCACGGGCTGGCCTCGCGGATCAATTTAGTGAGACTAATTTGGATGCCGTGTTAAATGTAAACCATGTTCTTATATCTTCATTCAACTGAGTTCTTTCATTCGTTTCTTTTTTTTTTTTGCTCTCAAAGGAAGGCGACTGTAACCTATTAAAAAGAAATCAGAACAGTCATTCCCAACACATGCTATTGCGAGCTGAGGACTGTGCTGTTTAGAACGCAAGACATCAAATGCTAATATCAGCTCAACCATCGGAGCTTAAAAACAAACACACACGTTCTGTGTACGACCCGAAGGTACTGCTATACTAATGTAGTTTTTATGAAGGCATTTTTTGTCATCATCTGGAGTGACATGAAAAGGGGAGATTCAACCAATGCCATTATTTTCATTTGGTTATTTCCAAAATTTCTTTTAAAAGATTTCCCTTGAGTGGTATGAAGACCATTGGTGGTATGGAAAGGTAAAAAGTGGTGTACATTTTGTGTGAACAATGTGAAGCACATTAATTGTGAAAATGAGTCTTTAAGCAATGAATGGAAATGAGTCTTTAAGCAATGAATGGAAATGAGTCTTTAAGCAATGAATGGAAATGAGTCTTTAAGCAATGTATGGAAATGAGTCTTTACATAGAAAAAGCTGAACAGGGTAGAGAGAACAGCTGGGAAAATCATCAGATCCCTTCTCCCATCCCTGCTGGAGATCTTTGACCAATGGATTGGTTAAAGCATCATTATGGCCCCACAACCATCCTGCCCCCAGCCTGTTTTCCCTTCTGCCGACAGGGAAGAGGTACAGGAGTATCCGAACCAGAACCACCGGGTTTGGAAACAGCTTAATTCCCCAGACCGTGAGGGCAATGAACACTTCTGCTCACCCCCACTGAATCACTGACCTTCCCACTGTACCAGGAACTTCTGGTCACTAGTGCAATCTTTCATTTGCACTTTTCTTCCTTTGTACAGATAAAAAGACAATCTATCATTTATTTGCTTATTATTTCACAGTGCATGCTGCAGCACCCTTAAAAACACACTATAACACTATAAAAGAGATGTGTTGCTACAAAGGTTTCTTGATGCTGCTAATCCCTCCGAAATGCACCATGGATCACCATGGATACGGGTTGTTTGTGTACCATGTGTATTGCGTATGTTACTTCTTAATGCTCCCCTAGTTTTTATTTTGTTATTTATTTACACTGTTGGTCTAGGAGGAACAGCATTTCATCCTTGATTGTACAGAAGTGCATTATAAGATGACAATAAAGATTCTATCTATCTATCTATCTATCTATCTATCTATCTATCTATCTATCTATCTATCTATCTATCTATCTATCTATCTATCTACCTACCTACCTACCTACCTACCTACCTACCTACCTACCTACCTATAATTAACTGGATCCTGTGGGATTTTCTCTGGATTTCCCACATATATTTGATGCAGTACTTCTTGTTCCCCAAGAGTATTTCAGTAAACGTGTCTCAAAGCTTTGCAGCTCTGCCGCTGTCTGTGGTGTCCCGGACTCACTGGCGCTGCCTCCTCCGCCAGTCGTCGGACGCAGACGCCGAAGAGGCTCCTCGCTCAGCCCTTCTGGAAGCTGCCCCATCCCTTGGGTCGTGAACTCTCGACGCTCATTACATCAAGCTCCCACCCTGAAGGAGAGGACCACCTGAGATTAAGGAGATGGGCCAAGTAAGCCTGGCATGAATAACCCAAGCAGTGGACGGTCCGTGTGGGGTGACAGAGAAATGACCGTGACTCCCGAGCCCCCCGCAGGTGGCCCCGCCTCCCATAATGCAAGTCTAGCCTGTAACCACTGGTCTGCTTCAGCTTTAACTAGGCCATCGACAGCCATGTACATGTGATCTGCTGCTTCAAACCTCATCACTCTGTGTAGCAGAGCTAGAGCCTCCTGTGCCCCACTGCTCTGTACCCTGTCCGTCACTCTTACATGCCGAACAATTGTGCACAGGTAATAAATACCGAAAACTACAGTTTTGAATAAACAATCTTATTTTCATGCTACCTGTTACATGTTACCTTGACTTCATTAAGCCTCTGTCCATTTTATGCAGAATTAGAAAGCAGGAATTTTCTAGAAACTCCTCATACCAGCACCAATTCTACTTGTTAATTCAGTCCAATCAGGTATCAGGCTTAACCAGAGGGCACGGTACAGTTTTATCGCCATGGCGTTAAATCTTGACCATGCCTGCAAATGGCCAATGACGAGCAATTCTTATCTTTCTGCATTTTCAATAGATGTAGGCATAATTTCAAAAATGATCTTTGCTATGAGGAAGTGAAGCGATGGAAAAAAAATAGATCTGGGTGGGTACGTGTTTGTACAGGTGGCTGGTTAGTCGGTGCCCTGCCGTGCCCACACTCTGCACAGTGCTCTTCTGGAACGTTCCACTCCTCACCCTCGGACCCTGCTGTCGCTGAGGGCTGTGAAATGTGAGCAGCCTTTACCCTGACAGGCAGGGGAGGCAGATCGGTGCTGCTGTGTAGGTGTTTGTTTTGCAGAAACTGGAATTTGTTGCTGATTTGAACAAATATTAGAAGACTTAAGGTTTGTGTAGATTGCCGCTTCCTCTGAGGCTCAAGCTGCTTTCTGCGGGCACCGTTACTTCCATAAAATTGCTTTCGAGTGGATTAGTTCAAACAAGTTACATGCAGGATTTTGACGTACTTCACAGGCAGTCGACGTACTGAGGAGTTCGGCCGATGGGACCCTGAGCACTATTAAGTTCGATACCTACGGCCAAGGTGAGCACTTCAGGTCAGAGGTCAGGGTTTCTGCACGGCACCTCTGTCATCTGTGGGCCCCAAAGACTCGGGGGCCCGCTATCTCAGCTCCCCAACCGACTGCGGGGGCAGAGTGCAGTAATCCCAATCGGACACAGAGCGGCGGATCAGGCTCTGCAGGCCCCCTTCCCACACTTCCCAGGGTAGCAGAGAGTCCCGTCCAAGGCGCCTCCCCCCTCAGCGGGGAGATCAGCCTCTCAGCCCACACTCTCGCCAAGTGTGGCCCCCGCCGACGGCATGAGGATTACGGCGCAATACGGAAGAGCAGATCAATTATGCAACAGTATCTATTTGCGGCGACGCCTGTGCCAAGCAAACTGAAACCACCTCCCCCCAAACCCCCTTCCTATTCTTCGCTGCCACCTCCCTGGGCTTTGGGGTGAGAGGGTGAGCTGCCTGGGGTGTCATTAGCACTGCCTGGCTCTGTTGGGAGAAAGGGGGAGAGTGTATAACGTGAGCAGACAGGTGAAAGCTGCAGTCAGGTGATAATGGCCTTGGTGACAAGAGAGGATGAGAAGATGACATCACCGCCACCCACGTGGCTCAGCAGAGCCGCTCCACCAACAAGCCGCTCCTTCGCCTGCCCCCAACCAGCCCATGTGCTGTCAAAGTGGGTCCAGCCCTGAGCTGGACATGGCCGATCAAGCAGGTCCAAAGATTGCAGTCTTTGCACTGTGAGACATTTGGGTCACTAGCAATGAGAAAGTTTAACCAGTGTTTCTCAGCCCAGTCCCCAGGGACCCCCAGACAGCCCACATTTTTGCACCCTCTCATCTCCCAGTGCACCTTAATCAAAGGATGAGGCGATCAAGAACACCGAATTCCTGGATTCTCCTTCATTGGGAGAAACACTGGACTAGATGGATGGATTCCCAGTTAATTTCTTTTCTTTTGCTGTGTTTACTGTGTTTTACTGTGCTGTGTTTAATTCAAACATGGCTACTCTGGGATTTACTTGTTGCCTCATCTCATAAAGAGTGTGACAAGGGCACTAAATGCTGCCCCCTGCTCTGTCTCTCCAGAAACCATGGTGTCACCAGGACTGGTGTTCCCAGGTCCCCCCCCCTCCACCCCCCCAGAGGTCTGCGCTCTGCTTTAGCACCCCAGTATCACTCAGAACAGATGCACGCAGGCTTTTAAGGTAAATGAGCATGGGTGTGGTTGTCAGCGTCCCACAACACCTGGGGGCAATATAAAAGCATTTCTAATTGACTGGAAACACTGGGAATCATCTTCTGAGCAGAGCCTGAAGTCGACGAGTGAGAGGCATGACAGCCGTCCCAGGTATCTTATTACAGGCATGAGGTCAGGCAACATAAGTAAAGAAAAGTTTTTAATACACTGTCGGGCCAAAAATAAGTGGCACACTTTAATATTTAGCTTTGATTATAGTGCACATTCGCCAGTGCATCGTTTCCATGTGCTTATGCAACATCTCTGCATTTTTCTTCATCCAGATTTGCATTCATTTCTCCGCGAGATCTTGTATTGATGACAGGTGAGTTGAACCGCTTGGTAAAAATTTCTTCAGCACATCTTAAAGACTTTCAATGGGGTTGAGGTCAAGACTCTGTGGTGACCAATTCATGTGTGAAAATGATTCCTCATGCTCCCTGAGTCACTCTTTGACAACTCAAGCCCAATATATCTTGGCATTATCATCCCGGAATATGCCTGTGCCATTAGGAAAGAATAAACCCAGTGATGGGATTAACCTGGCCGTTCAGGAGATTCCGGAACTCAGCTGACTTCAATTCATTGCTACATAACAGGGCTGAGCTGTAATAATGATCCAATCATTGGCTCTTAAGTATTTGCTGATTTACATTCAAACAGTGACTGGCAGAGTATGTTATACAATAGCTTATAATAATTAATAAATAATACTATTTTCTGATTTTGATCATTCATCCTTGCACACTTGCATAATAAACTTTGGTCTGTTCATTTTGAATAAAGAATATTCGGGATGCATTTCCTGCTAATGAACAATCTTAACAAATATTGAGCAAGATAACAAACGACATACACTATATAGACAAAAGTATTGGGACAGACCTCTTGAATGAAAACCAATTTAAATATCATGCAAGGCGTCCCCTCCTGCTGGAAACTGCATATAATTCTGCACATGGTTCATTATTAATGTGGTCACAGCGGGGTCGATTCTCTCATGCACTTAAGTCAAAAATCCGCATAGCTGCATGCTTTTTTGATTTGTGCATATTCTCCCATTGGCTTAAGTCTGGGGTTTAAGTGCATTTAGGCGATTTTCACGCTTTGGGTGGAGAAACACCAAAATATGGGCATGTCGCATGTAAATGACCCTTATGCACATTCTCCCACTGACTTAAGTGCACTTAAGTGCATTTTTCAATATGTGCTTCGGAGGGATGCATTAAGTCATGCGCCTCTACATGGCCAAATGCAATACTGCAGTTTTTAGGAAGCCAAACAAGTAACAAGATTAAATGTTTTACATTTATTATACACATGGAAGTAAATGTTACAGTCCAAAACACAACTGAATTGTTTGTATAAATATATATAAGATAAAATATAGAAGAATGATTCTAGCCGCCCGCAGGACAGCTCCAGGCACCGTGAAGGGGGTGGGGGAAAGCCCTCGGGAGCCAAAAACTGCCAAAGGGCTAATAGGGTCAGGTCTCTTGGGGATCGGGGCAGGTGTGGTGCCAAGCTGCACTGTGGGGGGAGCGTGGTAAACGCCGCATTTCTGTGGCGGC
The DNA here is from genome assembly GCA_026776725.1 of Gnathonemus echidnorhynchus. Lineage (NCBI taxonomy): Eukaryota > Metazoa > Chordata > Actinopteri > Osteoglossiformes > Mormyridae > Gnathonemus > Gnathonemus echidnorhynchus. The sequence continues at coordinate 16,090,267 of JAODJU010000039.1, read as the reverse complement.
CCTCTCTGAGTTACGCAGACCGGGTACACCTACTTTTGGTCTGGTCGCTCTGATGGCCGCCGTACTCAGGGAGTAGCTGTTCTGTGGTGGATCAGCTCCTCCTGATGGCGTCTGATGTCACCCCTTTCAACAAGCGTATTATAAGACTCAGATTAAGGTGCTCTCTGGGTGCCTTGTCTGTTGCCTCACTGTATGCTCTGACAACGAGAGATATTTTGATGTGGGAGACATTTTATTGGGTGGGTGCCCATAACTCCTCTGGTTATGGGTGACTTCAATACGATGACTGGCACTGACAGGGCTGGTTATGAGGGCTGTGTTGGTTCCCATGGCTCTATGGATCCTGGTTTAACTTTATGTCAGACGAGCGGTTGCTCAGGGTGTCCCAAATGAGGCACATTACCTGCATTGTGAGGGAACGTCAGTTACAGCACTACAGTAACGTGGCTCAATTCCCTGAGGGTGATCCAGGTCGCAGGATCCTCACTGCTAAGGATCTGAGCAGCTGGAGCAGGCCAAGAGTGTGCACATGTAACACCTGACTGCAGCATTTCCAGAGGGTGGGACTGCACCACATGTTGGCCTGGGGGGGGGGTCGCCAACTGGGATCCCAAGGTGCTCTGTCATGTGGTGGCAACAGCTATGCAACCTCCCAGTGCCCCCCAACCCGACCTGAACTGGCACAAGTTAAGGGAAAGTCAGTTGCTCTGCACAAAATATGAAGAATGTCTTTCACTATAACATTTGACTTTTTGTCAAAGGATTCTCACAATCGTAAGAATGACCAAATATAAGCATAGTAGGATACCGCCATGCTTTCATCCTCAAAATAAACGGGTTTCTGCGGATTTCAGTTAGGTTCACAATGTCAATGAAACAGTCCGTGTTACATGGTCTGCTTGTTGCCTAAATCATCGAGGGCATGACCAGCTTTCCTTGCTTGATGAAATAATCGTACTTCTTGAACAGCCATGCTTCCTCTTTCGGGTTAAGTGCGGTGGACTTGTTCGTGCTGAAGAGGGGAAAATATACTTATAATTCACACACTTAATTTGTAAGGGCTTTTTTGACTATGTGCTTGAAAGGAGAATCCTGTATGACAGACGCCTGCATGCACAGATTTGGATGCAGTAGGGTTGCTGGGACTATGTGCATCACCAGTGGCCTGCAGGAATCCACCAGTGGCGAAGAAACGGAGAATTCTCAGAAGCTACACAGTGGGACTGAGACCAAAATTCTGGTGTGTCTCTCTATTTAATTCATCCTGCACCAGACCAAGGAGGCTCATTATTTCAACCCAGGCCAGCCTGTACTTCTTTATTAATTGTTTATTACTGAGATGACCCAAGAAGGTTAATGTCCTCTCGCAAAACAGCATTTTGACAAGTGACTTGACTTCTTGGACAGCGCTGTCTCAAATGCGATTCACCTTCCCACCTTAAAAGATGTGACTGAATACTTAGCAAGTTTGATTTGTTAGCTCATTGTGTACCAGGGTTGTACAAAATTCAGAATTTATGAATTATGCCCTATTTCATTCATCAATTACACAATTTTGATTTAATTAGCCGCATCCCATAGCATGTTAAATTGGAATGACAGGATGAAGAACTTAATTTGTTTAAATTCCAAGAATGTCTCTGAAATCACACAACAGAGGAATGTCATTTAATCTTGGTAAACATAAATAATTAAGTTATACATTTACTTTCTCAATGGTAGAGGCATATACTGCCTCTCACTTTATTCTTACTCGCTTTATTAAGTAAACCTTGCTAGTATTGGGTTGGACCCCCTTTTGCTTTCAGAACTGCCTTAATTCTTTGTAGAACAGATTCAACAAGCTGTTTGAAATGTTCCTCAGAGACTTTGGTCCATGTTGATAAGATACTATCGCACAGTTGCTGCAGATTTGTCGGCTGCATCTTCATGATGAAAATATCACATTCTGCTACATTCCATCGCTGCTCTATTGGATTGAGATATGGTGACTGTGGAGGCCGTTTGAGTTCAGTGAACTTATTGCCATGTTCAAGAAATCAGCCTGAGATGATTTTAGCTTTGTGACACGGTGCGTTATTCTTGCTAGAAGTAGCCATTAGAAGCTGGGTACACTGTAGTCATAAAGGGATGGGCACAGTCAGCAATAATACTCGGGTTGGCTATGGCATTTAAACGATGCTCCGTTGGTACTAAGGGGTCTAATGTGTGGCAAGTAAATATTCCCCACACCTTTACACCACCAGCAGCATGACTTGTTGATAAAGACAGGAGCGATCCATGTTTTCATGTTGTGTATATCAAATTCTGACCCTACCATCTGAATGTCAGAGCAAAAATTGAGATTGATCTGACCTGGCAAGTTTTTCCAATCTTCCACTGTACAGTTTCGGTGAGTCCATACGCACTGGAGCCTCAGTTTCCTGTTCTTAGCTGGAACGGCACCTGCTGTGGTTTTCTGCTGCTGTTACCCATCTGCTTCAAGGCTTGACGCTTTCAGAGATGCTCTTCTGCATACCTTGCTTGTAAGGAGTAGTTATTTGAGTTACTGTTGCCTTTCCGTCAGTGTGAAGCATTCTTCTCTGACCTCTGCCATCAACAAGGCATTTTCGCCCGGAGAACCACTGCTCACTGGATGCTTTTTCTTTTTCGCTCCATTCTCTGTAAACCCTAGAGATGGTTATGCGTGAAAATCCCAGTAGATCAGCAGTTTCTGAAATGCTTATACCAGCCTGTCTGGCACCAACAACCATGTCACGTTCAAAGTCACCTTTCTTCCCATTCTGGTGTTTGATGTGAACATTAACTGAAGGTGTTGGCCTGTATCTGCATGATTTCATACATTGTGCTGCTTGAATTCTCAGTTTAATTCTGAATGGTGCACAATCCTGTTATGTACTAAAACTGTTTACATTTTGGGCTACAGAAAAAAATCATTCTTATGCTAAAGTATACCCTACAATATAATTTTATATTATGAGGTTGACCAATTAATAATAATTATTATTATTGCAAAAAAGAGCGTCAGTGTATTTTATTTTATCTATTTAGGGTGGCCTCTGTGTTTCTGCGACAGAATCGCATGCGAATTAAGTCAGTTACTAAGGGTTTCCGGAAATAATCACTAATTATCGAACAAGGTAAAGAGTATTTAGTGCTACAAAGCTTTCAGGAAACGCACCCCAGATCAATTTAAATCAAACATAGGCTAATTAAAACGTACATTTCATTTAATGCATATTGTTCTACAATCTGTATACTACTGATCTTTAAGCATTTTACGGATGTATATAAATAAGTCAATTCGCACTGTCATTTTCGTAATAAAAACTAATTAGGCCTTCTATAATTACAACATTGTAGTTTTTTTTTCTAAACGATGCTCAATAAACAGTTTTGAAATCTCGGTTAATAATCAGATAAAAACTGACATGCTGATGGCCCCATAAGAGCTTAACCCGTTTTTGTACTTATATTGGTTTTTGGCCCCGGTCCGGCCAGATTCAGCGAGATTGTACCGCACGTTTGTATTTCCTCTGACTGGAATCTCCACGCAGGACCCCTTAGAATCAAAAACACCTGCTTGCATATTTCTACGGGTTTCCTCTGTTTTGGTGCGTTAGTCGGCCGCACTAAGATGTTAGGCTGTCATAAATGTCTAAGAAGTTTGCTCTTCTGCATGTGTAAATGCTGTCGGATAACCTTTACCTCCTTAAAGGTAAGTAAATAACGGACTTTTTTTTCTAATTACTGTGATATGTTGCTTTAAATAGCATAAGTGAAGACAGCATTCTGGGTCTTTGAAGTCTCCTACTGTTATTTTCACGTTTCTGCAAGCATTGCATCATTTTTCCGCCTTCTCTTCCTTCCAGTCTTAGCATTAAACGGTTTACACTCAAAGTGTGTTCTCTCGGTTTTATTTTATTTATTTTTGAAACTAAAGGCAAAACATCCAGACGGCAAGTGATTTTAAAGTGAGATTTGGCGTCGGACTTGAAATAGTGCCTTTCTCACCTTGCAGCAGGAACTGCGGAATCATAATTAGCATGCCACGAACTAGCGGAGGCTATTTAGTAAGTCGTTTGAAGAAAGTGTCGCAGATGGAGATAAGATTGAAGGCCGCTCAAAGAAGGAAAGCACTTTGTGCCCAAGCCCGTAAAAAGTTTAGGCAGGACCCCGAGGGTGGGGAATCACCCTACCCAGACTATGTCTCTTATATAACGCAAGGGCCATGTACAAGAAACATAGATTAAACGCATTCATGCTCATTAAAATGATGTTTTCGATTATAATTAACGTAGCCTAATCTCTTATTGTTCATATTTAAAGCTGAGGGAAAAGGACCACTTGCTTCTACCGGCAGATAACAGCAATAAAGAATAAAATGGTCAGGTCAACAAACACACCGAGGCCGAGAACAAACATCACAAAATCAGTCGGTCACGGTCATCCAACGGAACAAATACACTTTATTTTAGGGCTCCGCCTGCGTTAAGCGTCTATGAATGTGCGGCGCACTGCGGCTTTCTGTTGACTTTACACTGGAGTCACACGTTTATAACTCTTGGGGATTAGCGACGCCCCCCGGTGGACTTTGCATCGCGATTTATGTAATGGATACTTGTAACATAAAATATTGGTATTGTGTACGTGTAGCCAAATGCTCGGTCATATTAAGTTGTTAATGTTAGGAACGTTAGACTGAATCTAGAATAATTCATTTCAGATGTATTAACATTTACACTTTTCACAATAATACTGCATTTTAATTATATAATTTAGAGTATTAAATTCTCTGTACAGGATCGATTTTGGACTATAATCTGTTTTACAAGGAAGTTGTCGCAGGAGTAATTTTACATTTGTTAGTTTGGTAACAGTAAGCATTAAGTTTAATTTTATAGGGTTTGTAAATAGCGAGGCATCTTTTGTCGAAGACATTGCGCCGGTAGCGATTTACACACTTTTGCCGTCATCACAGACGGGATGTGTAAACAAACATATTGTGGGGGAAAAATGGGCATATAAAACACATTTAACCAAAAATGTTTAAACAAGCAAAGAAAGATGTTATACTAACAGCATTCGGTAGTTTAATAGGCTTCGGCCTTTTGATTAATGCTTATCACATGTAACAATATCCAGTTCATTCAAAATGTTACCCCGACAGTTAAAGTAGCCTAATAACGATTAGACCAAATTATAGCTTCATCCTAAAAATGTGAGATTAACGGAGTAGCATTGCAGTGCTGATATTTCACAAAATATTACCCATAAAGCAAGCCAATAACAATACTTCTAGTTTTTTTCACCGTTTCATTGATGTACACGGAAATGTGTTTAATCATTAAACTGCAGTCAAGTAAAAGAATAATTTAAAGCTAAAATTGGTAACGTATATGTCAATTACAAAGAAATACGCAGCATATGAGGATTTCTGAGAGTGCTATAGTTCCCGGGGCTGATCCCGGCTGTGAGAAATCGATTTATTACCTACGATGGGTTCAGTGGGAGCCGCCTGACGCACCGACAACTTCTGCTCTGCGTTATTTTGCGTTTGGTTTGTTCTTAAAGACAGCTGAACAAGCATGGTTTGACTTCCGTGAAGTTTAGGAATGGCTCCAAATGAATGTACCACTGTCACAGCTACCTCTGAGAGAGCAGATAACAACAGGTGATGCAATGCTATTGCAACGAGACGGCCGGTTTACCGCAGCATCAATTCAGAGAAAGGAAGCCGTTCAGGAGGGGGATTTAGGCTGGTGTTTTAACATATTCCACCTGTTTCCGAACGGAACATTTAAGTGTTACGTGCGGTTCTATTTGCAGAGAAACTTTAAATGAACTATTAAGTTTGAGAAGGAGCTGTAAGTGTAAATCTGGGATACTAATTGATTCGTAGAGTAAAAGAAGCAGACATGTTGTTAATCATGAGGCTTAAAATGTCCGTATTTAATATAATACACATTTAGAACCTAACATTCCGATTTGAATAATCTGCTTAGACAGGTAAAATAGAATAGCCTAGCATATTCGTTCCCTGTCCATTAATCATCTACACCTTTTTTGGTTTGTCAAATAGTTTTAGCCGGACGCCCTGTTTTCAAAAGGTAATCCTATCTCCACAATGCTTTTTACAGTACACAAAAAACCAACAAATAAGAATCTTGAAAATGATAGCTCTAGTTTAAATTATTTTTGAGGATGTCGTGCCTTGTACTACGATCCGAAAAGACTTTCTGTATAAAAAGGAGATATACAATTTTAAGTGCTGAATGTCTGAGTACATCGAGTTCCCTAACATGGAATTTATTACGACGCATTTTCGCGAGACTGATGTATCCGCCGATCAAAGCTGCTATGTTTTTGACAGGAAGGTGGCGATTACATTATTATACCGTGAAGGCAACATTCTGTGATTTCTTTTCAAATGTGTTTAGCATTTAGCTAAGCTACCGTTTGCCTTGACATAACCTCTGTTTGACTGACCTTCTTCAGAACCTTGGGGGCTCTTGCACTTCCTCTTGTCCCGCGGTCTTATTCAAAACGGCGATTGCAAACAATTCAACTAGTGGCCTGTGACAGTCTCCAGGCGCCCTCCCAAAAGCTTGTCAGCGTTAACCCAGTTGACTAAAGCATCAAGGGGTTAACAAAGTTAAGGAAAATTATCTAATTTACCCGCTAAAAATCAAACGCGCCTTATTACTCTACTAGTAACAACTTTTTCATTCTTTGCTAATACTTTTATTCAAATTATTCGCCCCATGCTTCAAATCTTTAAATGTTTAACAAGCATATAAGTAAGATAAAAACAGTCGTCCTTATTAATTATTCAAAATAATGATCTCTAACATTGAAAGAGATTACTTGAACTAAGAAAATATATATAAACATAATTCTCTGGATTAGAAATCAACGTTGTACCGTCTCATATTGCGTGAATTTTTATGTTTTAACTTTAATGTTTGGTAAGGTGTGCAATAAGTTGACACAAAAGAAAAAATAACAAATTATTTAACGGTCTATATTCAGTTTTGTAATACTCTTAAATGACTTTCCATCATTATTGGTACTTGGACAGTTATTGGTACTTAACTGACTTAATTGACTTTTAACAATGTATACAGTTTTCGTTGTCTAAGTCCAGAATTTTGCATAATTAACATCAAACTTATATTAAAAAGTCAAATGCAAAAAAATCTAAATTACAGAGAACTGATGTGTATGTATAATAATCCATGATTATTAATTAATCTTGGAGTTTGTGGAGACGTAGGTCTATATTCTCTGGTTCTGACTACGAAATCACTCCGAATCTTTAAAGGAAACAAAGATGAGTCGTGTGCTAATGCTTAACTTAATCTACAGCGCGAAGCAAGCCATTTATGCCGGATGACTCTGGTTTCCTGATGAAATTACTCAGTTGAGCTCTCGAGTTGTTAGTGCCGGCCAACAATTGATACCACACTTGGGTTTGAGGTCAAGTGGTCCCGAACACCACCAAACCCATGCTTGACAGAAAATGTGTGCATATAAGAAGTAATACTCTACATTTATTAATGAATATATATGATTGTTAAAAGCGAGATAAACGTTGACATTAAAAGATACGGATGAGTGTAACTATCTATCTACTGTACGCATCTGAATCAATCGGAGACCAGTTCCCTGTATGTGTGAACATAGTTGGCCAGATAAACTGCATTCTGTTATATGTTGTTATTGTTTCGTCGGTGTTGAATTAGATCAGCGTGATATTCTTAACTGATTAACCGAATCCCCTAAAAAGGTGAATGTGCTTTACATAGCCTATAAATGTAGCGGTGTATTACTGCTTAACCAGAAACGCACCATATAAATTTTCTTTTGGGTTGTATAGCAAATTTATTTACGAACCATGTAAAACTAGCCTAGTTTTGTATCATGACAGCTCAGTATTAGCAACGTGCTTTCTCAAATTCTCCGCAAGCTGATTTTCTACTAGTATTTTCATGGTGTTTTGTCGGTGTCGAACATGTGAGTATCGGTCTTCATTTTTATGTGTACCCTACCAACTAGCTCACTGAGTTCCCAAACTTTTGCAGAGCACGTCTCCAGGTAGCTTGTTGCAGAGGTCCGTTGATACATTTTATATAACTTTCAGTGCGTTCGATCTTGGCTTTTGCTTCAGTGGATTCAAACACTGTCTTTTCTATACCTGAAGACTGATATGTTTATATAAACTGTATATGTATATATGTGAATAATATATATTTGCAAAAGGAAAATCTAATTGGTTCACCATGAAGTAAAGTTATAAGCAGCACATCTACAATATTATCTCGATAGTTGTAATTTCAGAATAAATCAATAATAAAACGAATTTAACAGCAGATCTATACACCCACCATTTAATAATTCTAGCCAAGTGTCCCGCTGCTGCATTGTTTGCTTGTGTATTAAGGCCTCCATAACTGTTCCTACCTGACAACACCGAAGCAAATATTTACCCATGTAATGCGCACAGACTGCTTCACAATGCGGTGGTCTGTCCATCACACCGTTTTCTAGAAACGCATCTTCGGGCATCCTATACGGCAGTGGTCAGCAGTTGAAGGACGGAATGGACTTTGAGCTGAGGATGGAAATTGGTGGCCCTCTGGGTAAAATAGTTGGAGACCCCTGCTATAGGGTGTAAAGGTTTACCCGCCACCTACACCACCAAGACACTATGGTTTGTCAGCTCACATGAAGCAGGACACACTAGCCAAGGACGGGTCGTAACTCTGAGGCAAGCTGCCCGCCGTGTCTGCATGTGAAATTGCCATTTCATCCCTTCTTACACCCTAATTGTCGAAAATACTATTTGTGAAATTGCTCTTCACCAACGGTGGAGTCGCCGCACAATGGCTAAGTCAACAGCCTCCCCCAACAGCATAACTATGTGCCCCCCCCCAGCCATCTTTTCTTATCCGCTTTAGCGAACTCGTATTTTTACGCCGGTCACCGTTACGCCCTTTGCGAACAAGGCACTCCATCTGACGGTCAGCGAATAATTACGGCCGTAATGACTCTCGCGGCACGCAAGTCAGCGCCTGGAGGACATCCGGCAAATGACAACGGTCATATGTGGGGACACGGCTAAAGACCCGAGCGCTTGACGGTCTGGTTCGGATTCACCGAACGTGGTTTGCTAACATTCTCCTCCGCTCCCAGGACAGCAAACTCCTCCAGATTAAACACTGACGAAGCTCAGTAGGTAAAGCTACTAGCTTATTCTGGTTTGTTTTCATTGATTAAATATGTTATTTCTATAGAATGTAAAATATAACCAAAAACAAATCGGGGGGGGGGGGCAGCATTCTGAATTCAAATTAAGTCATCTGATCCCAGCAAGAAGTCATGCGTTTCTTTGTGCTGAGAGCAAATTAACCCTCTGGGGGGGAAATGCCTGGTCTGGTTACTAAACCAAACTGCTTAGAGACATATTCAGGCTCACGCGAACAATCTGACCTATTAATCCATAAGGTTACCACCCTGCGCTCTCAAACATTTATCACAGATTCCAGCCTTGTGTCATTTACCGTTCCCTATCCTTCGACACGCGTCTTTATTGTCGTTCACTGATGCTGCCGTTTGAGCTGAGCCAAACAAGTTTTTCGTCGTAGGTACGATCGTGCAATGACGAAGAATCCCGATTCTGATTCAGCACAAAATCGTCGTCACGCGACGACGGTGACACTGCGGATCATAATGCAAGCTCATAAACGTTACAGCAAGAAAAAAAATAAAATAGCGAAGAAAGTCACTTCGTATACTATGGGGCAGAGGTCGACAGTTTAATTGGGGAGTGTAAATTACATTCACAAGCGCGGCCCCCTTTAGTGGTTTGCGGCATGGGCTTGGTGAGCGCGAGCAGAGCAATCCGTTTCCTGTGGGGGGGATGAAATTAGAAAGGGCAGATAATAGCTTTTCTTTCCACAGCCCCCGTGTATTTTTAGCCTACACGTGTAGTCCAAGAAAAGTGAGCGGATTATTCTTTCTTGTACATCCTAATAAGCACGAAGCACCCACGGTATAATTAAAGCACTCTCCCTCTAATCGGGAAGCCAGCAGATCTGTGCACTGTGGACCCGGTACAAGCTTCCCAGCCTCCTGAGAAACAGCGGCACACGTGCCAAGCGGGCCACGCTCCGGGTCGGCTTGGGTAAGCCATGGCCGACCGCCATAGGTGGGAGGTGGGTCGAGATCCCATCACACTCCGAGACACAAACCAGCTCCCATTGGGTTCCATTACCCCAGGATAGCGGGTAGCGTTTACAATTCAGGGGAAAGGAAAATGGGTCAGTGGTAAGAAGCAGTCCATCCCAGCAGTGCGGGATATGGAGGCCACAAAACAGCAACCGCTACACTGCCACACAGTGTGTAATACACCAGCACACACTACACCCCCATGGTCTTATAAGCCCCTGCCAGAGGGGGCGTTTGCCTTCACACCCCCGCTGATGGAGCCTTAGTCCTCATGCTGACCCTCTCTAAGCAACCAGAGCCCACAGGCTCCACCCCAATAGAGTGACTGGATCCGTTCAACAACCAGGTGCAGCACAACAAGCCTCGACCCCAATACCTACTGCGCGCGCAAGACCATCTGAGAAAGAAACGCTGTTCGGGGGTGCACTGGGATATTGGCAACATTGCAATTTCACATTCCTATGTATTCTTAAACCAAATCTGTATTGAAATATTCACATTGTATATATTGGGATATCTTCTAAAATGCTGAAAAAATAAATCTGAGTACACATCATAACAATAAAGGTCTACAATGCCATTTAGCTGTTTGTTTGAAAAAGTTTCTGCTAGCTAATAGCCTAACTTAAAGCAGCCTTTATGCCACAGATTTGCAGACACCTTATTTTCCATCCCAAACACTATGAGCAAAGATAAAAAGACTATTGAAAGGTTTTGCATAAAACTTGCCAAGTGTGGTCAGCTGAAAATTCTCATAAGACTTGGATATTAATCTCATCTGTCTCAGAAGTAAAAAAAAAAAAAAACAACAAAAAAAAAAAACATTTCATTCAATAAAAAAATCTGTTGGGACAAAGCCTATTTTAAATAGGCCTTGTCCCACACAATGAAATTTCAGTTTCACAGACATATTACAGTGTAAACATATCAAGTACACCTAAGGACACTTGAAATAAACTGCATTTGATAGCTTTTTAAATATGAAGTACATACATAATGCCCACACTGTTTGTTTGGTGCATGCGAGCATGAGTATACATTACACTAACATTCACTGTCTTCTACAATGCCATGTTGGATAAAAGACAGACGTGCACAGACACACACACAGGAACATTTAAACAGAAGGCGAAGGTAACTCACCAGTTCAACATGAATTAATTTTGGAAACAAAAAGCATCTCTTTCTTCCCTAACAAAAGAAGAGAAAAACACAATCAAATATCAACTTTTGCCTTCCCAGGGAAGTAACAGCTTCTAAGTCAGATCTTTCCCTGAACTGGGCACCATGAACAGCCGGTTAATATATTCTCCAGAGAAAACGTACGCTTGTCTTCTGCCAAGGAGACCATGCAAGAGATTTCCATTAAAGGTGTCCCCAGAATGAAAAGACCAAAGATCACGTTACAGCAGTCACTAATGGGCAGTGCCGAAACTTTCCAAATGAACGAAAATGCAACGCCGATATATATATGGGTGCTAGGAGGAGAGGGAAGATTAACGTCACATTCGCAGGGATTTCATGGTCTATGACCACAGGCAGATTGCAGAGTTTTCATTTATCCTGATTAATATAGAGGAGAGCAGCTGCTGCAGCATGTGACTGGAGTCACCGGTGCCGTCAGTGGATACCGGTCCATCAAAGGCTACAGGTCCAAACCCACCAAGGGAACAAAGTGTTCAACCGACATACGCCTTTCCAGCAAGGGCCTTGGGCTATGGGAGAGGACATTCACGCCTCAAGGCCCCTGGGCACAACGTCCATGTCCTGCTACATGATAAAAAGCCAAAGCAGCATCGGCTGAAAGATGACAACATGGGATAAAGCCAGCCTGGACCTCAGCAGTAAATGAAAGTCTTCAGAAAAGTGTCAAACAAGTTAACAAGACAGGCTGTTTATAAATAAATATACTTGTATTTTCAGTTGGATATTAGTGCTCTGCACACCAGTTAAATCGCAAACTAAGGAGCTCTTCACTCTGTCTTGGGGGGGGGGGGGGGGGGGGGTAAACAAGTTCTACTTTCATCAGCAACTGTTAAACACAATCCGGTATGCTGTAGGTGTTTTACATTTAAAAGAAGCATTATCTGAAAAGGAAGATAACGTTTTTACTGAGATCACAAAAGCGTGAGAAGGCACTAAATGTACTTAGTCAGATATGGAGGCTTTGGTCAATTGCACACAGTTTATTTATGCTATGAATGAATCAGTCACAAATGACAGTATCCATGCGTGAGTGTTCGCCCATTGAGGCTCTCTGGGTGGGAAAGATAACCAGCGTGACTGACAGCTAAAGTGAATTCCAACATCCTATTTAATTATCACGCACTACAAGAAAACTTACTAATGTTATACGGAAACAGCGGGTTATGTTGGTTTTAGTTGCTCTTTAGAAATGACATTTTTGATCACTGGCTGTTTTCCTTACTTTGTTAATGGAAATTAAAGGCGATTTACACACACACACACACACACACACACACACTACATGCATACACAAAAACGTAATGCCGTTAAGTTCCAATTTAATACATGGAAACTGCAATGACCATACAGCAACATGAAAAACCACCTGTCTGATCCTATGTAATCGCTGATAACAGATGACACAACTATTACATTATTGCATTACTCCTCATATTTCTCCTGCAAAATATTATACACACACACACTGGCATATGCAGAACGGGGAAGTGGTGTTAGGGTGTTTTTTTCCGAATGAAAAACGACAACAAAAAAAAACCTTCAGGAAACGAAACGCTATATAAAGTTGTGATAGAAACGGATCCCCGAGCGCACAGCCAATTGAATGCAGGTAAGGAACAACATATTCCCGCAATGTGACTAATGTGATTCGGTGAGATCACTATTCCCGCCTCTGATAGGGACACCGGTTCCTCTATAAAATCGCACTGACCTTTTTAAACTACTTTTTTTTTTTTTTTTTTTAATTTCACAATTGGCCTCGTTGTAGTTAATGAGCATCCGCAGTCCGAAGGAGACGCTGGGGGTCAGTAAAAAGCGGCACGGCGCTCTTAAAACGTACCTTAAAGGCTGCACCAAAAAGCATTTTCAAAATAAATTCATCCCGTGTTTGCATTTCCCAGCACGTCGTAAACATAACAGAGAATCAGACTCTGCACAAACAGGTGTGAAACGGGTCTCATCTACATTTTCCAAGCTCATTCATGCAAATCAATGTCCCGAAAAACTGCACAATAATAATAATCATTATTATTATTATTATTGACCCGATCCCGCTATCATCACCCTACCATAATTTTAACATTGCAATTCTGCTGCATGCTTTAATGCGTGCGAGGCCACGGAAGCATTCAAGCTGGGACACCGGTATAGTTTATACACATGAAAATAGATTAAATAGTCCTGATGCACACATTTTTTCGTGGTTTCTTCGCGGCGGGCGGCATATCAAACTGCATGCCCAAACACACTCTATGCAAGCGATGCGTGCCGTTTCATTACTGCAACCATGCATTTTACTGGTTTATGAAACGCAAAATAATAAAAAACAATGCGCCGCTTTGTTTTCGTTATTTCACAAGTCAGAAGGAAGAATACACTGCAAAGCCAAGCATGCCTTTATGTTTTTCCGTGTCCGGCAATATGTGCGTGTAACTTCTTTACCCAATATAAAACGTGCGACTGCAATAGGATACACATGCAAACACTGTCCGGCTGATATGTGCATGCATTTTTACGACTGCAGCCGTGCATTACAGCAGCTTATCGGATATTTGCTACGATAAAGGGCAACGGCCATGCCTGCCTCTTTATGACCGTAAGTGTCCTACAGCTTGGCCGGTTTATCATTAACGGCTGGCAGGCCCGGGCTGGCAGAGCCTGGTCATCTTTAACCATCGCCCAGCTTTACCGGCTGCTGTGACCCCACTCGCGGCTCGGTCAGGCATATTAACCAAAGCGATCCGCCGCGGTCCGGCTGCCCGGCGGCCGGCACACACGCGAAGGTTTGGTTCGGCAGGTTCCGGCGAACGTCCGGTGCAGACTGCGGACTGGCTGCGTGGACGAACGAAAAAGCTGCTAAAAATAGTGGACGTTAAAGTAACGACGCTGACGGGTAGTTTGGTTAACGAGTTAACACGGAGCCCGGTTGCGCCCCGCAAGCTTAACCCAGGAGGGCAGCTCCAGGACTGCGATCGGCCAGCGCTTCGCCCCGCTCCACGGAGAAGGAGCTTCCCGCGCCGGCGGCTTCTCTCCCCTTACCCTCGCTGGCCCCCATTTTAGCCCCCATCTCACATGCATGTGCACTGCATTCTCCCCATTTTATCTTAACACAAACCTATCGGATAAACGATAGAAAGATGGTGAACAGCGGCGGTGCCCCTTACCTGGGCGAAGCGCTCGGCCAGCCGCTGCCTGGAGCCGCCGCCTCGGCTGACGGTGAGCGCTGCGCCGGGACGCGCCGGAGCTCCCCTCCTCAGCGCATCACCCGCCCCTCCTGCCCTTCATTAATTACCACCCCGCCTCCCCCGAAGCGGGCTCGGACTTCCCTATACCGCCCCCACCCCCCAAGCAGAGCCACACACCACTGGCTGACCGGCTTAGCTGTCAAAAACAGGGCATCGTTCCATCCTTTTTTCTTTTTTTCTTACGTGAGGCAGGCGGTCGGGCGGGGGGCGGGTTAAAGCCCGGGTGCGAACGAACTGCCGAGCTCTGGAGGGGCTGTTCTTCTCGGCCCCCCCCCCTCCCCCTCACCCCCAGGTTGATGCTCCACTTATCCCCTCTGAATGACAGGCTATCAGGTGGGTGAGTCATGCAGGTCCGAGTGGCGCAGTGGAGCCGGTCCAGGGGATGCGACACCGCACGCCCGTGGGTCCTATAAACAGCAACATAAACATTCATGGGATCCGCTTATTTACGCAGGTTATCATAACGGACATACTTTCAATTGCATGTTATACAGTACATACCTATAGCATGCAATAAAATGCATACGCGATTTTTACATATTGTATTATTTTACATTAAGTAATTAGATCTCTCTCTCTCTCTCTCTCTCTCTCTCTCTTTCTCACACACACACACACACACAGTGGTATCTAAGGTGAAACGACTGTCATGACATGCAATCTGATTGCATATGGCAAAGCAGGTCGCTGGAAGCCACGAAGCAGGTTATTTCAGCAGGGAAAAAACCGGAACACTTTCCAACACTGCGCCTCTCAGTGTTTTTCCCACTGTTCTTTGCCTGCCACTCAGTCTAAGGATGTCACTTAGAGAGCATACAAAGCACACAAAGTTGTATTAACGGTAAAGGTTGGTCTCTGAGACATAGTGAGGTAAGTTATTAAGTATGAAAGTAACTGAAAGTCGGAAGCATATGTGTTTTCCTTATTTATGTGGGGATAAAATTATGCAAAGCGCGATGAGGTGTCAACAGAATATCCCTCAGATACACTGCTATGTGCATTCAGCACTTTCTGAACAGAAACATTTGCAAACCTGTTCTGTGGTTGCAGGTAACCAGTTAGAAACAGCGACAAGTCACAGGGCAACCGTTTTGTACGAATCCTGACAGACACAGATTTTGTGGAGCATGACAGTTCAGATACTGCAGGTTTTGCTATAATCAAGCCTTGGTGAAAAAAAAAAAAAACATGCACACATTTGTATCCTTACAGACATCAAACTTTTAATCCAAGTACTGTATGTATTTTCTTTTATGGAAAAGGTCTGGATTGATCCACAGCCCTTAAAACAACACCAGAGGTTCCAGTTGATTCCCTACAGGGAAATTTTACTGCTCAAAGCTGGCTTTGATTAGATCAATGGATCACGTGAGGAATAATTAGGGGCTTTAGACAGATAATATGATTAACACAGGCTCATCTTTGTGTCGTAATTCTATTGTGAGGAAGCAGAATAGAAAAATAAACAGCCCTCACTATAAAATTTTATTTTCAAAGCCAAAGGTTAAACCACAAGCTAAACTTACATTTGCCCATTTGCTTCATATAAGTTTGACATCAGAGCTCGTATCTGTATGCCAGAATTTAACAGCCAGGTACAATAACTGATTGGTGTCTATTTGCTGGGAGATTTTGGCTTCTTTGGTTTCACTTTTACATTGATTACCATTCCGTCTTTACTACATGACTTCTGGCAACATCTGGCCATTGAACCTTTGAAGCAAAGGGAGCACGAATCAAGACTGTACCCAGAAAGACTCCATATTAAAGTAATTTAGTAAGATCTGAACAATGACACCAAAAGATCATTTCATATCTACAATTTTTATTCAGTGATGTGCTGTTCCAAAACACATAATCAAATAGTACAGGTATCCAGAGAATTTCTGCTACATGTATCATTAACTAGCTGAATAAGCCCTGACACTGTGATATGAGAGAACTGAAAAAAAATCCACCTGAGATTCATTTTAAATGGGCGCAGGATGGAGACAATCTGTTGGGAGATTTGTTTTCCGCAGTGTTTATGAAAACACAAGTTTGAGGTTTGGCAACTGTGCTTTTTATAAGGATGAGTCATTTTCAGCAAAGCTCACAAAAAATATCTCACTGTGATGTGATTGGTTTGGAAACGTGGCTGTAATGTAATGCACACAGACACTAACAAAATACCAGAAAGCTAACGTTCATACACTGCATGTTTTTTTTATTTGTTCAGGCAAGTCTGACAGGCACTTTGTCATTTTAATTGTCATTAAAAAATAGTATTGAAAACAGTTCACAGATCAATGGGAGTAAAGAGAGAGAGAGAGAGAGAGAGAGAGAGAGAGAGAGAGAGAGAGAGAGAGAGAGAGAGAGAATCAGTCTCCACATCAAGTACAGCCTTAAAGAGTTTATTAGTGTATTGAACATATGTGGTTGGATGTAATGATGAACTTGCTGGAAAAACAAGTACATTGCAGATAGAGAATGTTGGAATAAGTCTTTCCTGAAGTATCAATAATCATGTGAATACAGACAGTTGTTAGAAGATACCACAGTAGCACTGTAAAGTTCATTTGAAGATTGTGCTTATGGTACTGTAGATATTATTATTAGATGGCTAATAAATACAGTTATTCATAGGATTCTTTTTGAGAGATCTTTTGGAGCCAGTGTTGACTTTCAGCCAGAGGAATAAGGATGTCAGTAACAGATAATTTCCGAATAAAAACAGAGTAAGTCTCTGGACGAAGCTCCCTGAGGGTGAGAATCGTTTCAGCATACAGGCAGTGTCTCCGCACGCATGGGTGTGTCCTAGTCGTGAACTTGTTAACCTACAAACGGAAATTGCCATTTTGGGAGCACAAATGCTCAGCTAAATCAAATCTTCGAAGCCATTTTAAACAGTCTCTCATGTACGAATCGAGTGGCACACGTGACCTTGCCTATTTTTTTTTCAAACAGTCACTGAAGGACAGTGTTTCTTTATGCACGGCATGAACTGTACTCCCTTTCTGTCCCTTTCCTGAGGAATGTTTTATCCAAAATGATTGGGGCCAAAGGTAACTAGGAAACGCAGAGGTCAGCTAAGATCACTCCCTCCTTGATGGACCAGATCACTCTGCCTGTTACTCACATTCACGGCCTACTTAAATGGATTTTTCATGTGTGAAACATCTAGGAAAATGACATTTCTCAGAAAACATTATATACAGAGGTCTTGTTTCGATTATCCACTGAGGCAAAACACCTTTTTGGTGAATTATATCAGATAATATTAAACTGTAAGACCCTGCAACATGGCTGTCTTCATTTTTTTTATGGTAAGACATTTCTGCTGATGCTGTAAATAAAACAAAGGCAAACATTGTTTACAGCTGAAAGAAAAATATTTCTTCAGCTTAGATGAAATGTTATACATTTTGAAAGCATCTAAGGCGTTTGCGAGCAAAGAAATGTAGTTCTTGATGGTCGCTTGATAAAACAGAAATTTTGCACTCAGAAAAATTCAGCAAATTACTGTTGCAACAGCACACGTCATCGGCAAATGATGTTGAGTGAATTCCATGTCTTGACATTATGTGTTATAGTCCACCGCCAACCCAGTCCCCCCCCCCAGAATTCATCAGCACAGGCATTGACAGCTTGGGCGGAGTCCGCATTACTCGACCCGCCCGCGTTCGTACCTGTGGGGCAGGGATCAGAGGCCACCTGGGAACTACCCCCAGCACTGTGACCTGGTGGGTGGGGAGTTGGCCCCTATAAGGGGTGAAATACTGAATTAGGAGTGAAATACTGAATTAGGTCCCTGTGTGCTGGTTTGGGGTGGCTTCAGTGGGTTCCGGTGTATATCATACTGGACAACACATATTTCGCCAGCTGCAGGCAAGATGGAATCCATGACTGGGGCGAGCCGTGATGACATGTGGGCGCAGGCTTAAATGCAGTGGCCTTGTCCAGCAGGATAGAACGTGGCTGAGATGCGAACCAGGAGGTAGTGGCCCCTGTGACCCGGAGCATCTGGCCACGCATCAGTCCACCGGATGAGGCCTGTAAGTCTTCCTTGGGGGCTGTCCTCAGCTCCAAAAGCACCCACAGCAAACAGTCGAGTCTGCAGTCATTGGTCACTGTCACCTTAATGCCTGATTGGTGGAATCGCTTGCAGAGGCTGTTGGCCTGGGCGTGGTAGGTGGTAATGCGATGCAGCAGGTTCAGCGCCACCTCAGTGCGCAATTCCGAGGTGAACTGCATGCTCCAGCCAGAGGTGATGCTAGAAGGTGTGGGCCACCCAGGAGCGGATAAAGACTCTGGTCACGTTAGTGGTAGAAGTGGTTGTCAAATGTTTGAGTTTTGGCCACCTTGTTATCCTGTCTATGGTGACCAGATGCACGAGGCCATAGAATCAGGAAAGGGGCCCAACAAGGTCAACATTAACATGCTCAAAACGCTGGGCAAGCACAACAAATGGAGCCGACGGGGTCCTCTGGCATGCAACACAAGCTGCCTTCCAGTCCCGGACATCTTTCCTGAAGCCACACAAACTTGCCACCAACCACTGAGACTTCCGTCGGCCCGAATGATTGGCCACAGCTGGCTCATGGAGATGTTACACAGTGGTGTGACGCTCACGCCATCCACCTTAAGATCAGCAAACCAGAGTGCTGTTTCCACCATCCGGACAGCTTGGAGCTCCGAGTCTGCGGCTTGATCGGCACCTAACAGGGTGTAATCAAGCACCGGTAATTTCAAAGCAACCATGTTTGTTGTCAATTGTTGTGAAGTGTGCGAGGGAGAAGCAATCAGAAAAACTCAGAGCAGTGCTTTTCTGCCTTCATGGATACCTGGAGGACGATGTGTGACCTGAATCAGAGCGTGACAGGGAGTGCTTTTATCTCACACGTAAACCCTGACCGAGTTGGCTTTCCTCAAAGAGGCCTTCCTACCCCAAGCAGGTAAATGGTGCCAGTGACCCTATGATAGATACATCACAGGCAGGCATCACATACTGTTTGAAACCTGTGATTGTGGGTGTTGCTATGATACGGTCGAAGGTTGCCGTTGACCATCGGAGTTGTTAGGTCCGATCACCTGGGGCTATTGCCCGGAGTATTTTTAAGCCTAGTTCTGAGTATTTTCGTACTGATAAAGGAAGAAAGGCCTGTCTGCAGATGGAAAAAGGAGCAAATCAACACACAGACTGCATAACAGAGCAGAAATTGACTTGCAATGTCTGAACAACGGGGGAGTAATCAAGTGCTACTCAGTACACAAAAAAGCTGGAAGATGTGCACATCCAGAGGAAAAGCTCCGGTTTTAAATACCTATATAGCCTTGAAGGCTATTTTAAGAAGAAAACACAAGGTAAATCATTGAACCTGGGTATTCAGTTCAAATAGGCTTGCTGTATTAGGTGCTTTCACATCAAAGTTGCAGAACTTGGTTCCTGGTTACAAGTTCCTGGGCTGACTGGGAACTGGCCAATCACCGCACCACAGAACTGGAACCTTTATGCTAAATAAGCAAGGGAGACACAAAAAGCTCATAGCTTAAACTTCACACAATTCAAAACTGCATTACCATGCCAAAACAATGGAGGGTGAACAAGTTGTCTTGTCAAGTTATTCATGATCAAAACAGGATACAGCCTTTTATTTATATTTTATTCATACGATCTATTGTCACGATTGCGGGTTAGACGAGCCGGTAAACAGGCGAGTGGAGCCGGTCAGACGAGGAAATGGGGTTTATTGAGGAAAGGAACATACGGGACAGGTAAACATGGGGTAACACTACAATGACGGATCTGGTAAAACTAACTCAGACGCGGACTAAATGCACAGGACAAGCCAAGATGAACAGGAAACAGGTGATGACAATCAGGAATTAACACGAGGTAATGAGGGGGCGTGGCACACATGAGGATCGTACGGAGCTGCCGTGACATTTACGACATGTATATATGTCATTATTAAATCTGACTGCCAGATCAATCTTTCAGTTTTACAGAAGTGAAAACTATTTTAATGGTATTCTGCTAATAAGCGCTGCCAAGTTTCACTGCCGCACCTGTGATATTAGACAAGAATATATTGGTTATCGATTACCAATGCAGAAATATGGAGATGCAAGCAAAAAGAAAAAAAATCATTAACTGTAACTGAGGTAAAAATATTATTCCATCTGCTCAATTTTTGCTCTGCTAATTAATCTATTTTCTCCACACTTCTGCATTACTTCCTAGTTTTAGTGCCAGTGCTTGTGATCAACCAATCATCAAGCTATTGCTGTAAGTACTTTGTGTTCGGGTGAAAAGTACCAAGTTTGGAGTAGGTACTAAAAAAAAAACGGTTCTGGAACTGCCTCTGAGGAACTACAATCAAGTTCCTGTGGAGTGAACACAACAAAAGTTCCTGGTCCTGGAAAAAAGTTTCTGGTTCCTGAAATAAGTTCCTGCAGTGTGAATGCGCCCATTGACATGACCATATGAAACAAAATTGCCAAAGCACACTTGGGGAACAAAACATATACATATTATGCTATTAAAGATAAGAAAGAAAAAAAGTTTCTCTTTTGTCACGGATGTAATCTTAATATCTACATAACTATATGTTGCCCGGAGAGCCACTGCAGGCAGTGATCGTTATGGTGAGCTGCTGCAGTCGGCTGAGCCAGAATCTACCAGAGAAAATGGTATTTGTGTGTCTGTGAGAGATATTAATATGATCATGATTCCATCCATCTATCCACTTCCTGTACACATGCACACCTATGGGCAATTTGGTAACTCAAATGAACCTCAGCATGTTTTTGGATTGTGAACGGAAGCCAGAGCACCCGGAGGAAACCGTACGGTGACACGGGGAGATCTCATTTATTCCAGTGTGTTCCAAATACAAGTGACATTAAATTTTTAAAATTGAACTTGACAGCTCCTTTCTGTCAATGACAACAGATAATTATCGAATCTGAATCATCACAGAACATAAAAAAATAAAAGATGATAAAATACTTCAAAATATAATCAGTAGTGCAAATCAGTGCAGATTGCAACCAGTAAATCGGTATTTACATAATGTGCAGTGATGTACCATGGTACACATGGTGTGAGATTGGAAAGCACCATCTTTGTGGGCATTTAGGGCCAAACCTAACGCTGTGACTGTGGGTAGGATTTCACTCATGGGTGGGTAATATTATCGTCCGAAAGCCTTGAGATGAAAATGCACAGAGTGAACCACACCTGCGCTGTAGAAGTCACACCCTGCTGGCGGAGGTGTGAATTTCCCCAAGTGCGGTTTTATCTCCTGCTCCTGTCCCTCCCCCCCCCGCCCAGCTCCCGCATGTTCTCGCATCACTGGGACCTTGCGTAACCTTTCCAGCACTTTCTGTGGGATCTCCGGCTCCTTTGCACGTTCATGTCCCTTCATAACCTCTTCAGGAATGCGGGGTGTTTGCCAGCTGGTTATCCAGGACGTTCCTTGACGCTTCTTTCCCCCCAATTAGCAGGTTCAGATAAAAATGGAAATGTGAGAAGAGTTCCTTTGGATCTTTTGGCTTATGTGTGGATATGTTCAGGCACGCAAATAAGGCAATAAAGATTTAAATAAAGGGATGCAAATGTTTGCCGCCAAGGTGGGAAAATGAAACGTAAAGGTAACATTTACACACCTGTGTAGTGTAATATGGTGATTGTCAAAGAAGCATTAAGGTTAGTTAATCGATCTGCATGCTCATAGAATGGAAATGGCCAAACGTACTGGAAAGAAGGGCAGTGGTGGTTCCAATGCAACTTTCGGGTCGACAGACAGGCTTATCGTGGGACACCCCCTTCCATGTGCAAAGGTCAAATTTATTGTGGGGGGCCTCAAATCACAGGGCCAATTTTTAATCCCAGTCCAGTTCTATTTCCATCCATCCATTGTCTATTACCCTGGACTGCAGTACTGGGTGAGTGTTATCTGGAACTTAAGCCAGGAAGTAGGAGTCAGGGGATGGTCTGGATGGGAGGCAGTTCTGCACGGCTTGATTTGAATTCAGTTCGCACCCGTCTCATATTTGAAAAGGTTTGGCATGAGGAACAGCAAAAACCCAGCCCCCCCAGGGTCTCATTTGCAAGCTGTGTGGTTTCAATGTGTGACAATCTGAGCCACACGATGGCGTGTTTTCACACGCTTGCTGCCAGGGATGGACCTTGATTCGAGGAACTGAACGGAAATTGGATGGAGGAACTGAATACAAGTCAAGGATCAGTGTGACTCACGGGGGGGGGGGGTGCTGAAATGGCAAGAACTGCTCACCACACACCTCAGGGATTCCCTTACACAGGATAATTACCCACAGGCGTCTGCTCATGAGCAAAAGGTATGCAAATCAGACCACAGTTCGACAATTAAGAATAATCACATGACTTGCCAAAAGCCAAAAATGATTCATGTGTATCTTGTGTTGTTATTGACAAACCTGTTAGTATAATTCCAAAAAACAAGACAAATTTATCTGGCTGTACATAGAGGCAATTCCCTCAGTATAATAGGGCTCTTTCTGTGTTGTTCTTAGTTCACCCCAGACAGAATTATGCGGATTCTCACGAAGACAATGATCTCTGCAATAACACCGCAAGATGGACACCAGGAAGATATGTATAGCCAGTGAGGTTCACTGAACGCTTCTGTGCCCATTATCTAAAAAGGAAATTTCCTCCCACGGGGATCAATCTTTCATCTTCATCACCTTTTGCTTTCCAGGCTTTAGTGATAAATTCAGATCTTGACGTCCCCGGAAGAAGCAGTGCTGCCAAATAGCATTAGAAAGCTGATCTTCATTTAAATCTGAACACGAGCACAAATTTCATATTTTTCTTACTGTGCGATTCATTAAAACACAACCACCTAATGTGTCCCATTGCCCCGAACAGATGGGCCATACTTTTTCTTTTTTTTTGGGGGGGGGGTAGGTCATGTGTTTGGACATCATAAGGAAGGGATGTTATCTCAGGTTCTGTCCTCAGCAGAAAGTTAATTAGCTGGTTCCTGGTTGCTGGAATGCGATGACACGCCTGCAGCGAGTGTCGCATTCCTTGCGAGCTTCTTTATCCGTTCCTGCCTGGCCTTCGGCACGTTGGCATGGAGCGGATGCTGGGGGGGGGGGGGGGTGGGGGGGGGGGGGGGGGCAGTGTTGGGTCACTCATGGTGCGCCGAGGTGAAACGTTAGAATTAAAAAAAGGAAAGCTACATGATTCTGTGAGGTGTCGAAGAGGCTGCGTGGGAGAGGGAGGTCCGCAGCAGTGCGTCTGTGATACAGGAGCGCCCGCTGGATCTTCATGCAGCGCATTTCAGCAACCATCGTGGGGGTGGGGTGGGGGGGCGGTAAGGGGAGAATGAGGAGATGGACTCCAGGAGATTAGGCATCCTAAATAACAAGCATGAAAAATATTAATTCCCATTCAAGAATGTGACTGCTTGTTTACGACCGTGTTTTTATTAAGCGGAAAAACAATGTACAGAAAATGTGCTTGTACAAATACAGGGGTGTTTTAAATGCACGGGTTTACCCAGATTGGAGCCCAGAGTTTCTGCTCCAAAGGCACTTCAACTAACCTTGTGTGATACTATTTTGATCCCCATGGCGGATAACTGCAACATCACAGAAAATAGTAGCGGAGGCCTGTGATCATGGTGATGTGCCTCTGTACATACAGAGTCAAATCGGCATCCAGGCTGATTGTATGGCTCCGTTCACATCCCTCTGAGTGACGGAGGTTATGTCATCTACAGATTCATTTAGAAGTTTCATTGGCCATAAAATCGGTAATTGAATTATATAAAATAGTGGCTTGACTTCGGTGTGTGTCACGGTCAGTGTGTGAGATTTGAGAGCTTGTCTGCCGGTTCTACTCCAGAACTGCCTGTGCCAATGACCTGTAGACCCCAGAAGGCAGAGTCTCATCCTCCTGTTCACACAAACGGGACAAACGTACTTCATAAGACAACTGATCACAAGAGAGAGTTGAGGGACCAGACTCTCTCTTCAGTCTACACTGCGAAGCCACTGACTGTGCAGCCTGCCTGGCTGCGAATGAGGGGACCTCCGGGGTACAGCCAAGGCACAGGGCACCCCCTGAACACTGGGCACTCTGAATGTTTCCAAACCTTAATCCTCACGTTTGGTAATCCTCCCTAGAATGAAAAATAATTAGCAGGAAGAAGGCTCTGCCCATTCTATTTACAAGTTAGTTCAGTCGAACACTAAGCAACCAGCCCTACCCGCTTCACTAACACCCTTCCATTCCCCTGAAATCCTTAAAAGCCGTCAGTTCATGGTTGATGCCACTAGAACAAACATCATGCTTGACTACCGACTGCATGATTGATTAGTCATGCCTCAGGGTTGTTTGGTTCTGCCTTGATGAATTCCTTGGTATTTTCAGCTCTGATTTTCCATCCTACCTTTAGATCAAGAAATTACTTAACACACTAAACTTACTCCTTCCAATACAATCTCCAACACATTTATTTTAAAATATCCATATTTCTAAAACATCTTCTGAGTTGCGTAAAAGTTCCTCTGTCTTTGTTCCTGATGGTTTCTACTGACCAATATTATTCTCTTCCATTCATATTATTATGAAGGCAGGAAGCAAATTCTTATAACATTTCTGTTTGAATCAAAGTTATTCCTTAATTTGTGTCATGTGCAAGATGCATTCATAATGAGCAAGAAACATAAGTAACTATATTTTAGTTATCTTCATAGTTAGAGTTTCAGCCCAATCTCGCCCTGCCCTGGTGGTACAATGGTCTCAAAAGTAGGTTAGTAACCCACGTTTAGCAGAAAGATTCAGTGTTGTCTTTTCCTGTATCTGTCCAACATAAGAGCAGTGTCAGTGTGTATGTTTGTGGGGGGGCATTCATCCAGGGTCCCTCTTTTGCAAAACCAAAATCCAGAAACAGAATGATAAAAACATAGCAAACAAGACTGACATTTTGGACATGACCAGGAAGTGAACTACACAGGTGAATTGCACACTCAATGGGAATTTTACTCGCACAAATATGTTCTGAGAGCAGAAGGAAAAACGATTGGTTCAGAGAGATAGCAAAGTAGAGGATCAGATAGTAGAGGAGGTGGGTCCAAGCAACTAGAGGAGGTGGGAGCAACCAATCAGATGTCTAATAAATGCACAGGTGCAAATTATGGATTTGAGGACTGATGTAAGGCTCTGGGTCATCAAAGGTGAAAAACTTTAATTTTTTGTATTTAAACATAGTTTTACAGTAGCCAAATTTGCCTGTACAGCTAGGAATGAACGGCATATTACATATGGCCACATTAGCAGAGCGTTAGAATGAACATGCTAACAAATATACGTATAGTAGGACTTAATGTTAGACTTTATATCAAGGATAGATGGTTTTGTGGCTCCATTCTTATACTGGAAAATATCTTGTAAGCTATAACCGCAACAGATCTGTGGGTAAGTAAGGTGTTATTTCAGGCTCTTCTGACGATGCGTATATGGAGGAGTGATTTCCGTATGTCTCCCTGTAGCTCTTCCGCATATCTGTGCTATTCGCCTCGGGTACAACTGATTCAGCTAATTATGGGCATGAAGATCGTTAATTAGTTTAATCTGATGGGTAGAATAGAATGAGTATATGTGGAATGACCAGGGGAGCTGATGGACAAGGAGACATTGGATCTCCTGTTTCTTTGGCCTCTGTGGTTCAATCGAGGAATATTCTGGTTCAGTTCCAGCATCTGCAGACAATGCTGGGGATGTGACACATATGACTGAGCTCAGGTGCTGTGTGGCTCAGTGCACTAGGGTGCTGTACTTGTGATGAAAAGGTCACTGGTTCAAATCCCACTAGCAGCAGAGTGACTTCAAGGCCATTAACCCCCTGCTCTGGGGATTATCTGACCCCGCTTTCTCAGAATGGCATGTATGGTGCTTTGGATAAATGGATGTGCTATGTAAACAGTCAGCCTCTCGGACTGTACAGCACTTGTCACTGTGAGAAAAGGGGAAGGCTTTGTCCTGACTAACATACCAAAAGCATAAATGCAAATGGAGTATGTATGTAAATATGACGAATTTGTAAGGCAAAGTTTTCAACTTTTTTTAAACACTAATTTTCAAACTGCGTGCCACGTCGCGGTCATGAAAGATGATGATTGTTGAGACAAACGCCAGATGCCATAAATCATGTTTAGGCCCAGACTTGATATGACATTTATGAACAAGTGGAATGGTAATTTCTTGCAAGTAAAATAACTTAACAACAACACATAGAGAAGAGAGGACACTCTTCTCCTGTATTGTCACAGCATGTTTTCCTGATTCTTGGACATTTAAAGGCTTAAATGATCAGTGTGAAGCAACTCCAACTCAAGCCCATTCTGGACATCGCTTGAGACACGCGGAAGGGGCAGAGGGTGTTCAGGAATGAATGAAAGGTGACCATGATTTGAGGAAGTCGCAGGATGGAAACAGTCTGCAGTCTATTGAAATACAGCTTTAATACAGTGACAGTATACACAAGAATGCATTTCACACATTCAACATTAAACAGGTCAAACACATCCCATTGCCCACAAATTCCTCTTCGGGACTTATTTTGGAACTCATGTTCACATCACAGTGTAAACTTCATTCAAGTAAAGACTAAAACAAGTTTATGCGTGGATAGTGATTAAAATGTTAAATTATTATGTGTAAAATTTCTGGTAGAACACTACTTAGAACAGAATCTGTTTTGCACTCCTAAAGCAACATTGTTTGTACAACAGGGATTAATTGTAAACATGCATCTATTCTGAAGCTTTAAAATCTGGTCACTAAATGACGGATGCTGGAAAATGTGTGACACTGCATGAAGAAATCAGCACAACGACTTAAGCACTGTACAGTATTTACTGAATCAAGTTCTGTTTTTCCAAATTTTTTGTTAATATCTGTTGACTAAATCACATACAGTTATAAAACTATATAGTTTGCACATATTTGTCTGTGTGAATATATGAAGGAAGGTGACAATATGAAAAATACAAGCATGGGTAAATTCTGTCCTAGTGATATCTCGCTTTCAGGCTGTAAATATTACATGAAAAACACCCTTCACTTACTTCAGAGATGAACAAGCAATATGGCTCAATTAACATGTTTGTCATCTCTGTCACTAAGAAAGTCAACCAAACTGTTTTCCCATAATTAACGTATTTATTGAGTTTTTTAAATTATGACAATTCCTGTTTACCAGAGAACACTGTAGTCTGCATATCTTTTCAGACAGATGACAAGTCATACAAGCCATCCACTAAATAAAAAGAAATCCTTCACTGGAGCCTCATATATTAAAATGTATCAATTACAGCTTCTACCTCCATTTAACTTTTTTTTTTTATTTTTTAAATTTCAGAATAAAAACGGTAGAAATTACAGAGCTGACGACTACCTGCATGAAAACATGATACAAGAGGGGTGACCTAAACCACAGGAAAAGAGGGGGGACTCCAAACATGGCAAGAGGGATGAAGGGAAGAAAGGCCGTGAGAAAGAAAGAGAGACCACTGAGCCGTATTAACATCACCTCTTTGGTACAGATGGCAGATAACAGGAAATGATGAGCCAATCAGAAGACACCAGAGCTAAAATCCACAAATGCTGGCAGCCATCGCTTAAGGAATCCTATATAATTCTCTAGTATTCTTTAGTACAATCTCACCTTCTTAGTCTATTATCTTTCAATGTAAACTTTAAACAAATTAAGAACCTACAGTATTTCCATTTTATGCATTATAAATATGTTCAATAAATGAAGGATGAAAAAAGCTCAAAATCTCAATCAAGGCAGAAACTGTAATTCCCCAGTTTATTAATTAAAAAAAAAACCTAAAATACAAAATATTGTAACTTCTATTCAGCCTTGGGTATGCTGGGTATGCTGCATTTACAGCATTTTAAGTTGGAACCTGTCTACATATACTGTATATATATGTTATATATATAATAGATACATATGTATATATCTATGTATACACATTGTTTAACTGGCCTCAACCTTCTCTTGGATGCTGGAACTGAAGGAAACACACCCTTTACCTTCTCTTATTACCCAGGTCCCTCGCTAAACGTTCCAGGCAGAGAGTGTGGGCATGTGTATGGGTTTGGCCGGGGGGGAGGGTGGGCGGGTGTCGCTGTGCTGGGGACCTTTACCTTTCCGCATTTCCCGCACATACCCATACGTTCGCACAAATACCGTGTTCTTCTTCAAGTGCACGTGTACATTAGTTTACATTTTTTTACAAACTCAAAACAAGTCGAACTACCTCTACACAAAAAGATGGGGGCTCTCCTTTTACAGGTACCATTTACATTTTGTGCAGATTTTTCTTTCCTGCATCTCTGAATCTTATCTGATTACCACATAATGCATGCCTACTTATTAAAATTCTGAAAGTCAAACATTTTTTTAAAAATGGGAAAAACAAAACATATAAAAGATGTACTGTTTTGTACACATTACACAAAGAAAATCATATTAACAGCAGCAACAGATATTCCCGTGGGTCAAAATGACAAATTAGACGCGGCAAGCCAGCTGAGCTTGCAGATACCTTATGACGTTCCAGTGACGTTTCAGTGTGAGTATACAGTGCACGTTTTCTCTCTCCTGCTCCGCTGCACACTCCTCACAGCAAAGTGACGGCGTGTTCCCCGGCAAGACGGCACTGGGAACATGGGACCTCGCACCAGTGATACACTGGGCCACATTCTGGGTGCGTCTGTCCACATAACACCTTTGGCTGCCCCCTTCCTCTGTTTTTGCCTTAACACCATTAATTCAGTTATTTTCTTTACTTAGCGCATTTCTAAACGCTGACCCGCGGAGAGCATCACTCTCGCAGACTGGGCGCACTGCTGCTGTACTCTCACTGTTAATATTGCAAGATAGTGGGCACAGTGGGTTGGGGGTTGGGGTGGGGGCAGCATTCACGCTTGGGGCTCCTGCCGTCAGCACCCAGGTGACAGGCCGCTTCCGTAACCGGGGAGACGCATCCATGGCAACGGGTGGCAGGAAAACAAAACTGTGAAACAGACAGACAGTGAATGTTTGAGAACAACAACGGCGGAGAGGTGGCCTAGAGCGGCGTGTCGAAGGATTTCTCCATGCCCTCGTCGTCCTCGACGTCCTCCTCAGACTGGCCTGCGGTGTGGGGCTCCCCCAGGGTCTGGGCGAGGGGCTGGGGGCCAGGGTCCCCGTCTTCGCTCGCCTTGGCTTTAGTGGTGTCCTGGACAAACTCCTGAATCTCCACTGGGAGTCGGCGGAACTTGTCCTGATATTCCTGGTCCAAGTCGTGCTGAAGCTACCGGAGAAAGAGAGAGAGAGAGAGAGAAAAGCGGCAGGATTATGACCCAGTGGTATGAGCTGGTGGGAACGTTCAGCCCTTAAGAAACGCCTCTCATTTTGGTTTAGCACATTCGCTGTGCCTCACGCAATGCATCCGTGGAGGTAAGCGGCAGCTGTAGTCCATCGCAAACCCACTTCGCTGGCCCTTCTGGCCTGGCCTCACACCTGCCTTGCAGCAGTGGCGCTCCACGGCCAGCTTCACACCGTATGTCGGCTGGACACTCGAAGGCCGTCAGCACGCCGCCGCAAAAACAACAGGCCAACGCATTTTAACTCACCTTCATGCGAGGCCAAGATGCCAATTATTATTTCAAATTCATTTTTTCTCTTTAATGACCATGCATAATGAAATATGAACACAAACATATGAGTATGTGTGTGTGCGTATATATATGTATATAAATAACACATATATATACACATATATAAATATATATATAAAATATGAAATCTATTGTTGCATATTAGAAATCAATACTTATACAATTTCATATTAAATATATATATTATATGTATTACACACACACACGCACACACACACAAACAGACACACATACATACATAAATAAAATATGAAATCTATCTTTGTGCATTGCATAAATATACTTAATATACAATTTCACACTACATGTATATAGAATACTTAACCTGGTACTACAGTCGTAAGTTCTGCGTCATGCGAAGACAGATTTTACGCAGTACTTCTGCTTAGGGAGCAGGGAATGTAAGGAGGCTTATAAGGAGGATGATCAATAATCAGTGTTATTGACACACATGTCCCCGTACATTACGACATATAAGTACAGTGTTTCAAGGAATTTTTGTAATCCCAAAACTGTCCAAAATGTACAATATCACAAGTGTCACCAAAACATAATGGATCTTCACCTTTTTTCTGCTGATACTGCCCCTAAATCTTACAGTATTCTTATCCTGTCTTGTCTCCATATAAAAGTGCCTTTCCTTGAAGTCAGACATTATTTTCTCACTGTCACAGATTCATATCATGATTAAAGATTATGTAATTGCATTAATTCTGCTCCAATAATTGCCTTAATGCTTATTTCACTGTTTAACTACCAGACTCTATCTCTGGGGAACCCTATAATTAATGAAAAGCACCAAAAATTATGTCAGAGAAGAGCAACCTCACCATGTTCCGATGAAATAACAGAAATTAATTTGGAAAAAAAAGTGAAGGAGCTTCCGCTGGGGCTTATATTGTCTTCTGTTCAGCTTGATATTCTGATCTGCTTGAAGCCACGATGGACAGCAGAAGAAATATGTCTAACCCACTGACAGGGTTTCTGCAGGATATACCCTCCCGATTTGTTCTCACATGGTGGGAAGTTCCCATCTCTTTTGGACCCAAAGTTTTCATTCGGTCACGCTTTCAAACCACAACCAAACATTTCAAAGCACATGGACGTCAGGAGAGCGTTGATCCAAGGCGGTCACACCGCTGGGCTGCTACCTGCTGCCTTTTCAAGGGCATCGGCGCCTCCTACAGGGCAGCGGTCACCCGCGGACGGGGACTCGCTGCTGCCACTGCAGTTTGCTGAGGGTTCTGCAGTGTCTAAAAAGGTCACGGTGAGCATGATCTACGGGAGAGTGGAGCAGCTGCTTTTGATTCACCATGCCGTGTGTGAGACTGGCAGGGGGTACAAGTGTGAGCCGGTCAACACGCCATGCTGACCTACATGTGACCTTTTAACGGAACTGTTTGCTTGGGCATCACAGTTAGCAAAGCGGCCTGACTGAGAACAGGTACCATACTACTGCTGTGTTTCCCTATAAACAAGATCTAATGGGGTAAAAAAATCTGAGAAGAAGAAAGTGCATGTTTTCATTAGCAATAACGTGGAATTAAATCTTGACTTCCCACGGATGGTCACTGCACAATACAGCCCAATTCTGCTTTTCGTCCCATGGTTCCGACTCTGCTCACGTTCTGGCGGGCAAACAGCTGCCCGAAGCGGACGTCTTTCAAATGAAGAGGACCACAAAGCCACCAGGTTCATGCCTGAAACACTCCTGCAGGATCAGTCCATCCACCCCCCCCTCCCCCCGACTACGCAGTCAGATAACGCACTCAGAGTGTGTCTTGCATTTCCGAGAACTCCCTGCCCCCTATAAGAAAACACAAACCAAACCTAATGAAAAATTAACTATATGCCTAAATACACACAACACAACACATAAACTAACACGGCTTCATACATGGGGAGGTGGGTGGCTGTTTTAAATAATTATTAATATTTAAAGATGACCCTGTTTTCTCAAATATGTGTAGAGATTTGCATAAACAGCACTTGCTGAATACCGTATAAAAAGTAACATAAATTTGGAGCTCCTCACCATACAAGCCTGACTGCTTTGCCTCTTTACTGCGGGGTTTCGCTGGGAAATCCCACTTATGGGAAGGGAGCTCACAGAGTCTCTGCTGCTGCTGCAGGCTTTTCTACATGCAAACGGCCACATCAGGTAAAACGCTTTTACTGTATGTGCGTGGCCAGCAGGCTTTGCACCAGCAAATCAAACATTAATAACCAGAGAACCAAAAGAAAACAAAGAGATTTACATTGGAATGACACTGTAAGCAAGAAATGAGCATGAATTTACCCAGGCAAGTCAAATGACCTGTTTTCCAAGGGAACCAGTGCATTTGAGAGTAGCTGTACTTGGGTGGAGAGCTCAGGGAATGAGTTGCTGGCTTATGGTGTCAGAAGGCACCATACTTTAACACTAGCGTTGCTGTGGATTGCATGTGCACTATATATGTTGGGTTTCAGTAACCACAGTTTACCGCTGTTCAAAAAAAATCATTGAGGGGTATAAAAAGCATGATTTTCATTGCTTCGTCAGCTCTTGATATATGATATTTTTTCCATTGCTCTACAGTCTCTTGAGAATTAGGCTTAAAAGTCAAAATCCCATTCATTCATTTGAGTGAGTACAGTAGCACAGTACTGTATAATAAGGTACAATGTATTATATTATTATGGTATTTAATGCTGGTAATGTCTTACTGTGCGTTTGTTGATTACACTTTACCATATGTCTGCACACAAAAGTCACATTATACTGTATATGGGTTCCATGCACGGTTCGCTGTCTTCTGTGGTAGGTCTTCGAAGGTATCGCCCGCAGATACGGCAGGACCACTGTATACTGTTACTAAGTCAAAAGAACAGATGTGCAGACATTCTGGTACCACACTGTACCTGAAATCAGCCCTTGGTTACACAATACATGTGGACATTGCTCTCTTCATTTATCTCACCCAGTTATACCTCTCATTTAAAGCTGGACGTACACAAATCACCGTGCGACTAATCAAACCTCAGGGGTCCTGACTGTGCCCCACAAAGGTCCCTACAGCCGAGTCGCCTGACTGAAGTGGAGGCTCGTACCGCTGACCGCACAGCAGTGGAATGACCTCCGTTCTCGCTTTTACGCCGGCACACGACCGGATCCCTGAACTCGACGGCGAGCTCCCACCCGCCCTGACTGGTGGGAATGTGGCCCCGTCACTAATTATATCCTCGCGCGCCTCACACATGCAGGTAAGCCCTCCTGTGAAAGACGCCGTGATGGAGGTCACCTTGCACGAGTTATATTTTCATCCGGCTGACATTGATGCATGCAGCCAGATGGCTAAGGACACGGCGCAATTTCCCCACGCAACGTGTGACCTACTTAGGGAGAGAAGCAATCTGTCTGCTAGCAAAAGCTGGGAGCCTTTGATTAAAAATGTCATTCCGCTCTGTCACCGTTCCTCGCGTCCGGTGGGCGGAGGTGGAGGTAGAGGGTCGGCGAAACACGGCCTCTCCTGCCCAGTGCAATGCCCCCGGGTCCCTGGTGCCACCGGCCGTGTCCGCCACACACCTCGCACCACGCGTGGCACCTCTTTATCACCTGGGGGGGGCGCCACAGCTTGGTAATTAAAAGTTAGGGTACAGCGGAAGGGAATGACCGGGCCTGGCACAGATGGAGCCCGCTGCCGGCTCCCGGCTGGACCTGAGACTTTCCCTTTAATTGCGAGCGCACAAAATCGGTTATTCTAAATCCCTTTAATAACGGAGGTCTCTGAGCATGGTGGGGAAATTACTCTCATCTTCAGGGTATTGCGTTCAACCTTTCAATTTTAGCAGCATGCTAATTAACCTTGAGCGTAATAATTATTTAATTAGCCTTATGAATAGTACTTTACACTGTACCGAATGTGCAAAGTACATATGGTTCCCACAGATTATGGCTATAAATATCAATTACAGGGGCAGGTGAAACTGCATGATTCTGCGCGCGATGCCACGTGGCCGGTCCGCGCTGCTGACTGAACGGCCGCATGGCTGTTCGGCTGCATGGCCCACTTCTTAGGCACACGCTTAAAACGCCCAGTCAGGCCTGACACCCCAAAGCTCTCGCGCTTCCCCGCATACTTTGTGAGACGGTGACCTTCTTTAACATTTGTCCTAATTCTGAACTGCCATCACGGCGAGAGCAGGCCTTGCAATCTAAATTCGGAGCAACGCTTTATCCCTCCCTTCCCCAACTCCACACTGGCTGAACACGGCACAGATTATTTCTTGGAAGACATTACAATGTTTAAAAAAGAGCTGGTCTGTTATGAACTGGATGAGGCGACTCCACAGCTAAACAAACCCTCACCTTACTCTCTGTAAACGCACTATAGCTGAAGCACATATAGACACACACACTGCCTGTTAGGTGACCTCTGTGGTCTGGAAATCTGACGATCGCATTCAACACGATACAGACTCCACACTCCCCACACCTGTACAGAGGGATACGCTGCTGTATTCACAGGAGTCCTGCTCCACGCTGGTTGGCCCATCTGAACTGACCCACTCGGTCAGGGGGCACTGAAGGGGGTGCGATCGTTAACAGAAGCGCTCGTCTTTCACCCACTTCTTAGTTCAGTTTTCAAACACCCACTGAACCCTATACAATGTAAAGTCATAAAAATGGGATCATAATTGTGCTCATATGCCCCAACGCAATTCTAAATCCAGTTATTTTCAAGTACTTTACCCTGCTTTATCACTATTAAACAGATATAAAAACCAAGCACCAAACACATCAACCACCAACTCCTTCACCCCCCACATATATTGTATATATATATAATATAAAAGCCCCACCTCCCCCCCCCCCAAGATGGCCTTCCTTTCCTAACACCTATCTTCAGTAGTGGAGAGCGGTGCTCAAATCACCGGGAGAGATGAGCGTTTCCATGGCGACTGCACACCGCTCCCATTGGCCGGGTCCGCCCCGAACACAGCCATTAACTGGAGAAGCAGAGCTGCCCTGCCCGCAGACGCGACCATTTTATCTCCCTGCGAGTGGGAGAGGCGTGCAGGGATCAGGCAGCCTCCTGGTGGCTCCCAGAAGGCGCGTTCCCATAACAACCCTCGTGCCTCCACCCGGAGTGAACAAAAATTTGGACTGAACAAGAAACGGGAAGGGAGCGGCTGGGAATCTCTGTCTTTAAATGGAAGGCGGTGCAAGAGAGTCACTGCTGGGAGATAAGGATGCAATGCAGTGCCAGTGTGTCTTAAAACAAACTGTGCGACAAGCCAGCGTCCCCTATCACTGCAAATACCACCCCATAGTCTGGATCGCAGGATTGGGGCCTTGTACCGAGCCACCAGGGAAGCTACTCGTGTCTTTGCGCTAAAAAAGATGCAGCCGCTGAACTGCGTTACATCAACACCCAGTCTCTATACCTCCCCTGAGACAGCTCACGCTAAAATGGAAAATGCAAAACTGTATCCTTCAGGGGAATATCTTATATTTTTGGACATAATTCCTCCATACAGGGTTAAATAAGTAAGAATTACTGGTCAAGGTGAGGCCACTGCCATGCAGAGTTGGGTAATTCAGGTCCAGAGAGTAAAAGTCCAGACCGGGATTTTGTTTCAACTAACCAGTTGAGTATCTGTGACTGTGACTCTTTATGCTCAACTGGTTGGTTGAAACAAAATCTTGGACTGGATTTGTACTTTCTGGCCCTGAATTACCAAACTCTGCTGCCATGTCTGCCTGTGACACAGCGGAGGTTTAATATGTTAGCAGGGCGCTAATGCCCAGGCCCCCCAACCCCATGAGCTGTGATTTCAGATGGCGACTGAAATGTAACCACAGAGACATGTCCAAAGGCCTTGTGCCTGTTAGGGTCAAGGCTTCAGTCGTGATGGTGGAAAAACATGCAGTAGATCCAAACCATTCCCATCTTTCCCGGGACTGAAAAGAAGATTGCAGGCATTCCAAGCAATCTGGAAAACACACACTCATTCGCCCCACTAGTCTGGCGTAAATGAGTAAAGTCGAGCGACAAGTAATCAGATCGATGAGCCGGATCAACCTCACAAAAAAAGAAGAAAAAAAAAAACGCTAGAAGGATTAGCAATAATTTCCTCCTGCTTGTTAATGAACGACAGAAGGCATGTGGCAGTCAATAAGGAAACCAGACTGTCTCTTTAGTGAAACACACTGTGATGATAGACTGTCCCCTCCCCGGTCTTTTGGGGGCCACATTTCCCTGCTACAGGGGGCTCTCAATGTCCTAAGGCGGTGGGGGTTTCCAACACACCCCCGGCTCACATATCTCATGGCAAAAGATGTGCATTTCCATGTCAGCAGGCTATCGGAGGGACGGCGGCTGGCTCCAGCCTAGCGACTGGCGGATAGCAAAGCCAAAACAGTCCACAAACTACAATATGCTTTTACTCTCTGTTGGCAAGCAGAGCTGGCAAACACCAGTGCCTGGTCTGTGCCAGGAATGCTATGTTGCTACAAACACACCACGTTCAAGTTGACAAGTTGCTTTTTTTTTTGGTTCTACGCTAATTATTCAACAACAACAAACAGAGCAAGTCCAGATTACTAATCAATTGCGTGTAACAAGCAAATCCAGGCTGATGATTTCTTACAATATTATCTTCTCTTTCTCCTTGATAATTTGAAATGGAGCAAAACGGTTATTTATATAAACTGGTTTCATCTGCAACTGTCCCAGTAAACTGGTAACTAATCAAAAAAAAAAAAAAAAACTTTTCCTGGCATAGACCTAACCCTAGTGGGCCGTCCTAAGATTTTTCAGGCTCAATCTCAAAAGACTGAGAAGGATATAAGTGTCCATCCGTTGATGCTCCGAGGAACCTAATTGGGTCAGAACTACACATTGACGTAGCCTCTTAAATGACTTATTAAATTGAGCGAGGGGTTAGTCACAGCGTTGTCCTGGTTACCAACGCTATCTCTGTACCCTATCAATATTTAATTAAGAATGCCTTTATTCCCCCAGCACTGTTTGCCACTCTGCATTCCACCTTCAGAAGCATAAGATGCTGCAGGATGTTGAATCTGAGCCTCCTGCTCTGAAAACACTGAAGATTTCCACGCTGTGAGGTTCCTGCTGTTGACGTGGTGGATGTTTACTGTGGTACACAACAGAATGCTGAGAAAGGGCATGCGACCTGGCTGAACCACAGCTCACACTTGTACTGCAAAAGCAGGGTCATTGTTTGACTTCGTCAGCCTGAGACAGCCATGAGGCGTGATGAAAACATGGGCATTCAAACCCACGTTACTTACGACTGCGTTTTACATCTGATAACCAAAGCCACCGTGGTCTAAAAGCAGGTGCAAATGTTTATATTCAAATAGCTATGTCCACTTGTTTCCAAAGTAACTGAAGCTCATACCCACCTGTAAGGCTGCATATTTCACTGGGCGAGTTGAGGTTAAGCAAGTTATCCACAAGTCCAACTGCTGAGCCCCGATTGGGGACTTGTAACCTCCCAGTCAGATGTAGTTAACGTCTACTAGCCCCCCTTCAACTAAAGACAGTCATCGCCAAAGCTGGTCTACAAAATAGCAAATACAAAAACAGAAAAGCTCACCAATCCAAA
This sequence comes from Gnathonemus echidnorhynchus, assembly GCA_026776725.1. NCBI lineage: Eukaryota > Metazoa > Chordata > Actinopteri > Osteoglossiformes > Mormyridae > Gnathonemus > Gnathonemus echidnorhynchus. The sequence goes on along the minus strand of JAODJU010000039.1, from coordinate 16,052,257 downwards.
CCGTGGACGAATACAGAGCTGTGAATGGCATGGGTGCGAGGCAGAGAATGACAGGTGCTCACGAGTAGAGAATGTGCGTGTGTTACTGGGCTAGGACTGCCATACGCAGCTTAAGGCCTGCAGCTTGGAGCAGAAACCTGTCCATATGCAGAGACATGTACATAGACAGGAGCCTGTCCATCACAGAGACATGTCCATAGACAGGAGCCTGTCCATCACAGAGACATGTCCATAGACAGGAACCTGTCCATCACAGAGACATGTCCATAGACAGGAACCTGTCCATTGACAGAGATGTGTCCATACAGAGAAACCTGTTCATAAGGAACAACCTGTCCATCACAGGGGCTGACTTGCGTGGCCTGGGACACACTTCAAGGCTGCCTTTCTGCAGCACAAACCCAGCATGTCTCTGAGACAGCCTCCCTGCACCTCACCACTTCACCGTGAAGAAATCAAGTGCTGTCCCTTTAAATCCGCCAGGGAGCTGAATTAGCAATAAGTGTGAGATGAGGTGTTGAATCAGTCACAGAATTCCCTTTGCTCTACATGAAACATAAATAAATACTTCTAATAATTTGTGTAACACCCGAAAAGTGAACAAAGGCATGTCCTACAAGCAGGTATATTAAATGTCAGGTGGCTAATAATCTAACTGGCCTCTTCATCACATGCACCTTCACCGTGTTGGACTGCCCTTTGCCTCCAGGGCTGCTCCAATGGCTGAGAGCAGCCTTTCTGCAAACTCCTGCTGTTCTCACCTATTTTTACACCTGTGGCCATCCTGTATACTTTGACGAGTCTGGCCATTTTCCTCTGACCTCTGTCATTAATGAGGTGCTTTCAGCAACAGAGCTGTTGCTGACTGGATGCTTTTTGTCCATCACACTATCCTCTGCAAACTGTGAAAATCCCAGGAAAGTGGCTGCTTCTGAGACGCACTGGTCACTGCTTCTGGCACCAGCAATCACACTGTGCTCTAGCGCTCGGCTACACGGTAAACGAACCATGTGCTCCGGCCTGTGTGCTGTTTATATCTGTATATATTTTGCGAAATATTTTGAAAAACTGAAATGATTGAATTTCCCCATTTTCAGCAGCTTCCTGGGCTGTACGGACCCGCAGCATGAGATAAACAGCCCAGCTGGGTGATTCTGCCCTTTCCCAGGTGCAGCAGGACCACTCCGTGGGCACAGTATCCGCTGGCCTCGTAATCCTGCTTTACGGCTCTAGTGGACTCAACACACCCGTAAACAGTGATGAGCAGTCGATTAATACATCTTCAGGGGAAGGCTTGAGGGCACGCAAGAGCAGCCAGAGACAGAAGTCATTCTGTAGAGCTCCCCAAATCTCCAAACAAGCTGCAGATTCCAGGAATGCTCCTTTATTGATATCTGCATTGATCAATAAAACCTATAAACCAATATTTCCCTTGACTTAAATTGAGCATTAGACGAATTACGGCCAAGGCCTGCAGTGTTCTAACCAAGCTGATGCTTTAAGATATAATTTTTCCCTTTAAGGCCAGCATTATACCACAAACCATACTTGTGCTTAAGATGAATTATGAGGAATAGACACATTCCTGATTGGAAATGTAAAGGGCTTGCTTGTTGATCACTATAAATGGAAAAACTCTTATTTTTGGTTTGAACACAAAAAGTGTAATCAAATAAAGCCCGAAAATTAAGCGGTACCTCCAAATAAATGCACATCAGACAGCAGGTGGCGTGCCGGCTAAGGACACATACAGTAAGTGGATTTTGTTTCCTCACTTAGTCCATGAGAAAACGAGAAAGACACTGATATCTTGGCTCTGTCCCGCGAGCGCCGGCGGTGAAGCGGTATCACATGACAGAGGTGAGCTCTCAGACAAACGCCACCACAAAAGCCACAGGGATTGGCTGGGGCACAAGCCTGGAAATGTTTCCTCCATCTAATCTTTCGCATACTGTATTTCCAGTATTACCAGCTCCGCCATGGTGGGTGTGGGGACGGGGTTTCCCCGTGTGCGGTGCCTTCCTGCTTCGGTAGGCAGCATGGGCACAGCATGTTTACGTGCCGCCACCCAGGCCTTTTAGGGTTTAATTTATCAGCCAAATGCGTTTAGACGATTTCCGTGTAAGGAAGACGGCACTCAGACACACTTGTTTGTGTCGTCTGCAGGAAATGTCAGCACTTTTAAATAAGCATCATTCAGAAAATGAGATGGTTAAGTGGCTGGTCTATTTATACTGTACGTTTATTAATTTCCCTGTTAAATGTCGTTACTATGAATCTATGAATTTGAGATTTCGATCAGCGTTGTTTGCTAACAAAGTGTATCTTAGTGCTTGCGAATAAGTCTCATGCCGTACAAGTGATAAACGTAAACACCAACAAGCTGCCTCATTAGATTACTAAACTGTCAGAACTTAAAACATATACCTTATGGCAAATGTACTAAATTTACTAGGTACAGTATACATTATATACATTAAGAATAACCACATTTACTCCATACTTGCTAAGCCCCTGCTCATCACTCATTTGATTCCATATTCTATGGGGACCTCTAGTGGTTCATTTTAGTCATATATCAAATAATAAAACATAAAAAATCATAGAGGAAATATCTGTATGCTAAGATCATGCCCAAGATGTCCAGATCAGATTATAGGCAGATTACAACCCCCAGTTTATACTGTATGTTCAATGCATAGGGGAACATAGGGGAATATACACCATTACTGCTCCTCTAAACATGCTTCAGGAGTTCATTCACTCCCCTCAGAACTTGAACTGAGAGCAGCTGCCTGAGCTGCCACAATACACAGAGATACTGGAAATATTTCTCCCACAACAAACATGGCTGAGTCACATGCTTTTCTGATAACATTCAAGATTCAGAACAATCATAAATAAACTCCACAGATCAGTGCCTCAAAGTTCCAATTATAAAAAGGTCAAAAGGGCTAATAACATTGAATCAAAGCCAAAGGACAAAGCAGTAAGGTAGGCAAGGCCTTATGGCTGGGATATATGACACCAGTGGGAGCCACAAATGATGGGGATATGTGATGTCATATCCCTACCCTTGTGCTTATAAATGAGCATTGATATGAACTTTGTGTTACTGGGATTTATGATGTAATATCCTGTTCTCTGTACTTTTATGTTATATATGATGTGTCTTATTTTAAATCCATGGTGTCCTACAAAAAGAACAATAAAACCTAATAACAGGATTCTGGAAAAAAAAGCACAAGATTGAAAAGTTTTAAAAAAAATTGTCAAAAATAACCAGCGACTATGTTCAAAAACCTAATGTGATGAAAGAGACACAGACGTCTTGACCAAGCCATGCTTGTGCATGTGAGCGTGCATTTTAAGTTCCAGTGCATTCCACATGGGCTGAAGAGAGTAACAAAGGGCTAGGTGATACATTACCGCACATAAGGAGGAATGAGGAGGATGGCTGTGAGTGTGGGAGAGAGGCAAGGGGAATGAGGAGGAAGGCTCTGCGTGTGGGAGAGAGGCAAGGGGAATGAGGAGGAAGGCTCTGTGGGTGGAAGAGCTGGGAGGAGGAATGAGGAGGATGGCTCTGTGGGTGGGAGAGAGGCAAGGAGAATGAGGAGGACGGCTCTGTGGGTGGGAGAGAGGCAAGGAGAATGAGGAGGACGGCTCTGTGTGTGGGAGAGTGGCAAGGAGGAATGAGGAGGACGGCTCTGTGTGTGGAAGAGAGGCAAGGGGAATGAGGAGGAAGGCTCTGTGTGAGGAAGAGAGGCAAGCGGAATGAGGAGGACGGCTCTGCGTGTGGGAGAGTGGCAAGGAGGAATGAGGAGGACGGCTCTGTGTGAGGAAGAGAGGCAAGGGGAATGAGGAGGACGGCTCTGTGTGTGGAAGAGAGGCAAGGAGAATGAGGAGGACGGCTCTGTTTGTTTTCCTGGCGACTCTGGACCGCAACTCAGACCAGGGCCTGGCTTCCACACAGCTGCCAATGTTGCAAAAGCACATTGGACACAAACAGGGGTCCTACAACTGGTGTAAAACCTAAGAATTAAGGTAGTGCATGCAGCACTTTGCAGCTATGGCATAAAACATGCCAGTGCACTAAGGCCATTCAGCAGGCGTGTCACATGACCACAGAGGAACTCCTGCTTTTGCACTGCGATTATGGCATACCGCTGAGGTTGGCTCTTTTGCTCAGGGTACGTCCAGGCCCTGCAGCCGCATGATTAAAAAGCGGAGCCTTTCAAGATTAACTCAGTGATTGGTTAGTGGTGGGATGCAGCACGCCTTACCTTCCTCATCCAATGAGCAGCCGGTCTATGAGAACGATAATAATGACAGCCAATAACAGACAATAAGTCTAATACTGGGTAGCCCTACCTCAAATGCAAATTAAGGTTCAGTAACAATATGTTACGAATGTATACTATTCCATTTTGATTAATATCTTAAAATAAGCAGTGATTATGCTACTAATGTAGTTACTATTACAACATGAAAGAACTCTGACTCTGTTTTTCGAAACCTGCTAATTAAGTGTAATAGTTAAGCTTGAATAAGTGGAGCGAACAAAAAACAAAACAAAATGAAACAAAAAACAAAGCTCACCTTAGGCTTTTCATCCAGTATCTGCTGCCGAATGTCCTTGTGCTTCTCTTGAAGCTTCTCCTGCCTCTTGCTCTGTGCTTCCTCTAGCTGAAGGCAAAGTTCGACAGAAAAAGCTACGCTTACACACACAGACACACAAACACGATCCACGGGCAAGGTTAGGTGTTGACGTTTGGCAGAAAAAGCTACGCTTACACACACAGACACACAAACATGATCCACGGGCAAGGTTAGGTGTCAACGTTTGGCAGAAATTCACAACTGCAGCATCAACTGTAACACTGTACAATTCAACCATAACTATAACACTATATGATTCAACCGTAATTTAAAAATTGCAGTCATGTGCCGTCACAGTCATATTCTAAATCATACATTAAATATAGATAAATACCCTACGGTATGTTAAACTTCATTGAAGATGTCTTAAGTTTGAAAATAAGCCGTAGATTCTTACCCGTTTAATGGACTGAACCACTTCATTAATGTAAGACCTGTTGATCTCCAGTTTCTCTCTGGAAGTCACAGAAATGTGTGTTACAGACATAGAGTACATGGTAAACGAATGCAGGCAGGTTGGTAGGCAGGTATGAAAGGTTCATTAGTCCCCAGGAGAAAAATTACTTAAAGGACTGAAAAAAGTTATTTAGTCATACAAACCTCAAAATAACCGGACTGCTCAATATTGGCACTATGACATATTTCTAAGTATCCTTCCAATTTCAAAAAAATGTGTGAATTAAAAATAATAATAATAATACGCTACTGCAGTGTTTCCCAATCCAGTCCTCGGGGACCCACAGATGGTCCAAATTTTTTTTCCCTCCGAGCTCCCTGCCAGACAGTCCATGTTTTTACTCCCCCAAAAACACAGACTGTCCGTGGGTCCCCGAGGACCTGATTGGGACACACTGCACTACAGTACTACTACACTACTACAGTATGCACATTTATGCACTATAAATTGTCTGAGACTTAGAAGGTACAGGAGACAGATGACCCCCATACCAGCATGATGACCCAGAGTCTACAGGGGACAGGCAATCCCTCCCCCAACTGAACATACCCCCAACAGATTCTCTCTCCCACACAGACTCTCACTTACTCCTCGGTGAGGTTCTTTTCCTTATACTTGGCCTCATTGATTTTCTCCTGTCTTTTCTTGTCCATTTTCTTTTTCAGGTCTTTCTTCTCCCTGCATGATAAAGAAGATATAAACTCTCACCACAAAATGCATGATGCTTACTTCACAAAAGCAGTGTTGCTAATGCTTCAGTAAACATGTTGCGCCTTTATGATCTTAAAAACACAGAAACACTTTGCATGCATAACAACCTACTTTTCACAGATGTCTTTTAGCTTTTTGAGCTGAATGTTCTGACATTCCTCTGCTACTGCAGTCAATTTCTCCACAAGCTGTGAAAAAAAATCAGAATACAGAATAGATTACAGTTTAAAGATTACATATAGTTCCACATGCATATAAAATTTAGCATAGAAAAGTGATACTTTATCCATCACCACGGGGATATACTTTCTTTTCACCTATTGCATTTTATTCTCCATGAGACACTGACATATATACAGCTGAAAGTTTGGGGATCACAGCACATCAGTCTGCTGGCTATAGGAATTGAACCTTCCGAGTCTCTCTCTAACCTGCCTACCCACACACCACCCCCAGGGGGCCCTCTCGTACCCAAATGGAGTATCATACCCATAGACAAAATGTAATGTCCATCACCGCCATCGTTTTCTCATTATTATTATTTTAGCAAAGCCTCATTATCTGTACAGCTGACTTATCTGTTCAATTAGACTGGCATCAAATATAATTGGGTTAGCCGTTCCACTTCAGTGAGCCTCCACGTATGAACATGGCGGCCACACCCGCTAACAGACTCAGGCGCTCCTGCTCTTTTGGACAGCTCAGCCAATGAGCTGGAACAAGGCTCTCGAGCTAAAAAGCACAATATGAAAGTAATTTCTCAAAGGGTTGTGAAGGAAAACATTACGAGATGACAGGGGTCGATAAGGTGGCAACAGAAAAAGGAAGAACAGAAAAAAATCTGTGTTTTAACCGAGTGATACTTTATAGATAAAGGCACAGACTTCCAGATTTGATCTGCTTAATGGCAGGGAGAGGGAAAGCATGGTAACAGCATTGCCAAGCTTGTGGGAAAGAGAAAGAACAGATGACAAGGGATGAAAAAAATTATAAAGTGACCCAGCAGCCATTGACTGACGATGAACTTCTGCAAAAAGTACCACCGTCAAACAGATAAATAATTGTGTGGGTAACAATGTTCCACCCTGATCTTAACAAGAGGGAAGCAGAGACGCACAGTCACATTTAGCTCCCTTATGTAAGGTGGTATATAAGGTGGAGCAAGGTGGGTAAAATAAAAAAAGAGTCTGAAAGGTGTATAATGATGTGAGCACTACTCGCTTTATGTTTTCTCCACATACAGTGTCTATACTGTAACTATCTACTAGACGTGTTTCCATTATTAGTGTCTCTTTCTACCTGCTTGATGCTCCCTCTCCTGGTGTTTATCTTTCTACCTGTTTGATGTGTTTCCTTTTCTGGTATCTCTCTCTACCTGTTTGATGTGTTTCCTTTTCTGGTATCTCTACCTGTTTGATGTGTCCCTTTTCTGGTATCTCTCTCTACCTGTTTGATGTGTCCCTTTTCTGGTATCTCTATCTACCTGTTTGATGTGTCCCTTTTCTGGTATCTCTACCTGTTTGATGTGTCCCTTTTCTGGTATCTTTCTCTACCTGTTTGATGTGTCCCTTTTCTGGTATCTCTCTCTACCTGTTTGATGTGTCCCTTTTCTGGTATCTCTACCTGTTTGATGTGTCCCTTTTCTGGTATCTCTCTCTAC